>JAJHZJ010000249.1:1200000-1761557 GCA_023548195.1 Bettongia penicillata ogilbyi
CTATGTAAGTGTAAGCTATTATGATTATGAAAAATTCATTAACAGTGGTTAAGCTAAATTAGTCATATTAAGCAATGTAGCCAGATTACTGGAAAGTAGATGATGAAATGAGGGATAGGGCCACTGTTCATGATGGAAAGGACAACAGAAAAAAGACAGGACTGCTCAATTCTTATTTTTCTTCTGTTTCCTCTGCCAAGGAGAATGTTCTTTGGAATGAAAAGGATAAAACCAAAAATATAGCATTCCTTGATAAGTTCAAGTCAAGGCCTTAGGAACATTAAATCACAGTGACGTAACAAATAACAACTGGTGGATGCAATTACTGTACCATTGTCAGCAATTTATGAAAAATCTTTGCAAACAGGCGAGATGCTGCAGGCTCTAGAAAAGGGCAAATTTCCTGATTTTCAAAATTGGTAAGAGAGGAGATTATGCACATTCGTGGTAAAATTCTAGTAAATATTATTAAAGGGAAGGCAAATGAACATTTAGAAAAGAAAGCAGTGACTGCAAAGATCCCATATTTTGGGGGGATATTATATATCCATATTATACATATATATTATATATATACATACTCATATTATATATCCCATATATTTTGATTCCATCAAAAGCAGGTCATGCCACATTAACATCAGTTTCTTTTCTGACAGGATTATTGGATTGGTAGATAAGAAGAACATCATAGACATTATGTTCCTGAGTTTCAGCAAAAGATTTGACAGAGTCTTTGAATACAAGATAAACAAGTGTGAAGTAAATGATAACATAGTAAGGTGGATTTGAGAGCCCCAGGCTAGTTGTTAATACTTTGATCATAACTAGAAGGGATGTCTCTAGTGGAGCCCTGTGCTCATTTTTGTTAATGACTTGTGAGAAGGTAGACAAATATTTATCAAATCTGCAGAAGGAGTAAAACTAGGGAAATAAGCTAAATGGAAAGATAAAAAGATTAGGTAGGATCTTAAAGGGGAAATGAGAGAAGGTAATAGAAGCATTTATATGGATCCTACAATGTCCTAAGAGCTTTTACAAATATGATTTTATCTGATCCTTGCAACAGCTCTGGGAGGTAGATGCTCCTATTATCCCCATTTTATAGTTGAGGAAACTAAGGTAAACAGAGGTTAAGTGATCGTCCAGGTTTATACAGCTCCTAAGTGTCTAAGGCTAGATTTGAACTTAAGTCTTCCCTCTCCTGCCTCCAAAAGATCTCCATAGGATGGAATATTGGATCAGTCAAGTAAGGATAAATGTAGAATTTTGCAACTTGGGTTAAAAAAAGAACTTCATGGGGGGAGGAGCCAAGATGGCGGAGTAGAAAGACTCACATATGCTAGCTCCAAATGCACAGCCCATAAATTTCCCGTAAAAAGTACTCCCCACAAATTCTAGATCAGTGCAAGCCATGCAGAAACACAGTGGAAGAGATTTCCGTTCCAGAGAGCCCTGGAAAGCCGTCCCCAGGTCCATCGTGCTCCGGACAGTGGAGCACACCCCTGCACTGCCCTGGCCGTGCAGCCCCAGAGGAGCAGATCCGAGCAGGCTTCAGGGACAGAACCTCCAGTGGCTGCGAAGGTCCCTCCACCCACAGGCACTACAGGTCAGTGAGAGAGACTTATGGGCTGGCCGAGAGGGGAGCGGGTATCTCCATGGCTCGGGCCCCCTCAGGAGGCAGCGGCAGAGGCAGTGGCGGCCTGGGACTCCCAGAGCAGACAGGAGCTCCATTACCGAAGGTCTCTGCATAAACCCCCTGAGGGAACTGAGCCTGGGAGGTGGCACTGCCCCCACCTAAACACCAGAACTTAAGCTCACATTGAATAGCAGCCGCTCCCACTGCAGAAAGCCCTGAGGCTGGGAAGCAGCATTTGAATCTCAGACCTCAAGCACTAGCTGGTTGGATCTGGGCAGCGGTGGACAGGAATCTCAGAAGTCAAGTAACTGGCTGGGAAAATGCCCAGAAAAAGGAAGCAAAATAAGACCATAGAGAGCTACTTTCTTGGGGAAGAGAGGTTCCTTCCTCCTTTCATTTCTGATGAGGAAGTACAATGCTTGCCATCAGGGAAAGATGTGGAGGTCAGGGCCTCTCTATCCCAGATATCCGAGGTGGATGTCCGGTGGGCTCAGGCCATGGAAGAGCTCAAAAAGGATTTTGAAAATCAAGTTAGACAGGTGGAGGAAAAACGGGCAAGAGAAATGAGAGAGATGCAAGAAAAGCATGAAAAATGGGTCAATACCTTGCTAAAGGAGACCCAAAAAAATGCTAAAGAAAATAACACCTTCAAAAATAGGCTCACACAATTGGCAAAAGAGGTTCAAAAAGCCAGTGAGGAGAAGAATGCTTTCAAAAGCAGAATTAGCCAAATGGAAAAAGAGGTTCAAAAGCTCACCGAAGAAAATAGTTCTCTCAAAATTAGAATGGAACAGATGGAGGCTAATGACTTCCTGAGAAACCAAGAAATCATAAAACAAAACCAAAAGAATGAAAAAATGGAAGAGAATGTGAACTATCTCATGGGAAAAACAACTGACCTGGAAAATAGATCCAGGAGATACAATTTAAAAATTATGGGACTACCTGAAAGCCATGATCAAAAAAAGAGCCTAGACATCATCTTTCATGAAATTATCAAGGAAAACTGCCCTGATAATCTAGAACCAGAGGGCAAAATAAGTATTGAAGGAATCCATCGATCACTGCCTGAAAGAGATCCAAAAAGAGAAACTCCTAGGAACATTGTGGCCAAATTCCAGAATTCCCAGGTCAAGGAGAAAATATTGCAAGCAGCTAGAAAGAAACAATTCCAGTATTGTGGAAATACAATCAGGATAACACAAGATCTAGCAGCTTCTACATTAAGGGATCGAAGGGCATGGAATAGGATATTCCAGAAGGCAAAGGAACTAGGACTCAAACCAAGAATCACCTACCCAGCTAAACTGAGTATAATACTTCAGGGGAAAATATGGTCTTTCAATGAAACGGAGGACTTTCAAGAATTCTTGATGAAAAGACCAGAGCTGAAAAGAAAATTTGATTTTCAAACACAAGAATGAGAAGAAACATGAAAAAGTAAACAGCAAAGAGAAGTCATAAGGGACTTACCAAAGGTGAACTGTTTACATTCTTACATGGAGAGTTACAAATATTTGTAACTCTTAAAACTTTTCAGTGTCTGGGTAGTTGGTGGGACTACACACACACGCATGCACGCACACACACGTACACACGTGTGCGCACACACATGCACGCACATACAGAGACAGAGAGCACAGAGTGAATTGAATAGGATGGGACCATATCTTAAAAGAAATTAAGGTAAGTGGTGAGAGAGAAATGTAGTGGGAGGAGAGAGGGTGAAATGAAATGGGGTAAATTATATCTCATTCAAGAGGCAAGCAGGAGACTTTTTAGTGGAGGGAAAAAGAGGAGAGCTGAGAAAAAAACAAGAAGTTTACCCTCATCACATTCGACTAAAGGAAGGAATAAAATGCACACTCATTTTGGTATGAAAACCTATCTTACAGTACAGGAAAGTGGGGGAGAAGGAGATAAGCAGGGAGGGAGGGATGTTGGAGGGAGGGCAATGGGAGAAGGGAGCAATTTGAAGTCAACACTTGGGGAGAGACAGGATCAAAAGACAGAATAGAAACAATGAGGGGCAGGATAGGATGGAGGGAAATACAGTTAGTCTTACACAACACGACTGTTATCGAAGTCATTTGCAAAACTACACAGATAGGGCCTATATTGAATTGCCTGCCTTCCCAAAGGGAACGGGTGGGAAGGGAGGGATGGGGAGAATTTGGAACTCAAAGGTTTAGGAACAACTGTTGAGTATTGTTCTTGCTACTAGGAAATAAGAAATACAGTTAATGGGGAACAAAAAGTCATCTGGCCCTACAGGACAAAAGAGAAGATGGGGACAAGAGAAGGGAGGGATGATAGAAGAGAGGGCAGATTGGAGATAGGGAAAATTAGAATGCTCAGTGTATTGGAGAGGGGGTAAGGGATAAATGGGGAGAAAACTTGGGACCCAAAATTTTGTGAAAATGAATGTAAAAAGTTAAATAAATAAATTTATATTAAAAAAAAAACTTCATGAATACAAGATGTTGGGAGTTATTTATCTGAAAAAATCTTCCATAATGCTATATAGCAGCCTCCAAAATATCTAATTGCTACTTAAGGCTATATTAAGAGAGACATAGTACCCAGAATGCCACATAGGACAGTCTCTGTATTCTGCATTGGTCAAAACAATTAAGATTATTGTGTTCAATTTTAGGTATCACTTTTTATTTTAATTTTTTTACTTTCACATCAGTCATGTTGTAAAGAAGAATTATAACCAATGGAATGAACCACAAGAAATATATAAAACCAAACAAAAAAGGGAGAGCAAATAGTATTCTTCAATCCGCATTCAAACTCTGTAATTCTTTGTCTAGATGTGGATAGTATTTTCTGTCATGAGCCTTTTGGAGTTGTTTAAATCCTTGCATTGCTGAGAACAGTCAAGTCTATCAAAGTTAGTTATTATATAATATGGCTGTAACTGTGTACAGTGTTCTCCTGGTTCTACTTCCCTCACTCAGCATCAATTCATATAATTCTTTCTGGATATTTCTGAAGTATGCCTGCTTATCATTGCTTATTGCACAATAATATTCCATTACATTCATATACTCAGGAAGATGAATTTTCCTGATTTTAAGCCCTGGGCTCAATCCGCTGCTCCACCTAGCTACCTCCAAGAGAAGACATTGGGGTTCCTCTATTCCAGTGCCCTCATTTGAGAGCTAATGAACAAAATGGGAAGCCAGAGAAGTTAATTAACTTACCCAAAGGCACACAGGTAGTAAATAAGTATCAGAAATGAGATCTGAACCCAGCTCCTTTGCTTTCCACATGTACCTCTCTTTCTCCTATGTAGCAGATAACTTATTTTGAGTCTCCAGGAGAAGGGCGGAATGATTCCCAGAGTTGCTATAGAGGAAACACTTATTCAGGAATCAGCTGATTATTAAATGGCCTCCAAGGTCCCTTCTATCTCTGAGATTATGCGATTTTTGAGAACCTGTTATGTGAAAGATCCTATGGCAGCATAAGCCAAACCACTCAAGAGTTATAACTTAAGAGTTATATGAGAAAGAGAGAGAGAGAGAGAGAGAGAGAGAGAGAGAGAGACAGAGACAGAGAGAGGGAGAGAGAGAGAAGCGAGAGAGAGAGAGAGAGAGAGAGAGAGAGAGAGAGAGAGAGAACTGGGCTGACATATTTTCAGAAAGCTTCATAGTGAAAGTAGGGCTTGAAGAAGGTGTAGGATTTAAATAATAGAAGAAAGGTCATGGAGGGAGGGATGGAATTAGCAAAAACATAGGGTTGCGATTGTGCTGCTGCATTTTGTTAGGATGGTAAGTAGACCAGCCTCACTGGAACTGAGGGGTCATAACAGTAGTAGCAAGACTTGTAGATGGAAAGGGAGATTGGGGAGAGATTATGCATATTGATTGCCAAGAAAGAAGAATTTGGAGTGTACCCGGAAGATAACAATTGAGGAGGTCACAAAGAGCTTCAAGAAGTAACACCTGAATAGAAACTTGAAGGGAGCTAAGGACCCTTGAAAGACGGAGATAAGAAAGCGCTACACTTGTCATATAGGAAACAGCTCTTATGCATACAGGGAGGGTAGGAAATAAAATGTCCGGCAATGTCTGTAGTGGTATATTGTGGTACATTGTGAAAGAAGACTAGAAAGAAGGTTAGAGAGATTTTAGAGGACCTTAAATAATTAGGCTGAGAAATTTGCATTTTAATAGAACCTGGAGTCAGGAAAATCTGAGTTCAAATTCAGCCATGACCGTTAACAGCTATGTGACTCTGGGCAAGTCATTTAAAACTCTGTCTCAGTTTCCCCAACTGTAAAATGGGAATGACAGCAGCATTCTCACAGACTTGTGAAGAACAAATGAGGTATTTGTAAAGGGTTTAGTCTAGCTTACTTCCATCTCTACCATAGTAACTATAGTAACTATAGGGAGCTGTTGACTGTTTTTAAGCAGAAAAGTGATCCTTTGCCTTTGGAAGACCCTTTGGCACCTCTGTGGGGAGTAGATTAGAGAGGATCCAGACTGAGGGCAGGGGGAAGAATCATAAGGGCCTGTATTTCAGTGACAGTCTTGTAGACTGTAGAAACCAGAAGGTGATAGCTACATCCCTTGAAAATTCATTGAATATTGGAGGTGGGGTGGCTATGATGATGAAATTGGCAAAGAAGGCTCTGAGGATGTGAATCTGAGTGACTGATTCTCTCAAAAGAAAAGGGAACGTTTAGAGTGATGTAAGTTTAGGGAGATGTTTGAGATATGATAAAATTGAGAAGCAGACAGGACATTCACAGTAGAGAGGTCCAGAAGGCTCTTGGAGATGTGAGACCAGAGTTCAGGACAAACATTAGGTTTTGATCTATATGATTATATATTATAATTAGTTTTTGGTCTATTAGATTTTTATTTGGAGTTGTCTGCATAGAGATGATGATTGCATCCATGGGAACAAATGAGATCGATCTCTGAGGAACAGAATGTAGGGGAAAAAAAGAAAGAGAGAGAGAAAGCCCAGGATAAAGCTGTGGAAAACAACCATATTTAAGAAGTGGGAAATAGATGGTGATCCAGAAAAGGAGGAAGAAAAAGAAAAGTCTAGACAATTAGAGGAGAAATGAGTGTCATGGAAGACATGGGAGAAAGAGGGCATTCAGGAGGAGAAAGTAGTCAACTGTATCAGAAGCTGGAAACACTCAAGGAAAATTAAAGACCGTGACATAGAGCAATTAAGAGACCATTAGTAACCTGTGTTAGGGTAGTTTCAGTGGAGTAATAGTATTATAAGCCAGATGGTGGGGGGCTGAGGAGTGAATAATTTATAAAAGAAAAAAGAACGAAGAAAGGTGGTATAGATTGCTCTTTCTGAGAGTTTGGCAGTGAAAGGCAGGAAAAGAATAAGTGATAGGGAATTTCAGTGTCAGATAAGGGGTTTTCAGGTCTGTGGAGACCTGAGGTTATTTTAGATGGAAACGGCTCTATATGGGAAGAAATTGAAGGAGAAGGGATAATTGATGGAGAAAAGTTTCCAGAGGAGAAAGAAGGTAATGGGGTCCAGGGTACAGGTAGAGAGGTTTGCATCTTATCCTAAGAGAATGGATCAAAGGAGGAAAAGGATGGTTGAATATGTAGAAAAGTATTGAGGTGTAGAGTATGATAAATGAAAATGCTAACAATGCATTGAGACACCTTGGAAGAGTGAAGAGCAGCCTGGATTCCAGTCTCAACTCTGTTAATTCACTTATATGACCTTGAGTAAGTCACAAATTCTCTAGACCTCGTTTTCCTCATCTATGAAATGAGGGGTAAAAGGCTAGAGAAACTCTAAAAATCTTTCCATCTCTAAATCTGTCAATCAGTCAAGTATTTACTAAGTGGGAGGCATCCTAGTGGCACAGTGGATAGAGTGCTAGGCTAGCGCTAGAACCTGAGTTCAAATGTGACCTCAGACATTTACTAGCTGTGTGACCCTGGGCAAGTCACTTTACCCTGTTTGTGTCAGTTTTCTCATCTATAAAATAAACTGCAGAAGAAAGTAGCAAACCACTCCAATATCTTTGCCAAGAAAACTCCAAATAGGGTCACAAAGCGTCAGATATGACTAATGAACAAAAATTTATTAAATACTTATTACTGTACATGGTGCTAGTCACTGGGAATACAGATAAACAAATGAAAACCTACTCTCAAAGAGCTCCTACTTTATTGAGGAAGACGATATGTAAATAAATGAATATATACACATATCTATGAATAAAGGTAAAATACTTGCAAAAGTTAAATATCTTTGAGACATAGGTAAGGAGGGAGTACAAATTCTTATATTTTCCCCAGAACCTACTTAGCTCACCTCTCCATATGTAGTAGATACTTAATAAATATAGGTTTAATTGGAGGAAATAGGAAGGCATCTAGATGATACAGCAGATATGGCACTAAACTTGGAATCACATTTAGAGTTCAAATTTGACCTCAGCCATTAACTATATGACTCTGCACAAGTCACTTAATTGCTTTCTGCCTCAGTTTCCTCATTCTAAAATGGAGATAGTAATAGCGCCTACCTCCCAGGATTGTTGTGATGATCAGATGAAATGCTGGTCCCTATAAAGCACTTTGAAAACTGGTAAAGCATTACATAAATACTAGCTATTATCATTTGTCACATATATCTTCAAATAGGCAATCCATGATTGTCTATTAACAAAGTTGATCCTAAGTGCCTAACTAAGATTTAAAATTTGGTCCTGAAGTTAGCTATTTAGTTTTATTGGGTCTTTCCAGGCTCCTTACAGAGCAATCAATCTGATTTACATAGAGCATTTTAATTCTGCAAACCATTTCATTTCATTTGATAATATTCCAGGCATTCTCCCCTTTGCATCAGGTGTCTTTTTTTCCAGTGAAAGTGCAGGCCTACACATATAATATAGTTTTAGTAGAGGTACTCAGTTCAGTTTTTTATTAACTCCTCAAGCAAGGAAGTTCTTCAAATTTAATAGTGGAAACTACATCAACAAAAGGATGAGAGGCTGTCATTCTTAGTTTGTTGACAGAAAAGTTTATTTGCATTAAAAAAAATTTTAATTCAATTCAACAAATATTTGTTAAACATTTTCTATATGTAAAGCATGCTGATAGGTGGTTCCATCTAGTTTTTCCTGAAACAAATGGTACAATTTAGGGGGATGAAATTTCAGCCAAACACTAGAAGCTGAAGAACAGCAATCTTCAGTCTCTTTCCCTTGGAATAAGACCTGACAATTATTTCCTGGGAAAAAGAGGCCAGTTCTTACCATGCATATACCATGTACACACAACCAATGTTTTCCATCAATAGTGTCTTTGGCTGGTGTTCTGGCTGTCTTATGTAAAGGGGATGACCACAGAGGGCGGACAAAAACTATGCTTTGGAATTATTTCAAAGCGTGTTGGACCCAGAAGGGAACTTAGTTAATAGAATGTGAGAATGTAGCTCATAGATGACTAGAACTCAGAAGAATCTTAGAAATGAATGCTAGAACTATAAAGGAGCTCAGAATTTAGAATAGTAGAGCATAGAACAGAGGTTCTGAAACTTTATTGTGTCATAGACCCCTCTTCAGAATAAAGTTGATTGCCTACATTCATAATGGAAGAAAATGCTAAATTTCAATTAGAGACTAACTTAAAAAAGATGTCTTTTTCCCATTCAAATTCATGGGCCTCTTGAAATCTATTCTTTCAAAGATCCTTTCGGGGTCCACAGGCTCCAGGCTAAAATCCCCTACCACAGAGCCAAGAATGTTGGAGATGGAAGGGAGACCATAAGATATAAAATGTAGAATTGGGAGCAAAATGGGGATATAAAATGACACAACATCAGAAATAGAATTTTGAAGCAAGAAGAAAGGAACATTATAGATGTTGTAAAGCTACCACATTCTATTTCCCTGGTGTCTCCTTCATTATAAGGGGTATTTGATAAACACAGCTGATGGACCAGGACAATAAATGACTATAAATCAAAGTGAGTGAGGAGGGAGGAGGGGGAGGACTTGGACCTGGTTGAAGATCCCTCCTTCTTTCCACTTCCTCCCATTTTCACCCTTGCTAAGGTAGAGATAAGTCATTAGCAAAGAAGAGGGAATGATCCACAGTCCCTGCATACATCCAGCTAATTCTACCCACTGTCCCTAGTATTTTTGAAATAGAAAATAGGGAATCAGATGGAGAATTCCCTCAAAGGAAATATAATAATATCACCAAAATTATTCTGAAATGCTTTCTCATGACTGAATTTGTGAGTTTGGGAACATAAGAGCATAGGCTTTTTGGCTAGAAAGAACCTCAGGAAGTTACCATCTAGTCAAACTTCCTCATTTTACCCATGAAGTTATTCAGGTTTGGAAAGGTCAGGACTTCCCCCTTAGTAAAGTCAAAGAGGAAGAAGAGGAGAGGTATCTTAAGGGTATTAAGAATTAAATGAGATAATATATTTGTACATAAAATACATACTTTAAAATTATATATGGTACATATATATATCTTACTCAATACATTTTAAAAAGAAAATGTTGTCAATCCAGTTCCTTGTCTGAATTTTAAGAGATGCTTACTAGGGGCTAACAGGCATATTATCATACTAATTGGATGCTTTCTTCATGGGTAGTCAGTGCTCACAGAAGACCTCTGTGATTGCCTTATTACATCAAGTTGCTCTAGGTAAGAAGTGGCCTATGATGCCTTGTGGTTGCTTGCCTGAAATAACAGGAGGAGGGTGATAATGACACCATAAAAGTTCCACAGCTGCCGGGATTCATTTGCTATTTATGTCTTTTGGACTTCGAGGAGAGAGAAAGAACCAAAGAGGTCCTAGGGATTGACCAGTTCCTTAGCATCTGTATTCTCTCAAGGTCAAGGTTGAAGTATGTTCTCATATTATCCTGGCTTTAGAGAAGAGGGGAAGGTAAAGAAAGCGGGGAGAATTTGAAAGACAGCCAATATTTTAGAAAGAACAATGACCCAGGAGCCCAGAGACCTAGGTTCTACTCTCAGTTGGGCTGTTTACTAGCTGTGCACCCTTGAACAACTCATTTGACCTCCCTTAATTTAGAGGCCCACATCAGGAAAATAGGAAGAATAAAAGCTGTACTACCTACATTTCATAGGAATGTTGAAGATCTTATAAAATATTAATAATAACAGCAGTGATAATTGATGTTCATAGAGTGCCTCAAAGCTTACAAAGCATTCCCTGTACAGTATGAGTTCAATCGACCCTCATAGAAGCCCTATAAGGTACATATTTTAGATATTATTATCTTTATTTTACAAATTAGGAAACTGAGGACTTGAGAGTTTAAATAACTCACCTGGAGTCACACAGGAGGCAAGTGTTAAGGGCAAGAATGTGAACTCGTTTCTCTACGAATTCGAAGTCCAGAACTTTTACCACTACAACATAATATGTATAAAGTACTTTTGTGACTATACAGTTTGCTATAAATGTGAGCTACTATTAATTCTAGTTATCAAAAAGGAAATTATGTAAATGTATGTGAATGGCTATTTCAAATGCTTAGGATATAATAGCTTGCATTTAAATAACACTTTAAGTATTATTGCAAAGTACCTTCCTTGTAACTTGGGCAGGTAGGTAACTCAGTGGGTAGAGCATGAGGACTAGAGTCTGGAATGCTTTCATTCAAATCTGGTCTTACATTTTTACTAACTGTGTGACCCTGGGAAAGTCACTTAATCTCTGATTCAGTTCCCTCAATTGTAAAATGGGGGTAATAACAGACACTACCCCCAGTGTTGTCTTCAGCATCAAATGAGATGACCTATGTAAAGCACTACAGCACCTGGCACATGGTAGGTACTGTTTAAATATTACTTATCATTGCTGCCTAGACATACATGTTCTGTCTCTGTGAGACCATAAGAAAATATGTGGTCATTTAAAAGAAGGAACAGGCAGCAAATCAGGGTCACTGTAATTAGAAGCTGTTGTGTGGTACATGCTGGCTCACAGAGGGAGCCTTATATCCCCCTGCAGGCAGATATACTCTAGTTCTTCACAGAAATTATTTGCACCCAGTTTGAAGAGGTCTTGGGGCTTCCAAAAAGAAAGCTATATCTTTTGAGAAAAGCTACCTCATCCCTTCCTTCCCATCCCCTCCCCTCTCTTACTTTTCCTTTCACTTTTTCCCTCTTTTTTCCCTTCTCCTTCCTCATCCCCTTCCTTTCCCTTTCCCCTCGAGGTCAGGACTATTACTATCCCCTTGCAACTGAGGAAATTGAAGCAAACAGAGGTTAAGTGTCTTGCCCAGGATAAATTAGTGGTAGAGGTATTACTAAAACTCAGGTTTCATGACTCCTGAGTAAGTACTATTTCCACCATTCCTTAGTTAGCTCTCTATATGAAGATAGGTGTGAGCTGGTGTTGGCTGGTACTGATGGTTTTGTATTATAAAGACTAATTTATCCCGAGCCAGATTCAGGCTTTCTAAAACTGTTTTCTCTCAGATGTGGGAAGAGATGTCATCCTCTTTGCATGAAGTTTGGGCTTTTGGTGTAGGGAAAATGTCTTTGTGGAAATGAGATATAGTAGAAAAATGATGTAGGACCCTAAAAATCTAACATGATTTGTGGTGACTTCTGCACTATGTCCCCAGTTGGGTACCTTCTCTCCTCCCTGTCTATCTATCTGTCTGTCTGCCTATCTGTCTCATCTGTCTACCATCTATTTTGAAGATGCTTCTGGGAACATACTATAAGTCTATACATTTTGTAAATCTCTTCTTCCTTATATTAAATAACACAGAATAAGTTTGGTAAACATAAGTGCATTTTTAAAGTAATCCATGACCCAGGTGCCCTGGATTTCTCCTCTCATTCAGACCCACAAGATCTTTGGACTAAGAGGAATTGGGTTCAATACTAGAGGCTGACTATAAGAGGGTCATTATTTCTATTTGACTCATTTCCCCCACTTGGATTTGTTCCAGGAAAATCTAACATATTCAGAGTCTAGTATATGTCTAGGTTTTCCCAAAAGTGAACAAATGGGGTCTCTAGTTCCCATACAAGCATTTAAGGTACAATACAGATATTGGCTATAGGACAGGCTTTTTCTCCACTTGGAAAAAATCAAGAGATAGGGAGGATTGAAAAGAACACACGAACAAACAGAGAAACATATAAAGCATTCAAATACTCCATCAACTGCCCCCAACAAAGAACTGAACTTGGAATTAACATTAGGGCAACTGCATGACATTCTGGTCAAATATCTGTCTTATCCACAGGATTATACGTTGTAGCTCCTAGATTTGTAGTGTCATGCTTTGATTTAGATTCGTCTGGAAGGCAGACTTTGGGAACTGCTGAACAAGCAATAGCCTCTTACTATATTGTTTGGATATAACTGCTTGGCTTTGCTCACCAAATTGGATAGTTGTATAAGAACTATGTGTTCTATCCTCTTCTTTCTCCAGGAGGCAGGCTAAATCAGGACATCTACTCTCTTTAGAAAGTCTAATCTCAATCCTCTTCTCTTTATAAAGAACACTCTGCAGCAGGAAATCCTGTCTTTCCCTAGAAGATCATATCTCCAGAATCTCCAAATTGGAAATTTTTGAGTTTAGGATGACACAGAGAGTATTATCCAAGAAAATTCCCTTCTTTGGTTGAAAGGCTGAACTATGCTGCCTAAGAAATTCAGAATCTCCACTATGTACCATAAGAGTTTGAGTTCATAGAAATTGCCTAGAAATTATACTCTTGCAGGCCAAGTGGGCATACGTAATCTGTTCTATGTATAAATATGTGTGTGTGTATGGATGTGTATATGTATGTATATGTATATGTATGTATGTGTATATACATTGACTAAGCTGCTGCACTCCTGGAACTGAGGGATTTAGCATGGGAAAAAGCCAGAAACACCAATAGTGAAAATATATGACATTTTTATTATATATGATATATTACATCATGTGATAAGTACATTAAAGAAGTGTAAAGCAAAGTGTTATATGTGGTCTGGGGTTGGGTAATCTCATTATACCGTGGGGGCCAGAGGAGGGAGGCTTCATGGAGGAGATGACATTTGAATTAGACTTTAGAGAATGAACAGGAATTTAACAAGGTTACAAGAAAAAAGAAGGGCCTTCAAATGTATTTTCCCCTGTACATTTTTACTACATCAAATAATTCCCCAATACTTTGTCTATGTTCTAGGTAAGGATATTTTCAATGCAGGTTTACTTGGCATTTAGTAAATATTGGCTAAATGTGTGCTCAAAAGGAGGAACAACCTACCAAATCTATCAAACACTTCCCTGCCTCCTCAAACAGAGCATAATGAACGTTATTTAAGCATCAAGAGATAACTCAGAATCATCATGAATATCCATTTTTATTGTACTGAACTCTAAAATGGGGGAGCTAGGTGGTACAGTGGATAGAGCTTGGTCAGGAAAATCTGGCCACAGAAAATTATTAGATGTGATCCTGGGCGAGTTACTCTACCCTATTTGACTCAGTTTCCTCATCTGTAAAATGAACTGGAGAAGGATACGGCAAAACACTCCAGTATTTCTGCTAAGACACAAATGAAAAGACTAAACAAAAAAAAAATACTCTAAAATAGGAATGAAATACCCTCCCTATGTTGAGATGTGCAGGATTGGTTTACCCCTTTGCCAGCGGGTTCCAGGTTACTGGGCTTTTTTGACTTCTTGCGTCCGTTTTTAAAAGCATTTTTTCCATTTCATGCTCTCCTGTTAGGTTGTCAGCTGTCACCTTATATTGTCAGTATGCGTGCCTTTTAGCAGCCTTTGCCCTACTCACCTTCTAATCTGCTTTGGGATTGGAAAGCAACTAAGCTAGATTGTTAGAATTAAAGAGTCAGTAGGAGCTAGTAGAGACCTACCCCAAAGAGATCAAAGGAAAAGGATCCACATGTCCAGAAATATTTACAGCAGCTATTTTTGTGGTGGCAGAGAATTGGAAATTGGATCATCAGTTGAGGGACAACTGAACAAGTTGTGGTATATGGTTGTGATGGAATATTATTGTACTGTAAAAAAAAATGATAAAGGAGATAGTTTCAGAAAAACCCGGCAAGACTTATATGAACTTACAGAAAACGAAGTGAGCAGAACTAGGAGAACGTTGGACACAGTAACTGCAGTGTTGTAACAATCGTCAACTGTGAAAGATTTAGCTACTCTGATCAATACAGTTCCGAAGACTTCATGAAGAAAAATACTGTCCACCTCCTGAGAGAGAACTAATGGACCAGGAGTGCAGATTGAACACAATTTTTCACTTTATTTTTCTTGCTTTATTTTTTTTCACAATATGGACGATGCAAATGTTTTACATGACTTTTCATGTATAATGGGTATTGTATTTATTGCCTTCTCAATAGGTGGGGGAGAGATGGAGAGAGGGAGAGAATTTGAAACTGAAAATAAAAATTTTAAATTAAAAAAAAAAGCCTATAGGCCCTGAGTGGGAGGTTGAGTCTGAGAAGTTCTTGTGAGTAAAGTTAACATGGAATTTGATGTACATGCTTTGTGGTGTTTATTTTGCATGCTCAGAAGCATTATTATTTAATTTATGAGTTTTAGCTGAGTCCTAGGTAAAGTTTTCTGGAAAGTCGAGTTCCAGATAGGTGAAATTATTTTATTATTTTGATTTAATTATTTATTATTTATTTATTATAATTACCCGGTCATTTTATTATGGACTTCAGTAACGACAGAATTAAAAAGATATTTCTGTTTAAAAGGGGGTCCCATTCCCTTTTATTATACTCTCAGAACATTTCAGTATAAAGGGAGAAATCTAGAACCAGGACCAATTTTTCCATAGGTAATGCTTATGGAAAACCAGAAACTCTCCTTGCTTCTTCCCAGCATTTTTCCTCCTTCTATGTTCCCCTCACCAACCTCCCAACAAGTCAGTATTGTTGATCTGAAATTTCTTTAAAAGAAATAAAAACTTTAATTCTATCCTAACAGTTAAGGTTTAAATTTTACATTTCCTTGAAAGAGTAAAGTAGTTCTTAAAATTCACACTCAAATTTATATGACTCATGGATTTTTGTATTCATTTTTTTAAATTATTAAGCAATTTTCCCCTTTCCATTTCCTCTTCATCTGGAAAAAGGAAAACAAAACTCTTGTAACAAATATGCATAGTTGAGGATTCCCATATTGATCATGTCCAAAATTTTACATCTCATTCCTGCATATTTTGTTCATCACCTACTTCTCGGTCAGGAGATAGGTAACATTTTTCATCATCTGTGCTTTGGAATCATAGCTGTTCAGAATTCTGAAGTCTCTCAAAATTGTTCATTTATACAGTGTTATTACGTAAATGGCTCTCTTGGCTCTACTCGCTTCATCCTACATCAGTTCATATAAATGTTCCTAAGTTTCTTCTATCCCTTTCATGATTCATTTTAGCAAAATAGTATTCCGTTAATTCCAATACCATAATTTGTTCAACCATGAGAATTTCTTGAATATAGATTTTGATAAGGCAAACTTTGGGAGTGGGGTGAGAGAGGTAAAAGGTGGAATTTCAAGAAGGAATTGGAGGAAGTTTTCTTGGAAAGGAGAAAATCAATCCATCTCATCCTGGTCAAACCATATCTGAAATACATGTTCAATGTTTGGAACCACATTTTAGGAAGGATTCCTTTATAAGTTTGAGCATGTCTGCATGAGGGTGATGAGGATGGATAGGAAATTGAAGACTGTATAAAGAGATCTATTAAAGTTGCTAGAGATACCAAGCCTTGAAAAAAGGTTTATTGAGGGGAAATTGGGTAATAACAGCTATTTTGAAGTGTTCATAAGACTGTCATTTGGAACATGTAATTGACTTATTTTGCTTCTAAATCTGTAAAAGAAAGCTGAGTGACCATTTAGCAGAGGTGTTATAAGGAATTCTTGTTAGGATACAGGGTGGAATAAAGGTTTCTAGGGTCCTTTCCAGCACAGAGATTCAATGATCCTCAATTGCAGAAAGGTGTGAGGGTCATGAGCAAAGAAGACAACCTTTTAGATTTCACCAACAGCATGATTTTGCTGAAGGCTATGATTGTATTAGTGAAGAGAATCATAGGAGATTACTGTGTAGCTTTGAGATTATTTTGTTCTTTTTTGAACAAAAAACAACAGTTTGGGCTGTTTTTCTTTTGTGGCTGTTTTGGACTGTTTTGTTCTCCTTTTCTGTTTTCTTTTTAATCATAAACAAGGTTGATTTTTCTTTTGGTAGTGGTCAAAAATATTCAAATGACTTTCAGAGCTAGCAAAATAAATGTCATAGAGCATGTACATCACACTCCATGTTACTTACTCACAGGAGCTTAGGCTCAGCCTCCAACTCAGACTTTGAAACGCACAGCTGAGCATTTTGCAATGTTTATAAACAGATTGATCCACTTTTATTTCTTTTTAAAATAGACTATTAGATGCTAGAAAGGAAGATCCCCAAATCTCCAAGATGAAATTGCCTTTAGTGGCTATCCAATGCAACCTATGATTGAAGAGAAATCTCTTCTACAACAAGCAGGTAGTAGAGTGGATAGAGTGTCAAGAGTATATGAGTTCAAATCCTGCCTCAGTCACTATTAGCTGTGTGACCTTAGGCAAAATATTTCTGTTTGCTCATCTGTAAAACTAAGGAGTGGTATTTGCTGACTTCTAAGGTCCTTTTCAGTCCTAAATCCATGCTCCTATAATCACCTAACTTCTATTTGTAGACATACAGTAATGGAGACCGTAATATAAAAAAGAGAAAAGTTGATTGACTTTAACTATAACTCAAGCCCCCATAAAATAGAAATAATAATAATAACTCCTACTTCACAAGATTGTTGTAAGGATCAAATGAGATTATATCTGTTACGTAAAGTGCTTTGCTTTACAGACCTTAAAACACATAAAACTTCTATTATTCCAAAGCTGTAAATAGAAATTATTTTGAGATAAAAAGAGTTTTGGGTGGTAGACAGCTAGCAGCACAGTCGAGTCAACAAGCATTTTTAAGTGCTTGTCACGTGCCAGGAATTGGGTTTAGTGGTAAAAAAAAAAAAAGACAAAGGACAATCTAACCTACAGATTCAGATGAGCAGGGACAAGGGAGTCTAGGGTTAGGTAAAAGTAGGCTGGGAGGGGGCTTCTCCATCTAAGTAACAGTGAGGGATGGCTAAGGGAAGAGATATTCTATAGGGAACTATAGATCAATTACTCTTTCACTAGAAGAGAGGTATCAAACTGTGGTTGTTGCCATGAGGGGGGAGTGCTTTGCCTCCAGGGGAGGAATCACACTCTGTCTATTCCTCTAGGAATATTCATATCCATTCCTAGATTCTGAGCCTGGAACAGAGTTCTTTTTGCTTGATACTTATTACAGCTCTGATTCCTTCACCAGGTTTTCCTTAACTATTTCAGCTGACACCGAGCCCTTCTTTCTCCAAATTCCTGTAGCACTTTTCTCTCTCCCACTCATTTGGGCTCTTGGCCATACACTGTCTGCCATTGCCACTTAACAGTTTCATGTGTGTATGTGGCTTGTCTCCCCATAGACATTGCAAACCCCTTTTTTAGAGCAACTAAATTTTATATTCCACTTGGATCCCAGTGTTGATCCCATATAAATAACCTGCTGAATTGAATTGTATTGGCAAGGACCATAACAATAGAAGGTAGACTATGGGAAATGACCTTTCTGAACATCATATTTCTTCTATCTTCTGTCTCTCATTTGTCCTTCTTGAATCTAAAAGAGGTTTAAGCCTCTGATGCCCTTTGTGTTCCATCATCTCCCTGTTCCTATTCTCTGATATTAGGAAAAGGTGAATTAAAACTGCTATAATGCAGATGAGCATGCCCAGTGACCAAATAGAGTCTGGCTGTGAATAGCAAGCACTTGGCCAGAAATGTGAAGGAGGGTCATTAACTCCAGAAAGCAGCTTGGCTTCATAAGCATCTTAACTGGTAAATGGATGTTGACATTTGCCAGAACCTAGTCCTGCCTATTCCCTGATTTTACTCAGAAGGAAATACAACTGAATCAAAGAAAGTTTGAGTTTAAATAAAAATGTCCTCCCATTATTAGTTGTTTACTCATCTATTTATTTTTGATAGCTTTTTCATTGATTTGTTCATTTATGTACTTATTTATACAAATTTAGTGAATATCTGTAAAAGGCTATGCTTCAATTCATTAAATAGTTCAATCAAATGATAAACATTTATTGCCCAATTACTGTGTGCCAGTCTGTGTGCTAGACCCTGTTGACAGAATGTAGTTCCCTGAGAACTGAGACTCTCAGGGGCTCTAGCATGTCTCTCTAAGTATACACAAATAATAGTGAAATGTAATAAAACATAACTAAATATTATTGAATTATTTTCTCTTTCAGATCATATCACAGAGAGACTGAGATCTAAGATTCAGGATAACACGCTTTTGCCTATAGTTTTGCATAAATTCAGGTCAATAAGCATTTGCTAATCTTTGGGGATATATATATTAAAACAAAACTATCCCAGCCCTTGATGAGCCTGTATTCCAATGAGGGATGAGAGCTGAGGAAATATCTTGTCCATATAAGGAATGAATGCCAGGGAACACCCAGGGAGGAGAAAGTGTCTAGGAGAGGGAGTGAGTGGGCAATAGCATGTAATGTTAAGAGGGATATCAAGAAGGATAAAGAGGAAGAAAAGACTATTAGATTTCACAGTGAAGAGATCAACAGTAACCTTGGAAAGAGCAGTTTCAGGAAGATGGTAAGGTTGGAAGCCATATTGCCAAGGGTTGTCAAGTGACATAAGCAGTGATGTGTTGGTAAATCTTTTAATTACAGGCTCTGGTGAGATAGGAAAATGCATGCAAGACACACTTTTAAATTTAATCTCCACCATTAATATTTTCTCTATCACTTTCTTAAATCTAGACAACCAGCAAAACAATAAATCAAGCCCTGACAGAAGTTTGCCAGTTTTTGAGGTATACATTTAACTTAATGTTAATTTAAGAATTCTCTTGAGCTGACTCGGCATACATCCCTATGAAGTAGAGACAATGAATGTATATTTCTTTTAGGAATTTGGCTTTCATTGATTCATTAGCAAGCTTTTAATTTGCTGTCTTAGTTGTCTTAAAGTAAATTAATTCTTTTCGTGGAGGATCTGGCATTCTATTGTCCTTCATGCCTGGAATACTCTCCCTCCTTATGTGTGGTTTTTGGCTTCCAAAAGTCCCAAGTGCAATTCTACCTTCTACAGGAAACCTTTCCAACCCCTCCTAATTCTAGTTCCTTCTCTCTGTTTATTATTTCCTACATATCTTTCTTTGTTGTCTCCCCATTAGATTATAAGCTCCTTGAAGGCTGGGACAGTCTTTTGTTTTTCTTTGTATTCTCGGTGATTAGCATAGTACCTGGCTCATAGTAGGTACTTAATAGGTACTTAATAAATATTTATTGACTGACTATTGGAAATGACACATAGTGTGGTACAACATGAAAAGAGTGCTAGATTGGAATCAAAGGCAGTAAGCATGCCAGCATACACAAGAGGGCCTGCTGCAAAGGTTCTTAGATCTGTTTTTCTAAAAGGAAAGCAACTTTTAGGGGGTCAACAATCTTCTTTAATTACATTCACCAACAGAGAAAATACAGGCAGAGAAATAAGGATCAATAGACAGGGCTTTCAACTGTCTGACCAAAAGCAATACATACATCACAGATAAACAGACAGATCAAACTGTCTGTTCATTACATACATACGTAGTTACCAGCGATAAAAGTACCAGTATCTGGATTTTCAAAGCTGGGGGTGGGGAGGGGCTCCTTAGCAGCAACCCAGAGTTTCATCTCACCAAACAAACACTTCCGAAGAGTAAGCCCCAAAGTAAAACCTGACCTCAGAGTATTTACACACTTTTCAGAGCCAGAGGGCACAATCCTCCGACCCAATGCCTCTATAGATATTAACAAAAAATATTCAGACCTATTAAGTGGCAGGGAAGACCTTTAACTCTTCGCCCCGCCACTCTCTGTTAAACTTACAATAACAGTACATTGAGTTTCATCTTCTTCCAGCTACTCACAATCTATATGATCTCAGGCAAGCCATCTTACCTCTAGATTTCAGTTTCTTCATCTCTTAAAAAAATGAGAAGGGAGAGTTATGAGAGTTATGAATGAGTGTTATCAAATTCATAAATTTTTTTCTTGAAAGAGAAGTTTGGGTTTAAATGACTTTCAGGATTCCTTCCTAAATCGATGTAAGTAAAGGATAAAAAGATAAAATAATAGCAGAATATCATAGGTTTTAGATCTAGAAGTGACCTCTGAGATAATTTTGTCCAACCCCTTATTTGATAGAAGAGGAAACTGAAGGCTTGAGAGAAGGATGAACTCATCCAAGGTCACACAGAGACAAGAATCAGAATCAGGATTTGAACTCAAATCTTTCTGGTCCAAATTTATGACTTTGTCTACCATACCTTGCTGCCTCTTAAAACTTTGGTTGTAGTATCCCAGCTTATGTGTGTACCCCTTGTAGAGGTGTTTGTTGAGATGTTCACCAGCTAAAAACCCTTAATAACCATTGTATAAGAAGGGAACTGAAAAGTTGTATAATAATAGCCATAGAATCTGAGGGATATCAGAAGTTATACAACCTGAGCCCTACCCATCGCATGAATTCCCTTTGCATCCATTTCAACAGATGGTCATCAAGTCGTTGTTTAAACAGCACTGCTATTTCTCATGGAACTACCCTATGAGCTGTTCATGTTGCCTAGAATGTGCCCAATACAGGCCTCCAAGTATAGGGGTTCTCCAAATTGGAAAAGATAATTAGCTCTGGAGTCTCTACAGCTGAGTAAATAATGAGCCAAAATCAAGACTGGAAAATTGTCCTATAATGGGTAACCATCTGGACTAGCCTCCTGGATAACTTAAGACTCGCTGACTTTTTGAACCTGTTAAGTGGGTGGTATGACATGGTATCTTGTGACTGACAGAAGGAGCTTTTATATAAATACTAAGATGTCAAAGCTTGTTGAATGTAGCAGTGGGATGTGATGACTCTACCTCACATTTCCCCAAGACATGTATTCTGTTTGCTGCAGCGTGGTAATGCCATGTCACGACTATGTATAATCAAGACCTCTGAGATCCCCCTGTGTGGTCCCTTCATTGTTTAGCTGAGGAAATGAAGGTACAATTACATGACTCTCCATTCTTGAAAGGTACTGTGTTGACATTTTATGGTTTTATCTCAGAAGTTCAGAGCTGAAAGGGACTTAGTCAGAAAGATCACAGGTCTCTGGGCTTAGAAGGGAACTCAGAAGCCATCTAGATGAACCCTTCTATTTTACAGATGAAGAAATCAAGGCTTAAAGAACCATATCATCCAGCTAACTCATCAGCTTGATGGTTGCTATGTTGACTTTTTGTACACTGCTGATGTTAGGCCTTAGAATTTTAGAGCTGAAAGATGCAAAACAATGGCCAAGCATTTCATTCTAAAGGGAACTGAAGTTTTGAGAGGTTAAGATTCACATGACTATTAAATAGAAGAGCTAGGATTTGAACTCAGGACTTGCACAAACTGATACTTTCCACTATACTATACTACTTCCTCTTCTCTCCTTTTATTGATGAGCCACCTGAGACGCGTAGAGGTTAAGTGACTTGCTCAAAGCCACGTGTCTTATTAGTGACAGACTCAATGTTAGATCTTGGGTCTCCTAATTTCCTATCTCATGCTTTGCTCAAAACACCATGAAAATTCCTCTTTAATTTGTATTAAATGCAGTTAGAAAGTTCTAATGTAATCTCTGCCTAGCAAGTGGGTAGAAAACTAGTCTTTATCCATCACTCTGGAATGCCGGTTTTGTCTTTCTGACTGTGTCTTTGAGAACACGGCATGATTCCTCCTGTATCTGGGTCTTCCCATCATCCCTTTTTAATCGTAGTAGTTGATCCTTTTCCTCTCTAAATTCCAGGATCTTGGAAATTATAAGATGATGGACACTCTCAGTATCTGGAGATGAACTTTCCATACTTGGCTAAGAACTCTATTGTGTTGTTCTTTAAGTAAATAGTTAATTTTTCAGTCACTTAACAGTTATTGAGTACCTACCAACCTCTTATTCCTCTCCTGACACTGGAGGAGACATGAAAGAGGTACAAAATATAGTCCTGATCCTCAAGGAATGTACTTTCTCTTTAGGACCATTAAAGTGTTCACCCATAGGATAACATAAAGAAACAAAGCTTGGTAATAAAACACTCAGTTATGTTATAAAAAGTGCCAAGCAAATCACCTACCCTGAGTTCTTGCATTAGAAAACAATATTATGTATTATACTGCTTAACTTTTATTTGAAAAAATAACTACAAAGAGAATTTTAAGCTCTCCCTAGGTTTCCAAATTTCCTGGGAGTTGGTCAACGTTACAAACTTGCCTCAATCTCCCAGGTCACCTTCCAGGGGGTTGGGGATAATCATGGGGTAATGGGGAGAGAGAAGCTGAGTAAAAGCTATAAAAAGCTGCTTTAAGTTTCTGAGAGAAGGAATAAATGAGGTTATTCAAGATCAAATGAAGTACTGAAATTCTTTCCCCACTTCTCTTGAAATATGACCTCTTCCACTTTTCTTCTTCTACTGGGCTTCCCCACATTCAAAAAGACTCATAGGAAGATTTATATGAACAGAAGCAGGATCAGATAAATAGAATCAGGACCACCATAAATAAAATGACTAGAAAAAGGAAAAGAAAACAGGTACTTGGTAATGGCCAGTTTGGGTCCCACAGAATTGTTGATGAAACAGAATTCCCACTTCTAGAAGTCAAAGCTGAAACAGTCCCTGACCTCAAGAAGCTTCTATTCTACTGGGGCAGACACTGTCAGACATGATTGCTATTTTGGTTGATTTTTCTTAATTTTCTTTATTACAAGGTGAATTATAGTTCTGGGAAGCAGGAACATATATCAGGAAATGACTATGATGTATCTAGAAACAAAAGAGATCAATTCATCTTTTAAAATGGGTCACAGCATCTCAGAGTTAAAAGGAACCTCAGAGTCAAAAGGAATCCCTGACATCCCTCATCCTGCTTCTGGAAGCTCTTTAAGAGGAGAGCTTCCTTCATTGTGTGTGTGCGTGTGTGCGCGTGTGTGTCTTTACATCGCCAGTGGTTTTTAGCGCAGTGCCTAGTAGTGGCTTGATATATATGCTTATCTATTGATTGATCGCAATCCTCCAGTGATGGAAAACTCACTAGGTTAAAAGTGGCCCTACTTCATTGTTGGACAGTCCCCATTGTTACTGAGTTCTTCCTTGCGTTAAGCAGACTATGATTCCCCTGCAAGTTCCACATAGTAGTACCTGTTCACAGAGGACTCCGACTTCCTCTGAAGCTAGGTACCTTTTGTAGCATTTACCATAGGGCTAGGCTTTTCCATAGTTCTTTCAACAGTTTTTCCTCATTTGATGTTCAAAAACTTTTGTGTTAGTTTGAGTATTATGGCAATAATAACTAGCTTTTATATACCGAGTTAAGGTTTGCAAAAACTTTACAAGCGTTATCTCACAACAACCTAGGAGTTAGTGCTATTATAAGCCCCATATTAGAGGTGAGAAAACTGAAACAGACAGAGGTTAAGGGACTTGCTGAGGGTCCCATAGCTAGGGAGTGTCTGAGTCCAGATACTGGCTTTTATTAAATGGCCAATAATAGCCCCAAACAAAGCTTCGGTGGCTCATTATCTAGGTTTTGAAGGCTTAGGATGAGTCTAATTGTTTTCTGTTCTTGTCAGAAACTCAGAGGGATTGATATATTTGGGTAAATTAAGTCATTTTTGTTTCAACTCTTATCTAATCCTTAGTCTTTGAATGGGTGTAGCCCCAGACAGACTACAACCTGGGAAACACCTTAATTTAGAAAAGCCAAAGTCATGCTGCATCCTGGGCCATCACCTTTGTCTTGCCACTGCACTAACATGACTGGAGGAGAGAGGGGGGCTGACAGCTTTGAAGAGCTCTGCCTCACTTATATCCAGTCCATGTGGAATTGGAGAGATCACTCTCTGGTTGTCCTTGTTCCTCTTGGAGAGTAAAGAACAAATAGCAATGATGGAGAATGCAAATGAAGATAAATTACAGATTAAGTTCACTGCTCAAGATCCCACTATGATTTGATAATAAAGTCCAAACTAGAATCAGTCTCTTGACTGTGACTCCTGTGTTCCCAACTATGGCCGCCATGATGTGTCATTCAATGAGTATCTGAAAATAGCACAAGAGAGCAACCAGGTTTGGAAGCAGAGACTTGATTTCAACTTTCAATGCCACCATTCACTAGCTCTGTAGTTAATTCACTGCACCTCTCTGGTTGGGCCTCAGTTTCCTATGAAAAGGGATAATTATACTTGTTCTACCTATCTTACATGATTGAGATGAGCACTTACAAACTGAAAAGCATTGTAAAGGCACGAGTTATGGTCATTATTATTGAATGAAGAAAGACAGCTAAGCCTTTTCTGCCTCACTATATTGTGAAATTTCATAGGAAAATTGCATTCTATTGGGAACTCAGATAAGTTTCAATTAAATATTTAGTTCAGTTTATGAAAGATTGATTAAGTATCTATTATGTGGTTACAGTTTTTCTTATTCTGATTGTTCTTAAAAGGAAAAATCAAGAACCTCTTTGGCTTTGCATTTTTGTTTTTTCCTTTTTGGTCAGTACCATATTTATGCCTCAGGTTAGCTCCTCTTGTATGTAGGAGATATTGTACTGAGCACATCAAGGCCAGGAACACTGTGACAGCTCCTTGATGAAAATAATGATCTCTCCAAAGAGTTTGGCCTAACTATCCACATAGAAAAAAATCAGGAAGATGAAGAATGACCGAACTCTGATATGCAGTGAGCTGGACAGCCAGGGAGCTGGTTTGTCAGTAAATATATCATGGAAAGATACCATGGGTAAAGAATTAGTTGGGTTAAGAATTGAATGAAACTAAGATTGAATTTTGGAAATTGTATGGTGCGTCGTGCCACAGGCATCAATGATTGGCTGCTTAACATTTTTATCAATGACTTGAATAAAAGTATAGATGGCATATTTTTCCAGATTTGATGGAAGAGCTAACATAGAACCTGGATCCAAAAATATCTCAGCAGCCTAGAGAATTGGGCTGAATGGAATAAAATTAAATGCAATAGGGATAAATGTAAAGTCCTATATTTACATTCAGAAACTCAACCTTACAATTCAACTGAAAAAAAGGCTATGGCTTCTCATTAGTGGATTATAAGCCATGATTCTCTGATACACCCAAGATTTCATTAGCATTTGGGAAATGCTGCTCTCTGTCTTCTACTTTGATCAGTTCACATACAGAGTACTGTGTTGAGTTTTGGGCTCTGTGATTTGGAAAGGACTTTGGATGAACTGGAGAAAACTTAGGAAAGGGCAACCAGGAAAATAAAGGACCTTAAGTTCATCCCATATAAGGATTGATGAAAAGGATTGGGGACATTTAGCCTGGTGAAGAGAAGACTTCAGAGGTTGTGTTCAAAATATTAGAAGTGCTGTTAGTCTGCTCCCTCTAAGGTTCCACACAACATCTCTACAAGTTTATGGACTGAAGTGCCCCATTCTGGCCATCACTCCCCTATATTTCTTGTGTTCCCCCTTTAGAATGTAAGATCCTTGAGAACAGACTCCAACTTTGTTTTTAAGGTCCCAGCACTTGGTACAGTGTTTGGAACACAGTAGTCACTCAATAAATGACTCTTTCATTCCAGCTGTCATGTGGAAGAGGAATTGGTTTTGTTTTTTAATCTAAGGAGCCCAGAATGGACACCTAGGAGGTACAGTGGATAGAATGTGGGACCTAGAGTCAGGAAGATTCATCTTTCTGAGTTCAAATCTGGCTTCAGACACTTACTAGCTGGGTGACCCTGGGCAAGTCCCTTAACTCTGCCTCAGTTTTCTCATCTGTAAAATGAACTGGAGAAGGAAATGGCAAATCACTCCAATATCTTTGCCAAGAAAATCCCAAATGGGGTCATAAAGAGTCAGATACAGCTGAAATGACTGAACCACAGTAGAGGACAAAGCAAGGAGCAATGGATGGAAGTTACAAAGAGGCAATTTTAATTTGATGTCAAGACAAAATCCCTAATAATTAGAGCTATTCCAAAATGGAAAGGATTCCCTTGGGAAAATAGTGAGCTTCTCTTGTTGGAGGTACTCAGACAGAAGGTGGCTGACCTTTTGTTGAGTGTGTTTTAGAGGAAATTTCTTTCAGATATGAGTTGGAATAGAGGACTGACTTTGGAATGAGGAAGACCTACGTTCAAGCCTCTAAGACATTGATTTTGTCACTTAATCAAGTATTGTAAGCAGTGCTACATCTCTAAGCGTCAGAGTATCAGCCTACATTGTAAGGATTTGTCTCATTGAGAGTTCCTTATGCTAATAAAATCACAGTTCTGGTCCACTTTAACTATATGTGTGTGTTTGTGTGTGTGTGTGTGTGTATACACATATACATATATATATGAAATCATTATATGTGTTATATATACTATGTATTACTCATATATGTATTTCTATGTCTATATTTCTAAATATCTGTACTCAAAGAATACAGACATATATAGTTAGATAGAGATAGAGATATATAGACTTAGAGTTTTACTTTTTCCAACATTAGCTACCAGGCTTCTCTGATAGACCAGTGGCTACCTTTAAAAATGAATATGTTCACCTTAAATGGAATCTTTATATTTTCATTTTGATGACTAAGCAACTCATATTCATATCCCTAAAGGATCAAGTTATTTTAGAAAAGCCAAGAAAGTAGAAAGCCACTAGATTAGTTTTATTTCTTTAAATGGAATGCACTGGTTTAAATGCGGTCATGCCTTGAACATTCTGCCCTCCAGTGTTAGTTGTGGGAAGTGCACCATAAGTGAAAATAATCCCCTTGCCTCTCTTGCTAAAAAATAGAAGGAATAAGGCATGTGGATGGTGGAAGAAGGAATGTCCAGAAATATTCTAGACCTGGCACCCTTGCCTTGTGACTTTGGGTAAGTCATTACATTTTCATGGGTCCCGGTGCCGTTTTCTATAAAATGGTGGTGATTTAGCTTCTCCTGATTACCTCACAAGGTTGTCAAGAGGCTCACATGATAAAATATGTGAAAAATTTGTCCCTACATTGGTGCAGCCATGATCTCATCAGAGGGGATCCTGTATTCTCCAGTGCTGATTGTAAATTCATCCTCCATAGAGAATGCTTGAAAACTACAATTGAGTGAATGTTGTCCCAATTCTGAAAGTACATGTGAATGGGGTTGGGGAGAGAAGGTAAAACTATGCAAACTATTATAGAATAGTAAACTTGATATTAATCCTTAGAAAAAGTCTACAATAGATTGCTTTGAAAGGGAAAGATCACTGCCTTGTCATGGCTGATGGGCTTGTATAGCTCAATGATTGTGTAGCTATACTGTGCAGAGTTACCCAAAACAGACAGGTCTTAGTGGAGAGTTTTGACAAAAGGTAATCCACCAGAGAAGGAACCACTCCAGTATCTTTGCAAAGAAAAACATTAGTCTACAAGGTCAAGAAGAGTTGGACTCAACTGAAATACCAAAAAACCACTATCAGTTCACAAAGGTTATGTCATATAGAACTAATCCAATTTCCTTTTTTAGGAAACTGTAATAGACACAGTATATATTTCAGAAAACATTAGAAAAGATCACATATTGTAGGGGTAGAGAAATATGTATAGAACCACTAGAAGTTGAGTAGATTTTCATCTGGTTGAGCAATTATACATAGAAAGTATAGATTAAAGGGTCACTGTTATCCTAAAGAGAGGTTTCTATTTGCATTTCACAGGACTCAGCATCCTAAGTGCCATATTAATCATATTATATCACTCCAGATGGTGGTTTCCTTTCTCTATTCTGTCATATTTATCAATCCCTTACCAGTGTTTTTGACTTTCTCTTACTGCCTAGTCCACTTGGAATCCCCTGTTCTACATTTCATTAAATGCTTTGAATGAAGGTACAAACCTGCAAGTGACACAAGGTTGGGAGCGATAACTAATGCATTGAATACTCCTTACTCCTATCACCAATCACACCTTGCCAACTTGAAACCCAGAATTACTCCCACCATCCATCTCCTTACCTCCTGTTCTCATGCTGCTAAATGGAGCTAGAGAAGATCATAGAAACCATGCTGATTTGGTTCACTACAAATTTGTCATGTAATCTCAACTGGGTTGTCATTGCAGTAAAGCAATCTTTCTACTCCTCTGTAATTGATTCTTTATCTCACTCTCTAGAGCAGCTGTTCTGAACCCTCTCATCTCTTCTTAAACCTCCCATAATATTCCCTTCCCATCACCCTCTCGACAGACTACCTTCATGAAAATATTGAAGCTTTTTACCAGAGATTAGTATGCGTTGGTGAAAGAAGTTTTTTAGTTTCAGCAATGTGGGGAACTCCCAGTGTAAGAATTTCCTCCACTAATGTAGATTGTAGCATTGGTCATAAAACATAGATCATAGGGTTGTAGGATCATAAATTTTAGAGCTAGAAGTAACCTAAGAGGCTATCAAGTACACCCACCCCTTCTGTGTTTTACAGATAAAGAAACTAAGATTCACAGAGATTAGGATACCTAATACCTGATATCCCAGGCCAAAAAGGTTGCAAGCTGTGTAAGGCTGTATTTGAACCCAGATCTTCCTGTTAATAATAAGATTTATGTAGTGCTTTGAAGATTTTCAAGGTACTCTATCGCACCATCTCATTTGATTCTCACAACAAATCCTTTGCTGTCTGTGCCTCTAGCAACTTTCCTGATTCCAAGTCCTATACCCTGTGTACTGGGACAGTTCCAGAGGCACATAGAGCAAAAGATTTACTGAATATCACATGATTAGGATAAAGTCAGGGAAAAAATTGGAATTTAGGTCTTCCTGACGCCAAGTTTACCACTCTGTTCACTGTGCTGTGTAGCAGTAGTACACAGCAAGACACTGAAGACAAATATAAATGTTAAAACAATTTTGGAGCAATGTCCTACAAATAATTTATTATAATTTAAAATATGGCACCAAATTACAATTCATTAATGGTTCTCAGTCCTAATGAATCTCTCCATGACCTCCAGTTTAAGTGGTCTCCATGGCAACACAGCAGTCTACAGGCTGTTGTATTGTTCAGTCATATCCAACTTTTTGTGACCCTGTGGACCATAGCAGGTCAATATTGTGGATGAGGTTTTCTCGGCACAGATACTGGAATGGTTTGTAATTTCTTTCTCCAGTGGATTATGGCAAATAGAAGTTAAAAAAATTGTCCTGGGTCATACAGCTAGTAAATGTCTGAAGCCAGATTTCAACTCAGGTCTTCATGAGTCCAGGTCCACCACTCTATCCACTGAGCCACCTAGCTGCCCCCACTATACAGTCAGTCTTTGTGGTGAAAGATACTAGGGTTATACCCCAAGTTTAGTCCTCCCTCTACTCTATGAATCTGTCTCTTCCTTTTTGTTTAAAAAAAAAAAGCAGCTAAGTTCTCATGATATTATGGAAAGAAGAGTTGGAAGATTTGGATTGAAGTCTACCCTCAGGTGCTTGCTACCAGAGTGACCCTGGGCAACTCACCTAACCTTCCATGATCCTTAGTTTTCATATCTGTAAAATGAGGAGTATTAGACTTGGCCTCTGAGGTCCATTGTAGGTTTGAACCAATGACTCTATGCCACCACTTGTTTGTAAAGATTTAATGTTCTCTTATTTATTCAAAAAACGTTTATTAAGCACCTACAGGCAGCATGGTGAGGTGTCTAAAGAACCAACTCACTGGCCTCAGAAAGAATTGGCTTTAAGTTCTACCTGTGAAAACATACTGCTGGCTTTGTGACCTGGGTAAATCATTTAAATTCTTAATGACCCCACACAATTATCTAAGACTATAAACTGCAAAATAGATATCAATTTGAGATTTCCCGGCACCACAGAAGCTACAAATTCTGTTTAAAAAAATGTTCTAGACACTGGTAAAATTCAACAGACTATAAGCTCCTTGAGGGCAGGAACTATCTTTTGTCTTTCTTGCATCCCCAGGGCACAATCCTTTACTATCCTGGGGTAACATGGAATGGGACTAACCACCTAACTCTCTTCCCATACCAAGAATCATAGGACCTCAGAAGTGGAAGGAATTCGGAGGTTCTTTAACCCATATGTATCCTGAGATACATATGCTCTGTACAAGTGGTCATACAAGTATCTACTACAACACTACTTCTGGAGACGGCCAATAAATTATTGTATTGACCGTTAGAAAATTCTTCCTTATCAGCTGAGCTGAAATTTACCTTCCTCCTGCCGATTAGTGGTGGGGCCAAACAGAATAAGGCTAATCCAGGGGTGGGGAATATGCAACCTGGAGGCCACATGTGGCCTTTTAGGTCCTCAAGTGTGGCCCATGGACTGAATCCAAACTTCATTTGTTCTGTAAAGTTTGGATTCAGTCTGAGGGCTGCACTTAAGGACCTAGAGGGCCACATGTGGTCTGAAGGCTACAGGTTCCCACCCCTGATCTAACCCCTCTTTCACATGCACCTGAGGCAACCAGGTTTTTCTGGGAGAAATTAAATGTGTTGGCTTGCTTTTAAAAATGCTATTGGCTCCTATCAACACCTATGGAATCTTTTCATCTTAAGGTTACCCAAAGTGACTCTGCTTTGTTTTCTTGCTAAGGAGACCTTTGAAAATGGCTGTGGGTTGTCCAGTACAATATTTCATTGAATGTGGTGGACAAAATATTGATGGATACCTAGTAACAATAACGTTCTGGCAAAAATAAGGGAGAATTAGTCTCAAGCAAAGTCCTTAAATGAATTCTGATACTATAAAATTAGTCACAAACCAGCATACAAGGAGTCAAATGTGTTTTTGATTATTTCTTGGGCAGACTTTGTGTGAATATTTCTGTTTAAGACTCGTAGTTGCTAGTTCTTGTTTCTCATTCGAGCATGAAATATCTTCCTTAGCACCTAGTAAGAGCTTGGCAGCCAGTGCCTTTTGGGTAAAGTAATATTGGAAATTATAAACATCAGAAAGGAAAATTATAGACTTCTTCAGGCAGAGGTTTTAGCTTTGCTTCTGTAATTAAAATTTACTTCAAATGTTAGGGTTGGGTTCACCAAGACTTCAGGGAGAATGTGTAACATAACCCTTGTTATGCCTTTTTGCAACAGAAAACTTTTGAGAGTTGATATTTTCTAAGCTTATTGACATGCAATTGAATATGGTACTGTATTGCATTGAAAGGAGTTTTTAGAAGTTACCTTTCCTGCCAACTGAGTCTCAAAACATCTTATTAAATAAGAATCTTTTTTTTTAAATTAATCAGAGGGCTTGGAAATTATAAATGTGATTGTGCCTTCCATATGTTGTTGATAGCAATAGATTAACCTGTCCTTTGGGTATATAGGAACCAGTTCTCTTTCTTGTCTGGTTGTGGGTGTAGGGAGGAAAGTGCTTTGTGAATTTTAATTCAATTTGGCTCACATTTATTAAATTTCTCCTATGTGAGCATCACTGACCTATAGAAATGTAAATTATTATTGCTAATGGTAATGTTTAAGATAAAAAAAGAATAAAGATGGGTTCCCTCTATGGGGAACTTGCTCTGTAATGACCTTTCTATGCTTCAGCTCTCACATAGCATTTGGTTTGTATCTCAATAGTACCTCTATTATACCTTATTTTTAATTATGGTTATCTGTTTATATGTTTTATCCCTATTCCTTTGTAAGCTCTGTGAGAGCAGGAATGTCTTATGTATTAATAAATTTTATATTTCCCTCAGTGCCTGGCACAGTTCTCTGTACACAGCAGGTTATTAATAAATATTTGCTGAATTGAACTGAATCATATTGAGGACTGTCCTGGTAATTTCCTCCTTAAAATCTGAATCATAACTCACCTTTTTTCCAGGAAGCCTCCCCTAATTTACTCCCTTAAACTCTGAACTCATCTCTTAACATGTGTATTTTCAGGGCTTCTATCTTCAATCTGTGCTACTGCATATTAATGTGCTTTCCTTTGTGGTTCTGTTGCTTTGAATATAATCTTCAGTTAACATTTTTAAAAATAGCTAGCATTTATACATATATACATACATACATACACACATAACTAATGCATCAAAAAAATGAAAACTACAAAACTACATAAAATGCTCTATATATGTTATTTCATTTGATTTTCACAACAGCTCTACAAAATAGATGAAATCCCTCCCCTCATTTTATAGATAAGGAAACTAAGTTTGAGAGGTCAAGTGACTTGACCTGAGTTTCCAAAGTAGAATTTGTAGCAACATTTGAACATTTTCTGAGTCTACATCTTGCATTATACCCATTTTATCACCTAACTGCCTGGCAAACAGCATTTTATTCAAAAATTGGGTCTTTTGTTTCTGTAGGTGATGTAAATATAACTGTATTTCAATATATTGGCTTTTTTTTTGTACTCCTATGCAATTTATTTTGTACACTTAAAAACATTATTCTAGGGACAGCTAGGTGGCATAGTGAAAAGAGCACTGGCCCTAGAGTCAAGAGGACCTGAGTTCAAATGTGGCCTCAGACACTTGACACTTAATTAGCTGTGTGACCTTGGGCAAGTCACTTAATCCCAATTGCCTCACCTCTCCCCTCCAAAAAAAAAAAAAAAAACCAAACCAACATTGTTCTGAGAATTGGCCTTACCAGATAGCCAAAAAGGTCCATGGTCACCACCAGAATTTAATCATTAATTCTGACCCTAAATTTCACATTATGTATTCTGGAAATCCACATAATTTCACCTGGTTTTTTAAAGAAAACTATAATTCTTTGGAATCAAGATGGTATCTTTGACATTAGACCAGGAAGCACTTTTGTGAGATATCCATGATTATGGAGTTGATCATGTGAATGGAGATAAGATCAATCAGTTTTTCTCTTTTTTGTGTTATGTCTACAAATAGAAGCTAGATGATTACAGGATCATAGATTTAGGATTGAAAGGGACCTTAGAAGTCATCAAATACCACTCCTATTATGCTCAAAGCCAAGGTCATGGCAGGGAACCAGGAATGGCTGCATAGGTCCTACAGCTTTTGTTTGGGCTTCAGTTAATTACTGAACTTTAGTACTGGTCTCTGTCTGATCATCAGTATTGGCAATTGCCTTGTTTGGTTCTCTTCCTGAGTGGCCATCTAGCAGGGCATCATGGTAGCCCCGTCATGATGAATGACATTCCATGTGACCCCTTTTTAGCATAGTGGAGACATTGAGACTTGTCCATTGAGTCTGGCTGTCCTGATATTTCAACATGACTATAGGAGCACCTAGAACAAAAATAGTGCTCTATCTTTTCCCCTCTCCATATATTCCTTTAAGTTCTCACTCTGGAACAGTGAATGTGCCAGGATATCCTTGATATCACTATGCAAATTGAGGTAAGCAGAACCAGGAGAACAGTTTATACAATAATATAAAGACAACGTGGAAAGACTTCACAACTTTGATCAACACAATAACCAACCATAATTCCTGAGGACTCATAATAAAACACACTACAAGCTTCCTGATAAAGAGATTATGGGCTCACAGTGCAGACGGAAGCTTATTTATCTATCTTTCTACCTATCCATCTAGGACATGACCAATGCAGGAATTTATTTATGCTTGACTATACATATTCATAATGTTTTATTTTCCTTGCTTTCTTAATGGTGAAGGAAGGGGAGAAAAGGAAAGAGGGAGAGAATTTGGACTTAAAAATAAAATAAAATAAAATTTTTAAAAAGATAAATGAATCACTAACAGGTAAAAAATAGAACAACAGTTTATGTATCATGTGAGACAACACTTGGATAGAATTTCTCCTTTGAAATATACTATCAATCAAGGAACACAAATAAAAAAATGAAAACTACATTCTATCAGTATGTACATGTAAAAACATATGGTAGATAAGGGATATTTCTCCAAGAGGAGAATGCAGATCATGTAAGAACAAAAGATAAAAACATTTTATTTGAATGTTTTAAATATATACAAAAATAAGTACAAGGTATTGGGGGAGGATCTAGAAAATGGGGGGGCAGATAAAAGGAAAGCCTTCATATAGAAGATGGTTCTTGGGAGTTAAAGAGGAAGTATGTTCTTGGCATGAGGGATGGTCTGTGCAAAGACAAGAGATTGGCACCATTGTGGAGTCGCCAATTCAGTTTAGCTGGATTATTTAGTGTATGAAGGAGAATGATGTATATGATTGTGATGGAATACTACTGTGCTATAAGAAATGATGAGCTCGATGATCTTAGAAAAACATGGATGGACTTGCACAAAATAGTGATGAGCAAAAAGGCAGAACCAAGAGAACATTGTATACAGTAATAGCAATATTGTTTTAAGAATAGCTTTGAGCAACTAAGTCATTTTAACTAGTATTAATACCCAAATTAATTACAAAGGACCTATGAAGGAGGATGCTATCTATATCTAAGAAAGAGCTGATAAATAGAAATGTGTATAGAATGATTGAGCATATGTGTACACATTTGTATCTAATGGCAGCCATCTCTACGACAGGAGAAGAGAAAACCTTTTTTAAAGTCATATGATAATTTTATTACATATTTAAGAGAAATAGCAAGTTGTACATAATAGGTTTGCAGTTTTATCTGCAAGCACCTTTTTTTGGTGTTCTGTTCTACTGTATTATAGAAATGCTTGTTTTATTTAAGTTTAGAATTTAAAAAAAATTAGAATATAACAAAACTGGAAAGCTAAGTTGAACTTTAAATGCCAAGCACGTGTTTATGTTTTATTCTGGAGGTAATAGGGAATCACTGGAATTTATTGATGAAGGAAGAGATAGGGTTAGACCTGTGCTTTAGAAATATCACTTTGTCAACTATATGAAGGTCAAATTGGAGAAGGGAAGGAGTAGAGGTAGATAGACCAATTAAGAGTCTGTGGAAGAAGTCCAGGATGAGGGTTGGAGATGGATGCAGGAGTTACCATGGAGATAAAACTAACAAGGCATGATAACTAATGGGAGAATGAAGCATGGAGAATGATTTTTTGGAACTAGGTTACTAGAAGGTTGATGTTACCCTTGAAAGAAATAGGGATGTTTGGAAAAAGTGTGAGGTTGGGAAGAAAGATCATGGGTTCAATCTGGGACATGTTAAGTTTGAGATGCCTATGGGATGTCCCAATAGGCAGTTGGAAATGTGGGACTGGAGCTCAAGACAAAGATTAGGTGTGGTTATAGAGATCTGGGACTCATCTGTATCGCAATGTTAGTGAGTACTGTCACCACGTGTCAAGCTCCTTCCAGATTTATATCACTGCAGAGTTCCTTTAATTGCTATTATTTCTTTATTATAACACATTTTCTTTCCATAGGGCCAAGAGGACATCAATTGTAAGTTAAAGATATTGCATGATTGCTAAATTTAATTCCCCCTCTTTCCCTGCATTTCTTTGGCTATGCCAAGACCATCCGCTACTAGGAGGGGAAAAAAAGAAAGAAAGAAAGGCACACTTGGAATCATGACTGAGTACCAATGGGACCATCATAGAGGTCTGAAAGGTCTTTGTCTGTTTCCCAGTGAAACTACCTTCATTTCATAAAATTGAGTGAATAAAATAAAATTTCATAAAATTCCCTTTTGGTGCCTATCCATTATGAACGCTCTAGCACAAAATATAAGTTTAAAGATTACAGTTAATAGGATCCTAGATTTTCTAACTAAAAGGAAACCTAGAGGTTACCTAATTCACTCTTCTCCCATTTTATAAAGGAGAAAATGGAGGCCCAGAGAGGTTGTTACTGGCCCAAAGTCCCACAGTTCAAAGAAGTTATCTCAAAGCCTTCATTCCAAGGCATGCCTCCAGTTTCATGTTGCCTACACATATTTTGGATTCATGTGTAGTCCATCTGGCTCTAGAATGAATTCCAAGAAAGTCAACCAAGGAGCATTTCTTCAACTTGAAATATAAACAAGGTGCTGCCACTGGGTTAAAACTTCCCTCATGTGCTCTCATTAGTTGTATGAAAAATGCAAAAATATCAGCAAGATATACATGAACAGACTTATCCAGAAGATTATAAAAGATATTATCAATGAAATATTGGAAAGTTGCTGAAGCATTGGCCAGTTCAAAAGAAATAACCCAATAGTCACATTGGCTAAATCTAGTACGAAAGTCCCTCTCATCATTTATCCTGGACCCTCATTCTTGTTTTTATGTATTTATTCATTCCTCCAACAAATATCTATTAAGTGATAAATATGTGTAAGGCACTGATTGTGTTAGGTGCTGAGCATATATATCAAACACCAAAACAGTACCTGAACTGAAAAGTCTAGATAAATAAATGTGAAATATATGTGGAATTCTGTGTGATGGGGAGGGCAATAATGAAATGATCAGTAAAGACCTTATAGAGGATTTGACATCTAAACTGACCTTTGAAGGGAGTTGAAGATTCCATGAGACACATATGAATGGACCTTGGAGGTTTAGTCCAATATATACCTGAAAAGGAATCACAGTAACCTAAGTACTATAGCTACCACCGTCAGTTACTCCCCAGAACTAGTCATCTTCTGCCACTATCTATCCTTCCAAGTGAGGGAAGTGGTTTTATATCACACAAAATCTTCCTCCCCTACTAGTTTTCTTACTCAAAGGTCTTCCTTCCACAGTTACTACATGTTCATTTATTACCTTTGTAATGAAGAATGGTTCACATTTTCTTATCAAGTTCTGAGAAATAGAATAACCAGGTGCTCCATAAGTCTTTCAGAATCTCACTTTTCCCCCTATTTTTCTCCTTCCTAAGATCCCAAAATTTTGCTGTTGAGGGTAGTTAGTAGGATAGGTAATTTCTCCAATCTCCTTAGGTTTCTCTCCTGACTTCCTGGTGAGCTGTTTGCTGGCAAACCAAGAATTCTCACTACAAGAATTCTCAGCTAAGGTGTGCTGTGTTCCCCTTGTACTAGCTACCAATTGTTTCTGGTTCAGCTTCTAGCTCTTCTGATCTTTGCCTGTAGTCCTAAGCCAAATGGTTAGATTCACCAAAAATAATAAATGATAACTAATATTTATATGGTGTGTTGCCAAGGACACTTTAATTTAACACTTCAGAATTGTTATTTCTTCACATCAACCCTGGGAGGTAAGTGGCATGGTGATTCCCATTTTACCAATGAGGACATTGAGGTAGACAGAAGTTAAGTGGCTTGCCTACACCGTAAGTGTCTGAGGCCACATTTGAACTCAGGTCTTCCTGACTCCAGGCCCAGAGCTCTGTGCCATCTAACTGCCCAAATAATAGAGCAATGTGTATTATGTCCCTTAATCTCACAGCCTGGGTGACTAAGGATGATAAAATTTAGTCAGAAGCTTCAAATGTTCTAGTGGAGCTGTCCAAAAGTAGAATGTGCTGCCTTGGAAGATGGCACATTTCTCCTTAATGAAATTCTTTAAAGAGAGACCTGATGTGACCACTTGTGTATAAGAGGAGATTCCTGCACAGAATTGGCCTAGATTATGTCTGAGATCTCTGGCAAATGAACTTCTATTTTGACAAGTCTGATTAGAGTTATTGGGAACCTTTTGCTCACATTACCAAGTCAATAGGAAGATATGGTGGTGATTAAACTGTTGTCAATTTCTGCTGTAGAGAACATGGGCTTCAGTTTACGTTGGAATAAAAAGGTTAGAGAAAAGGGAAATCTTGCAGTTATTAAAGTTTATGACATGATTCTATGATGGAAACAGCAAAGACATAGGTGCATGGTCCATGGATGCAATTAGTCAGTTATTTATCATTTATTAAGCACCTGCTCTGTGCCAGGCTTTGTACTTACTGCTGCAGAGGATGAGTTCATCTCAGAATGACTCCTAAAGATTTCTTTCTCCTAAAATGGTTAAAGTGCATTCCTCCTAACTGTATTCCTCTTAGGGACATAAGGTATATTTCTTTCAGAATTTGAATAATATTTTTTGTCTCGCTGATTTTTTGCTGTTCCATTTGAAGGGATTTTGTGGGCAAGTCAAAGGCTGTCTTTTATCCTTGTTTATGTAATGAAATATTGTTAGAAATAAAATCCCCTGGGGTATCTGAACCAGAAACAACTGGTATGCACCTGCCTAGAAGCTTTAGACATTTCTATCTGATTAAAGTTTTTGTTTTATATTTCAGGTAACATTTTTAAATAAGCTAAGTGTCTATTCAGGTCAATTTCAGGAAATATTTACTGAATGAATGCCTGCTATGTCTATAGCACCATTGTAGGCTTCGCAGCTAGACAGAAACTAAGAATATAGCTTTTCATCCACCTTGTTTTGGGCATTTAAATCACACTGGACTTGAAGTCAGAAGACCTCTGCTCAAGTCCCAACCTGAGAGCTCATTAGCTACATCACTTTGGGGCCGTCACTGAGCCTCAGTTTCTATAACTGAAATTAAGATATTAAGATCTGATCATCTCGGAGCATTGTTGTAAGGACCAAATGAGATGATATGTGTTGAATGACTTGTAATCATAACCATAAACTTCTATAGAGATTTAAACTATAATTATCCTTTCATTTAAATGGTCTCTTAATTATGTTGATGCCTATTTATTATTAAGATTTGGTTAACTTGGGGGTGGTAAGATTTCCAAATTTTCCATTAAAGAATATGTTTTTTCTATTTTTATGAATAATTATTATTTTACATTTATGCAGCATTTTGTAGTTTATAAAATATTCTTCCCACAACCCCATGAGGTAGGTAGGTCAAATATTACTATTAATTTGTATCATATTAATAACGGGAATATTGTTATCCCATTTGATAGATGAGGAAATTCAAGCTAAATGACTTACCCACAACCACATTGGCAACCTAGGAGTCAAACCTGGGGCTTATTACAAGTTCTGTTACATGAAGTTTTGGTCTCTGTTTCGCAGCACACTGTAACTGTCTTTCTGAAAAGTTGTACATACACTGAATTATTTCCAGTGTGAGATTTGAAAGAACCCTGAATTGAACCTTAACTGAGTTTTTCTATTCAGGGACAAAAGCTGCACTTTTTAGTTTGTGGTGAAGATACAGCAGTTTCCTGATTGTCATATCCTCTTCATTGGGGTCCCATGGAAGAAATTTTTAGAAAGGAAATGGAAATCAGGACCCCTCCCATAGAGTCCATACAGACTGTTTATCTTCTGCAGGTGCAATTATGCCCATTTTGTGAATAGGAAATTGAGGCTCAGTGACAGGAAATGACTTGCTCAAGGTCACAAGATTACTAAGAGATAGAGTGAGGAATAAAAACCTGGTCTCCCTAACTGGAGCCCAGTGTTGTTTCCAATATACTGTTTCACCCCAGTAAGAGGGAAAGCACTGTAACTTTAAGGTCACAGAGTCATATACCATTGGATGGGAACTTTAATGTCACTTAACCCAGCCTCCTTACTTTGCAGCAGGGAATAGCAGTGAAAGAGGGAAGAAAGGTGATTTGCCTTAGGTGAACTCCTTGAGAGCAGGGACTGTTTTGTTTCCCTTTCTTTTAATCTCTAGGTATTAACACTGCACCTGGCACACAGCAGGTGCTTAATAAATGCTTGTTGGCTGACTGACCAGCAGGGTCACAAAGCTAATATGTGGCAGCAATCACATTAGTATTAGACTTCATAACCTCCTAGTCCAGGTATCTTTTCCTTGGACTCAAGTGACAAAAATGTATTCTTATCTATTTCTTTTTCGGATATTTCTCTTTACATATCGGTTTTCTGAAATTATCCGTTTATTCCCTTTTCTTTAGTACCAGTGACCATTAAGGTCCCTTGCCACCCATCTGCTCTTTTCTTAGATTCTTTTCAGCACCTTTCCTCTCCAACTTGACTTCATCCTTAATTGTCCTGCTTCAGGTACACATCATTTACAAAATCACAAACCTAGAGGTACAGGGGGCCGTCTAATTCATCTATTCCAACCCCCTAATTTTATAAATAAGGAAGCTAAGGCCTATGGAGATGCAATGACTTGTCTAAAAGGTTACATAGCTACTAAGTGGCAGAACTGTAGAACTAAGGTCTCCTGATTTCCAATTCATGACTCCTTTCATCTCCCCTCCTTACTGGCAACCATCCTCTACCTCCCCTCTTGTCTGTACTCCATAAGAAAGTCATCTATAATGGTAGCCTTAATTTCTCCTCTTCCCACTGAATTCTAAAGCCTCATCACTTGAAATCAGAAACTTCTCTCTAAGTCACTCATGATCTCTTACCCCGAATTATCTAATGGCCTCTCCTCAACCCTCATCCTTTTTGACCCCTCTATAGCCTTTCACACCATTAATCACCCTCTTCTGGATGATCTCTCTTCTTTAGATTTCCATGACACTGCTCTGTTTCTCTTTCCATAAGTCTTAGTGCTACTTCTCAGTCTCTTTTGCTAGTTCTTTGTCTAGGCCATACTCATGAACCATGTGTATCCCTCAAGACTCTGTCCTAGACCCTCTTCTCTCCTTCCTCTGTACCCTCTTGTTTGGTGATCTCATCATCTCCCAGGGGTCCAATTATCATTTCTATGTAGATGATCCCTAGGTCTCCAATCCTAGATATATCCCTCTATACCCAGCCCTATCTCTAACCCTATATGTCCTTGTCCACTCCCACCCCTAGCTCTCTTCTCAGCTCCAGTCTCAGATCAGCAGCTGCCCCTGGGACATCTTGCTATTGATTTCTATAACCGTCTCAAACTCAACACATACAAAAAGGAAATCCTATTTCCCCAAAAAAACTTTTCCCTCTTCCAAACTTCCCTGTTAATACCAAAGGCACTACTATCCTCCTAGTTACCTGGGTTCCCAAGAGTATCGTCATTCTTAACTTCTCTTGTATCCTCTCTCCACATGTCCAATCTATGGCCAAGTCTTGTCATTCCCACCTCTTCAGCATCTCTAGTACATCCCCTTCCCCCACTCACACAGCCACAGCTCAGGTCTGGTTTACTACAGTGGTCTGCTGATTGGCCTCCAAGTTTCTCCCCACTCTCATCCATTCTCTACTCAGTTACAAAGCAATCTTCCTCAAATACCAATCTAGAGATTCACCCCTGCTCTGTAAACTCCAGTGGCTCCCTACTATTTCAATAGATCAAATGTACAGTGTTCTCTTTGGCATTTAAAGCTCATCACAACCTACCCCTTCTTAACTTTTCAATCTTCTTACGTGTAAGAATCTTACACTCTCTACTTCCATATAATTGATGATCTAGTGATACAGGCTTTCTTGCTATACTTGACACACCATTTTGAGACTTGGTGCCTTTGAACTAGCTCTGTCCTATGCCTGGAATGCTCTCCCTCCACCTCTTCCTTATGGTTTTCCTGGAATTCTTCATGACACAGGTCAGTCTGTCCCCTTCAGGAGGCCTTTCATCCCCTCACTTGTGGTGCTTTGTCTGTGAGCTACCCATCGCAGGAAGTATTCAACAGAGACCATGCATCAGGAATATTGTAGAAGGGATTTCTACTTTCAGTAGAATTAGTAATTCTAAGATTCTACATTTTTCTGATATTATAGTTATATGACAACAGGATCATGGACTGAGAGCTAGAAATCATCCATTCAAATATTTGATTATAAACATAAGGAAACTGAGGCTGAAAAAATGTTAAGTGACTTGCTCAAGGTCATGGAAGTAGCAAATAGCAAAACTGGGATTTGAACCCAGATCTTGATAGTGAATTGTTCTTTCCCCTAATCAATCGGTCAATCAATTATTGATGTTGTTCAGTCACTTCAGTCATATCTGACTCTTGGAGTTTCTTGGCAAAAATGCTGGAATAGTGTGCTATTTCCTTCTGCAGCTCATTTACAGATGAGGAAACTGAGGCAAATAGTAGTAAGTGACCTTGCCTAAGATCACACAGCTACTAAGTGTCTGAGGTCTGAGGTCATACTTGAATTCATGAAGATGAGTCCTCCTGATTCCGGGCCCAGCATTCTACCCACTGCACCTACTATGTGCCAGGGACTGAGCTAAGTGCTTACTTTATGACTTTTCTAGTAGGAGGTCATGTGATGTAGTAAACAGAACAGTGGCATCTGAAGTCATCGTATGATAGCCCCAGATATGACAGGGGCCTTTCATTTTACAAATGAGCACGGGCAACTAGGTGACTCAGTGGATAGAGTACCAGACCTGGAGTCAGGAAGATTAATCTTTCTGAGTTCAAATCTGGCCTGAGATGCTAGTTGTGTGACCCTAAACAAGTCCTTAACCCTCTTGGCCTCAGTTTCCTCATCTGTAAAATTAACTGGAGAAGGAAATGGCAAACCACTCCAGTATCTTTACCAAGAAAACCCCAAATGGGGTCATGAAGTGTCAGGCATGACTGAAATTCAGAGACAAACAACAAAAACGTGCCATTACTTTACAGATGAAGACATTGAAGTCCCAGAAAGCCACGTATCTTGTGCAAGGTCACACAGATCGGAAGCTTCAGAAGTGGAGGTCCTTTGATCTCGGAGCCATTGCTTTTCTGACTGCTGTCGTAGGCCACCATCTGTATAGCCCTAGACAAAACTCATCCAATCTCCAGGTCTCTTTTCTCATCTGTAAGATGAAGGACTTGGGACTATATGATCTCTAAGGGTCCCTCCATATCTAACTCAGAATGTTTTTTTGACTCTTGTCCCTTCTATTTTCCTCACCCTCAGGTTGTCCTCTTTCTCCTGCTACTCCCCTTCCCCCTTCCCTTCCTCTTCCTTTTCTTTATCTTCCTCCTTCTCCTTTTCCCCTACCTCCTCCTTCCTCCTCTTCTCGTGCTCAGTCTGCTTCTCGGACTGTACCTTCACAGCCCCAGGTTGACAGCTCTCTCCTTCCCTCAACTCCAGCACATTTAGCTCCTCTCTGGGTTGAGGTTTGCCCACGCCATCGTCTGTGTCAATACTTCTCCCAAGCAGAGAGGCCACAGAGACTGTCAAACAGGACCCGAATTCCTTGCCTCCCACTCGGCTTCATCAGCCTGTCAGCCTTTATTCATTTAAGATATTTTTGAACATTTCCAAGACTTTTTTTCCTACTTAAAATGTGGCTCATCTTACAGCTCCCCCCCTCCACTCCACACCCCCTTGCCAGCCAATTAACATAGCACTCTATCTTCTTTTGCCATGTGGCGTTTCCTTAAAAACTTTTCTTTCCTTAGTTTCTGGTCATACCTCTCATCCATTCTCTTTATGATATCATAAATAATTTCTACTCCTATTATTTTAATGTCCCCACTTCCTTTTCTCTCCTGGGTTTGGGAGCACTGCTTTACAGTGTGAAATATACATGCCCTGATCCATTTTACCTTAACATGTATTAACAGTATTAACCCCTTTAGTCAAGATCACAATAGCATATCATTGTGCTAGAGAACTCCTTACCTATTCCCTCATAGGGAATAACCCTTTGAGGTCGGTACACAGTGAGAAAACTGAGGCAGACAAAGGTTCATGCACTTTTAACTGGTCACTTTAATGGTTTAAAACTGTACTAAGACTTTTGGGACACATTGTATGAGGAAGTTTCAGCAGTGGGGTAGTACCTTGTCTTGTTGGGTCGTGTCCAACTCTTAATGACCCTGTGGACCCTACCATGCGAGTACTGTTCATGGGACTTTCTTGGCAAAGGTTCTGGAGGAGTCTGCCATCTGCTTCCCCAGAGGCAGAGCTAGCCTCAGAGATCACCTAGCTGAACTACCTCATTTTGCAGAGTAGGAAACTGAGCCCCAGAGAGAGGAAGGGGAAGAGAGAAGGGAATAAATATTTATATAATGCGAACTATGTGCCTGGCACAGTCATAAGCACCTTTTACATTATCTTATCAGATCCTCACAACAGCCTTGCAAGATAGATGCTGTTCGCCAACCTGGAAGGCAAGAGAAATAGCTCAAAAAAATATACTAATGTATATGGTGTCTTTGGGAGATCAGGGTCATAGGAGTCTGCCTGGAATGAATTCATGTGGAAAGGATTAGGAGATAAGATTAGGGAGATGGACTGGAGTCCAATTGTCCAAGGCCTTGAATTTCAGACTAAGAGATTTTGATTTTCTTCGTAAACAAAGGGAAGCCATACAGGTTGTTTTGTTTTTTAAGCTGGGAAGTATCATGATGACAGTAGATTTAAAGGAAGAACAATCTGGTGTTATCTGATTCAGGGTAGATTGGAGAAAAGTTTGAGGGGAAAGTATGAAACGAAATATTGAAGACCCTATAGAACACTATATGCACTGCTTATGAATTAAAATCATAGGTTTAAATCCAGTTGGAACTTTAGAGAACCTCTGATCTCCTTCATTTCATAAATGAAGAAACAGGCCCAGAGAGGTTCAGTGATTAACCCAGTCACCAGGTAATAAATAAAATTATCCCCTGACTAGCTTGGAAAACTTATGTGGCCATGGTGAATCTTATCTAAATTTCTTATCTTTCCGTAGTGCAAAACAGAGTGCCCTGAACACAGTAGGTACTTAATATTCATTTAGCCAACAAATGCTTAGTAGCTATTAGGTGAAAAGAATATTTTCATGATGCTATTTCAGTCCTTAGTGGATTAAATAGCAGTGAGCTCTATATAGTTCTTTGCCCACAGAAGATAGGCAGGTACAAGTGTTGATATACTTTCGTCATGAATTTTGGCATGCATATTGTTGTGTAGTCATTTTTCAGTCAGGTCCAACTCTTCATGACCCCAGTTGGGGTTTTCCTGACATTTCCTTCTCCAGCTCATTTTACAGATGAGGAAAATGAGGCAAACAGGATTAAGTAACTTGCTCAGGATTACACAAGGTAGTATCTGAGGTTGGATTTGAACTCAGGTCTTCCTGACTTCAAGCCTAGTACCACCTAGCTACCCTTTGTCATGAATAATCAAAATTAAATGAAGTAGCACTGACTCACAGGATTATAGGGTCAGAGATAGGAGACAATCATTTCTTTTTTTTTTTCTGGATATATAAATTTATTTAACTTTTTTTTTATATTCATTGTCACAAAATTTTGGGTTCCAAGTTTTCTCCCCATTTGTCCCCTCCCCCCACTCCAGACACCAAGCATTCTAATTTCCCCTATCAACAATCTGCCCTCTCTTCTATCATCCCTCCCTTCCCTTGTCCCCATCTTCTCTTTTGTCCTGTAGGGCCAGATGACTTTCTATTCCCCATTACCTTTATTTCTTATTTCCTAGTAGCAAAAACAATACTCAACAGTTGTTCCTAAAACTTTGAGTTCCAAATTCTTCCCATCCCTCCCTCCCCACCCATTCATTCCCTTTGGGAAGGCAGGCAATTCAATATAGGCCATATCTGTGTAGTTTTGCCAAAGACTTTGATAAGAGTCGCGTTGTGTAAGACTAACTCTATTTCCCTCCATCCTATCCTGCCCCCCATTGTTTCTATTCTGTCTTTTGATCCTGTCCCTCCCCGAGTGTTGATTTCAAATTGCTCCCTCCTCGCATTGCCCTCCCTTCCATCATCCCCCCACCCTGCTTATCTCCTTCTCCCCCACTTTCCTGTATTGTAAGATAGGTTTTCATACCAAAAAGAGTGTGCTTTTTATTCCTTCCTTTAGTCAAATGTGATGAGAGTAAACTTCATGTTTTTTTCCTCAACTCTCCTCTTTATTCCTCCACTAAAAAGTCTCCTGCTTGCCTCTTCTGTGAGAGATAATTTGCCCCATTCCATTTCACCCTCTCTCCTCCCAATACATTTACCTTAATTTTTTTTAAGATATGATCCCATCCTATTCAATTCACTCTGTGCTGTCTCTGTGTGTATGTATGTGTGTGCGTGTGTGTGTATGTGTGTGTAGTCCCACCAACAACCCAGACACTGAAAAGTTTTAAGAGTTACAAATATTGTCTTTCCATGTAGGAATGTAAACAGTTCACCTTTGGTAAGTCCCTTATGACTTCTCTTTGCGTTTACTTTTTCATTCTTCTCCTCATTCTTGTGTTTGAAAGTCAAATTTTCTTTTCAGCTCTGGTCTTTTCATCAAGAGTGCTTGAAAGTCCTCTATTTTATTGAAAGACCATATTTTCCCCTGAAATATTATACTCAGTTTTGCTGGGTAAGTGATTCTTGGTTTGAGTCCTTGTTCCTTTGACTTCTGGAATATCCTATTCCACGCCCTTCGATCCCTTAATGTAGAAGCTGCTAGATCTTGAGTTATCCTGATTGTATTTCCACAGTACTGGAATTGTTTCTTTCTAGCTGCTTGCAATATTTTCTCCTTGACCTGGGAATTCTGGCATTTGGCCACAATGTTCCTAGGAGTTTTTCTTTTTGGATCTCTTTCAGGCGGTGATCGATGGATTCCTTCAATACTTATTTTGCCCTCTGGTTCTAGAATCTCAGGGAAGTTTTCCCTGATAATTTCATGAAAGATGATGTCTAGGCTCTTTTTTTGATCATGGCTTTCAGGTAGTCCCATAATTTTTAAATTGTCTCTCCTGGATCTATTTTCCAGGTCAGTTGTTTTTCCCATGAAATATTTCACATTCTCTTCCATTTTTTCATTCTTTTGGTTTTGTTTGGTGATTTCTTGGTTTCTCAGAAAGTCATCAGACTCCATCTGTTCCATTCTAATTTTGAGAGAACTATTTTCTTCAGTGAGCTTTTGAACCTCCTTTTCCACTTGGCTAATTCTGCTTTTGAAAGCATTCTTCTCCTCATTGGCTTTTTGAACCTCTTTTGCCAATTGAGTGAGCCTATTTTTAAAGGTGTTATTTTCTTCAGCATTGTTTTGGGTCTCCTTTAGCAAGGTATTGACCCATTTTTCTTGATTTTCTTGCATCTCTCTCATTTCTCTTCCCAGTTTTTCCTCCACCTGTCTAACTTGCTTTTCAAAATCCTTTTTGAGCTCTTCCATGACCTGAGCCCATTGGATATCTATTTCGGATGTTTGGGATATAGAGACCTTGACTTCTATGTCTTTCCCTGATGGTAAGCATTGTTCTTCCTCATCAGAAAGGAAAGGAGGAAACATCTGTTCACCAAGAAAGTAAACTTCTATGGTCTTATTTTTTTTCCCTTTTCTGGGCATTTTCCCAGCCAGTTACTTGCCTTCTGAGATTCCTGTCCACCCCTGCCTAGATCCAACCAGCTAGTGCTTGGGGTCTGAGATTCAAATGCTGCTTCCCAGCCTCAGGGCTTTCTGCAGCGGGAGCAGCTGCTATTCAATGTGAGCTTAAGTTCTGGTGCTTAGGTGGGGGCAGTGCCACCTCCCAGGCTCAGTTCCCTCGGGAGGTTTATGTGGAGATCTTCAGTAATGGCCCTGAGCTCCTGTCTGCTCCAGGAGCCCCTGTCCACTGCCTGCCCTGCAGCTTCCTCCTGAGGGGGCCTGAGCCACGGAGACACTCCACTCCCCTCTCGGCCAGTCCAGAAGGCTGTCTCACTGACCTGTAGCGCCTGTGGGTGGAGGGACCCTCACAGCCGCCAGAGATTCCATCCCTGAAGCCTGCTGGGATCTGCTCATCTGGGGCCTCATGGCCAGGACAGGGGCTCCGTGACTGGTGTGCGACGGACCTTTGGGGTTGGTTTTTCAGGGCTCTCTGGAACAGAAATCTCCTCCACTCTGCTGCTGCATGGCTTCCACTGCTCCAGAACCCATTGAGAGTTCTTTCCATAGGTAATTTATGGGCTGTGGGTTCGGAGCTCACATATGTGAGTCTTTCTACTCCACCATCTTGGCTCCTCCCTGAGATCATCATTTCTAGCCCTTTCATTGACTCAAGGCCTAGGCAACTTAAAACAGCTTTCTTTGGTATTGCTGGCTTTATGAGAAGTAATATAATGTAATGCCAAGAATATTGAATTTGGATTGAAGACACCTAGGCTCCCCTGGTCCTAGAGTCCAAAGGACCTAAGTTCAAATTTGACCCCAGATGCTTTCTAGCCAAATGAATTTGGGCAAGTCACTTAACCTTGATTGCCTCCCAAAAAAACCCTCCAAAAACACCTAAGTTCAATCCTTAACTCTGACACAATATTTATGACATTTAGGGCAAATCTCAACTTCAGTTTCTTGATCAAGAAAACAGGAATTCTAATACTCAAATTTCCTATTTCAAAGGGTTATTGTGAGAAAAGTATACCCTAAACTGTAAGGTACCATAGAAATGTGAGTTGTTTAATGAAAGACCTAGAATTTGTACCCAGATTCTCTGACAAGAACTTCATTCAGATCCTAGCATAATTGCTCAATTCCATGTGTGCTGAGTTAAAAATATAATCCAGTATGTTCTGACTTGTCATAAATTTGCTTATGTGTTGCCTTGATTTTGATATATGGGAGCTGGGGATAAAGATTTGGTTTAGCATGAAATTAACATGAAAACAATGGATTAGAGTATCTAGATGTTCTTATTTCAAATACAGAACAGCCTTAAAAACAAATATCTTTCTAACAATAGAAGTTATGCAAAAATGGGGTAGACAGACTTGGGAGCTAGAGTTTTTCTGTCATTTGAGGTGTTCAAAAAAAAGTTGGATAGGGACACCTAGATGGTGCAATAGATAGGGCACTGACCAAGGAGTCAGAAGGAGCTGAATTCAAATCCAGCCTCAAACACTTACTAGCTTTGTGACCCTGGGCAAGTCACTTAACCCCAATTGCCTCAAAAAAAAAAAAGGATAACTATCCACTTATAAAGCATATCAAAATAGAGACTCCTGCTTTCCTTGGGCTTAGTGACCTTCAAGGCTCAACACTAAGATTCTGTAAGCCTATAAGATGTATGACTTCAGAAACCAGAGGAAGGAAGTTGGTTTGTCACCAAAATGGAACGGAAAATAACTTCTCAGAATAGATCATTTTGCAGCTGCCTTTCAGTAGAAAAAAAATTATCTGGAGGGTTTGATAATGTTTCATGGAGTTGACACTTAAATTAAATATTTCCCTATCTTTTGGTCAGAATTTTTATTGTCTCCTGCAAGCAATTCTCTGATTCAAGAGTATTTGAGGTTATTAATAGTGGCATTTCTATCTCAGAGACTCGTATGTGATTGGTTGGTCTATGAGCTCTGTTCATTAGCAGGTGGTTTGGGGTAGCAATAAGCAGCACATTTATTACTCTGATGCCCTATAACAAATTCTTGCAACTAAACATTATTTCTACAAGATCAGAGAATTAGTAGAGTATAAAATGCTAAGTGCACAATAGAGCTAATGATTGCAAAAGGAGTTAGAAAAGAGAGAAATAGCTGGGAGGCTGGTGGGATGGGCTTCATGGAAGATATACAGCTGAAATGGGACCCTGCAGGAGAGCCAGCACAGGCAGGTGGAGAAGGAAGAATGAACAGTGTGGGAAGGTACATAAGCAAATGCAAAGGATTCAGTGTTTCTCTGTAACTGGTTAGCAAAACAAACAAATCCTAAAATAAAATAAGAACAGAGAGTGATAGCTTATGAACCTATTTCTCTACTAAAGTTTTTGTCTGCTAGCATGAAGTGACCTGTATGTCATTAGATCACATGCTGTGGCAGGCCCTCTCAAGATAGATTGGCTGCTGAAGGCACAGATCATATGTGACTGTCATTCAATTCAATTTGACATCTATTCAAAAGCTTGGGGTAGGGCAGGGGTGGGGAACCTGCAGCCTTAAGGCCACATTTGGCCTTCTAGGTCCTCATGTGTATAGTGCTTCGAATCCACACTTCACAGAACAAATCCCCTTAATAAAAGAATTTGTTTTGTAAAACTTGGACTTAGTCAAAAGGCTGTACCCTAGGACCTAGAAGACCAAATGTCGCTTCAAGGCTGTGGGTCGTTTCACAGATAACACATAGGGAACGCTGAAATTTTGGCACTCCAGCCTCCAGCAAATTCATTCTTGATCTGGTCAGACAGGCAGACTCATTTTTGTATCCCTTCATGCCTCTATGGGGGCCAATTGAGGCACACAGAGATTCTCCTATGGGTTTCCCATCGTCTCCCCCATGACTTTTCCCCATGGATTCCCCACTCACTGACCATAGACCAGTGCCTATCTGCTTTATCGGGCAACAGAGAAAGAAGGCATCTTGCCAACAATAGACCCACAGGTTAACTTTGGCACTGTTGTTATTCTGTGCAGGCATAGTAAATATCATATTATGTCGGCACTTATCTCACAACTCCACTTCAGTAGGACGACCTGTCACTATGATTCTGGGCTGTTGTGTTTGTCCTTCATTTTCAAAGAGGATCATAAGAGAAATGATGACATGACTTTGTTTTGAGTGAGGGAGGGCTGTGCAAGGTCACCAGCCTCGCTTTCTCCTCCTGAGCCATCTGGATCCGGTGACCAGATATTCATCAGGATGACTGGAGATGGCCCAGCATGCAATGGGAGACCTTGGCCTTTTAGGCTAAGGCCTTTTCAGGTGCTCACTTACAGTGAGGTAATGTCCATTCAGTGAATAGACCTCTTTAGTAGTCAGGGGGATGGCCCCTTTCATAGAAAATAGTAGGGGCAGGAGCCTCAGGGTTGTTACCATTGACTTTCACTCCAAGCCAGGAGGGTCTAAAAACAGCCACTGAGTGGAGGGTGGGCAGGGATGCATTGTTATTCAATCCATGGGCTTCAGAGTGAACTGGGTCTAGAGGAGACAAGAAAGAAGGGAAGGCAAAGGAAGGGATGGCAAGGGAAGGGAAGAGAAGGCGAAGGGAAGGGAAGGGAAGGGATGAGAAGGGAAGAGAAGGGAAGGGATGAGAAGGGAAGAGAAGGAAAGGGAAGGGAAGGGAAGGGAAGGGAAGGGAAGGGAAGGGATGAGAAGGGAAGAGAAGGGAAGGGAAGGGAAGGGAAGGCAAGGGAAGGAGAGGGGAGGGGAGGGGAGGGAAGGGAAGGGAAGGGAAGGGAAGGGACCTAGCCAGTGTACCCCAAGGAATCTAGTTAACTAGATTCCAAGTTAACTAGGCAGCTTCTGGCCATCAAAATGATTTTGGGAATTATTATCTAGAATACTTATAAATATTGTGGGAGTTATTATCTAATACCTAGAAACTAAACATTCCCATGGCCCTGGATCCTGAGGAAATGAACTCTAAAAAGGATTACAAAATCCTCCTTACATACAAGGGTGTAGAGGGCCTACCTTACCCACCCTAAGCGCTGCCTCTGATATATACTAGCTTTGTGATCCTGAGCAAGTTACATAATTTCACATAATTGAATTGCTCATTTCCATTAGTGGAAGGAGTTACTACACCAGGAGATTCCAATAACAATAGAATCGTGTCTTAACCACTTGTCTTACTCCATCCTGCCCCAACAATGTCTCTGTGGAATAGTGGATTTGGAGTCAGAAAGGTCTGAGTTCAAATCTTACCTTAAACACTTACTAGCTGAGTGACCATAGGTAAGTCACTTATCCTTTCTGAGCCTCAGTTTCCTTATCTGTAAAATGTGGAAAATAATATTACCTGTCTCCCATAGATATAAAGATCTAATGAGATTATGTATGCAAAGAGTTTTGCAAACTTTAAAGTATTCTATGGGATAAAAAGACAAAAATGACTTACAATCCCTGCCTTCAAGAAGCTTACTTTCTACAAAAGGGTACACAAAGAAAACGGATAAAGATAGCTTGATGAGGAAGTAAGACAGGACCAGAAATGGCTTCCCATAGGAGGAAACACCTGAGTTGTATAGACACACCATCTGAGGACCTTCCTAGCTAAATTTAGAAGCTCATTTAGGAGCTCTGGCCACCAGCCATGATTTTTTGGTCACAGCTACTCATGAAGGTGATGTGCTGAAGTATGGAATTGAGAGTCAGTTTACACAATACCAACACTGAAGTCACTGACCCTTGAATTATACTGAAATAACAGCAGCTAGATGGCATAGTTAACAGAGTACAGGACCTGGAGTCAGAAAGACTCCTCTTCTTGGGTTCAAATCTGGCCTCAGACACTTCCTAGCTGTGTGAACCTGAGCAAGTTACTTAACCCAGTTTGTCTCAGTTTCCTCATCTGTAAAATGAGCTAGAGAAGGAAATAGCAAACCTTTGCCAAGAAAATCCCAAATGGGACACGAAGAGTCAAAAACAACTGAACAATTCAATGGTGTACTTTATGTCATCATAAAGTAAATCAATTTTGTAAGAGGAGGAATGACTTTTAGCAAAGATGAAAGTAGGAGAAGGACTTTAAAGTATGGTAGGGAAAAGAACAACTAATAGAAAAGGAAGAAAACTCTTCTCTCTTCCCTGCTGCTCCATTCTTCCATCTCCCTTGAATGACCTCCTGGCTCCCAGAATCCAAAACTAGGAGTAGTATGATGGTATTCATTCTGGCCTTCATAGAATGCCTAGGTCGTCTTCTTAAGACTGGGCTGGAAACCCAACTGCCATTTATAAAATTATTTCTATGAATGAGTTCCATGTTTCAAACACTTAACTTAAAAATAAACTTGGGGTGCACAAAGGGACACTTCATGTCTGTTGAGATCAGAACAACCTATCTGTCCCCTTTAGTTGGTTCAATTGATGCATGATGAAATTTTGGGGTAGTTGGAAATATATTCTATGGTCTATCTTGATTTCTATTTGAGGATAAATGACTCAGAATGTAAGACAGTTAAAAATGTAGTAATGAGAGCCAAGTATATTTTCTGGCTATATCAATTAAAAAGTTGACAGCCATAGTAAATTAAGTTGTAATTACAGTAAGCACTTAATAACCTTGTTTGCCTCTGGTAAGTATTTTTAGAAACATGTTAAAGAGAATTTTATCTCTTGCTTTTGAATTACAGTGTCTTTCTTCTGGCAAACATTTATTTCAGATTTGCCCTTGTTTTAAAAGAGTGATAAAAGCAGATATACGTTTTACTGTAGCCTTGATTCACAGAGTATAGAATATTTAAATGATTTCAAACTGATGAGTTCTGTTGTTTTAGACTATTAAAATAAGTAGATGTTCACTGGTCTCTATCCTTATTTTAAAAGAAATTGACATGAGTCAATGGCCTAGAAAAAATGGAATCCCACCTATCAGCAGAGTGACCTTCTCTGATACTCCATTTTCTCAGCTATAAAACAAAGCTCCTTGAGAGTAAAGGAATGTTTTATTTTCGTCTTTGTACCCTCAGCATCTAGTGTACAACATAGCATGCATTTAAATGTTTGCTGACTTGAATTTGGCAGGAACTATCTTTGACCTCTTTTTGTATCCCTAACACATAGTAGGCACTTAATAAATGTTCATTGAGTGATTCATCACATTGAGGGGTTTAGACTAAATAATTGCCAAGTTCCCACACTTATTTGACATTCTTTGATTCTATAAATGTTTTGCTCCTCCATTCTTTTCCTCTTAAAGTAAATTTAAGTGAGAGACTGATTGATAGACAGATAGAACATATATCAAATACCTGCTATGTGTCAGGCAATGTGCTAAATGCCAGGGATACAAATACAAGCAAAAAAGATAAAGATAGAATGTAAGGTCTACTAGGCGAAGGCAAAATTTAAAAGGGAACTGGAAAGGAGGAAGGGGCAGGCAGCCAAAATTAAAATGAAGTGGACAGGCAAATGAGCAGCGGATTCAGTGTTTGAGATACTGTGTTTTCTCAAAATACACATCCATGGCCATGTGGTCTAGTCATCTCAAGAAGAAGGACAAAAACAGCTTAGAGGATTCTGCAGCCGTCAGACTATGGTAATAATTACAGTTATCAGAGACTTGGATGAAGGTTTAGGCAGGTTTGCATACAACACAAAGGTCAGTAAGGATAGCTAATAAATCTGATGGTAGAGTCAAGATAACTAGCTGATAGTTAATATTTTATGTAGCACTTACTATGTTCCAGACACTGTGCTAACCACTCTACTGTTATCCCATTTGATCCTCATAACCCTGGGAAGTAGGTGCTATTATAATTCCCATTTTACAGATGGGGAAACTAAGGCAGAGATTAAATGACTTGCCCAGGGTCACACAGCTGCTAAGTGTTGGAGGCTGCATTTGAACTCAGGTCTTCCTGACTCCAGGTCTGGTGCTCTATCTACTGTGCCACCTTGCTGCCCCAAAGATCTCCGTTCGCTGCTGTTGTACTTAAGTTGATGAGATTAAACTTAGATATTATATTATAGATATTATGTATATTATATAAATATATAATATAATAGATATTATAACAGATATTATATACTTGGGTTCAGAAGTCAACAGTAAAAGAACAAGATAGGAGAGATGTAACTAGAAAACTTTTCCTCTGACAACGGCATAGGGGTCTTAGTAGACTGAAAACTTGATATGAGTCAATAGAAGACAAGGAAGCTAATTTGATATTAAATGAAATTAGTAGAAAGTGTCCAGATTTAGAGAGGTAATAAATAGTCCTACTGTATGCTTCCATCCTGGTCAGGCCACTTCTGGAGCTTTGTGTTCTGGCTCAGGTACCACATTTTAGAGCAAAGGGTCTGTGAACTATGATGGGAGAAAAATTATATTACAATTTTGCTAACTTTGGATTTTCTTTGTAATCCTATGAATTTTATTCTACTCATTTAAAAAACAATTATTCTGAGGAAAAAGTTCATAGGCCTCTCCAGACTTCCATAGTGGCTTATGACATAAGGATAAGACACAAAGTTGGCCAACTGGAGACGTGTCCAGAAGAAGGTGACCGTGATGTGGAGGGGATTCAAAACCATGCTAAATGAAGTCTAGTTGAGGGACCTGGGGGTATTTAGCCCACAGAGATGATTGGAGAAAGGGGAGAGAAGCTGGAAGAATATGATCCCTATCTTTAAATATGTAGGTGACTTATTTTAGTGGCACAGAGGGTAAAAAGTAAAGTTAATAGCCAAGACTTATTTATAGAGTTGCAAAACACTTCATTGACCTTATCTCAGATGAGCCTTTCCACAAGTAAGTGCTACAGGCATTATTATTCCTATTTTATAGATGAGACCAGTTTCTTTAGTAAGCTGCCCTATCACATAGGGAGGTCTTTGTTCCTAGAAGCAAAACCTGAATTCTGACTGCTTTGGGATATTGTAAATGAGATTCCTAATTTGAATGGGCAATGAAGTTGGAAGACCTTAGAGGTCCCTTCCAACTCTAAGATCTTTGATTCTATGAAAAGAAACTCCCTTAACCAATAGAGTTGAGATCGTTGCAAGTGTAGCCCCTAAATCCCATTTCTGAGTGTAATTGATTTTTAATACTCTATGCAAAGCTGAAAAATACCTAGAGAGATGTGGTTCTTTATCAGCTTTTCTAATTCTTATATTTTCTTTATTCTCTCATAGAATGAAACATGAGGATTAACATTTTAGAGTTAGTCATGCAGCTAAAAAATGAAAATAATTCTAAACAAACCATTTTCATTTCAGTTTTTTCTCATGTTTCCTGATTTCCATCTCTCCCCCTTCCCTTCCCCCCCATCTCCACTAAGTAGGTGCATACACAGCGATACTTAGCATTTTTTTTAGTCAATAATGTTTTTGACAGCCCGTTTTCACATAGCTCAGAGTACCTTGGCAAGAACCACTTTCTACACTATAGTCCAACCCCAGCCCTGTCATACTAAATGGATTATGTTGAAATGGATGAGGATAGATTGTAATATGCTCTTGTTTTAGGGATGATTTATGTGTCTCATTCTATTGCACCATCGGTATAGATGTCAGCAATTTTACCAAAGTTTTCTCACCTCCAGAACTGTTAGATTTAGCCTTGAGCCAGGGGCAGCTCTAACTTGGGAGTGGTCAGATTTATGTTCACCACCAACCTCATCCTTGTCCTCAGTGATTCAGCCAGCAACTCAAGAACAAAAGATCTCTTTTCTCCACTCCTCTCATGCCTGTTAAATAATCTGTAATAAAAATGGTAATGATAATAGCTCATGTTTACATGGAGCTTTACATAAATAATCATTTGATACTTACAGCAAACCTGTGCAAGAACTAATAAAGCATTCCCATTTTGATAGACAAGAAGACTGAGACTCCAAAAGATGTATAGGATCATAGGGTTTAGAGCTAGAAAAGCTTCCAAAAGCAAATACTTTTATTTTACAGATGAGGGAACACAGGTCCACAAGAGTTAAGTGAATTGCCCAAAGTCACACAGAGAATAAGTGATAGACTTGAGATTTGAGACCCACCTCTCAACTCCAGGTCTAGCATGCTGCCTGTTTTACCACACTCTCTGAAGTGACCTGCCTGTGGTCACATAACTAGTATGTGTCTGAGCCATGGTTTGAAACCAGCTCTGCTGGTTCCAGGTCTAGTGTTGTTTTTCAGTGTACTCCATTTGTTCTATAGAGAAGCATTTTTAACTTACTTCACATCTGAAGGTGACTTTGACCTTGCTTCTTTAAGCAAGATCAGTATCTGAAATATCCAGGGAACATGGAAAATTTTTTGCTATTCTCTTGCCTCATCTCTCCCACCCTCTGCAGATTTGTGTAAAAGTAAATATACTTATATACACAGTATCTGAGGGTATAGTGGATATGTGATTTAAAAAGTGAGTGTATTCATGAAAACTTAGGCTGTAAAAGAGAAAGGTGATAGCTATTTCCATAATAACTCTAGGGGTATTCTCTAGATTTTTAGAAATAAAAGTTAAGAAATTTCAAAATTGGAAAGACCTTTATAGATTAACCCAATTCCTGCTTAAATGAATTCCTTCATAAGACCAGGTCAGAGGGTTAAGGGGCTTGGAGGGGGAATTACCAGAAAATGATTATAGTCTTTAAATATTTGGAAAGTGGTGCTGTGGAATAGGAATTGGACTTGTCCTGTTAGACCCAGGAGAAAACTCATCCACTGGATGGAAGGAAGTCTTAAAGAGGTCAGATTTTTTGACTCAATATAAGAAAAATGTCATAAAAATAAGAGGTGCCCAACAGGATAAGGGACTGCCTTGAGGTAGGAAGAGTGAATTCCCCATCACTGCTAGAGTTTAGGTACAGACTGGGTGATTATTTGTTGGGGATATTGATGTGATTCATGATTTGGATAGAGGTTAGATGAGATGACTTTTAAGGTTCATCCCAACTTAAGAGTTCTTTAACTGGTTTGTGTTGTAAATTGAAATAATCACCCAGTGAAGTGCAGTGTCAGCACAGTTACACTTTTCCCAAGTGGATTTCCAAAATGGAGCCAATAAGAAGGAAATGCATTGGGTCAAGGCTTTGAATCATCCTGAGAAGCTATCTCTAGGTATTTAAAGGACTTTGATGTTCTGTTTCAACTGAGAGGAGCAGTGAGTGGATAGAAGTTCTAGAAAGGTATATTCTCTTGACATAAGAAGAAATCCCTAACAATCAGAGATGTACAAAGTTGAACAGGCTACCTCAAGAGATAGTGGGCTCCCCATCACTGGACAGCAAGCAGAGGTTGGATGACCACTTGGGGAAGTTAGAGAAGAGAGCTTTTTTAGGTTTGGGTTAAATTAGGTGGCCTTTGGTCCTTTATCCTCTGAGATTTTTCTGATAGGCATATATGTATACCAACATACATGAATATTTTCATGTATACACATATGTATATGCATACAAAAAAGAACTGAACTTAGAGTCACAAAACCTGGTAGCCTTTGATATGGCATGGATGGGCAAGATTTCAGATCCAGCCTTGATGATGCTGACAGAACAATAGAATCTTTACCAACTATTAACTTCAAATTATATCCACCAAAAATCTAAATTTAACTCTTTGTGACCCTGTTAGGTAAAGCATTTATGCATTAAATTACAAATTTAATTACAAAGCTTATCAAAGTTGTAAAAGTGGACAGTGGAAGCTTGAAGGGAAAGGAGGAAACAGGAAGTGGGCCTTTTGTCAAAAAAACAAAAAGACACAATTACTTGTAGCTTGGAACATCAACCTACCAAAAAATTCTTTGAGGTCCTGTTTAGGCACAGAGCCAAATCATCTTTCTCCTGGGGGGCTGGATTCCATGAAGACATCGGTCACTCTCATCACACCAGATTCTAATACCCAACTCAACAAGCTTTTAACCTAGAGTCAGAAACAGAAAAAGTGGTGCTCACACATGGACATCACTGCTCTGACACCCCTATGATGGAGTGGCTTTGGGTTGTTTACCTCTCCAGACCAGAACTGACCAACTCTGATATTTTTTTTTCAATGAAGATATTGTAGGGGAAAACCAGGTGGCATTTGACACAACAGAACAAAGATTTGAAATTCCAGCTCTGCTGTTTACAAACTTTCGTAAATTGAACAGGTCAGAGAAAGACAGAGGGACAGAGATGAGTAAGAAACAAAGAAAAAAAGCACAGTATTTAAGCATTTAATATGTCATAAGTGCTAGAGATATAAATACAAGCAAGTAATTCAGTCTCTGCCTGCAAGGAGTGGACTTTGTAATGGGGGAAGACAACACATAAAGGAGACTGAACAGAGATGAATGTGGGAACATGTCTGGGAAATGACCTGGAGTCCCAGTTTGGGATAAGATGAGGCAAAATATATATAAATATATAATATATAAATATATAATCCTCTGGGTACATCTCTATACATGGGTGCCTCTGTAGTTCATGTACATATGTATCTGTACTTGCCCATTTCTAATTCTGTTTTATGCACATGCCTTTGTATACTTAGACATAAATATATTTCCATGTGTGCTATTTTGGGCAAGATGGTATGCTTTGTTTTTCCTATACACAAGAGGAAATGAGTTAGAAAAAGAAAAGATGACTTAATCTTTCCGGGATTAGCCTTTGTTATTACATTGATCAAGGTAATCTTAGTCCTCTGGGTATATTTATTTAAGGAAACAAATGATCTAATTATTTTATAAGGTAAACCAAAAGCACCTCATGTACATGTCCATAACTTTCTAAGCTAAAACTCATTCTCTACTTTTTTTTTAATGAAAAGTTCCCCCTTCCCTCAACCACCCAATATCTACTTTTAAAGCTTTGACAAGCTTGGTAATTAATATATGGAATCCTAGAGTCCGGTGGGCTCTTAGCGGCTATAAGACCTTTACTTGGATCATAGACTTTTATGAGTAGCCCACAAATTTCTCCTACTTCTCCTCCCAAACCAGGCTTCCTGGGCTGGCTCCTCCACTGTTAGGTACATGCACTTAGGCACAAATATTATAAAACAGGGAGAGCAATCCTTACTAGTACCTACCATAAGGATCAGGTTGATAATGTATGTGTGCAAAGGACTTTGTGAACCTTCAAAGAATATAGAAATGTCAGCCCCATCCTTATTATGTGGCAAGTAGGAAGGCTGACATTCAGAGAGCTGAGCGAAGCTATTCACACTACCCGTAATAAAGATAGAGCAAAAATTCAAGTATAGTATTCAATTCACAAGTGCAAATGCTTTGCGGTAGAGAGGTCAAGAGGCCCTGTGCACCCCGCAACACTCTTCAGTCCCTCCTGAACCACATTAAAATGTAATTCCTATCTGATTTTAATGTGTGGATGCATTAATAAAAAAAAGAAATACATAAACATATGTGGTCTTCTCAGTCAACCTGTGGTCTAGGGATCACTATGTATGGTTTAGTGGTCCCTGTTGGTATTTGAGTTTTGCACCCACTGATTTGTGAGTTCTAATGAGAAATTAGCCTTTAGGTTTTGAGAAAGCTTAGATTCAAGCATCTTCTACAAATTAAAAGAAGGGGAGTATCTTATTTTATGGCTGAATGAAAAGAGGTAAGAGTCAGGAGACTTGGGTTCTGCTCCCACCTCCCTTGCTGTGATTCTTGGCTGAGCAACAACTTCTCTGTGTCAGCTTCCAGATCTGTGCCCCACCCTCAAGATGGCCTTTATGTCCTTTGTTCTACCTGCCTCTCCATGTTGGTTGTCAGGATCAAATATGATAATGCACATAGAAGTCATTGAAAAATAAAAAGCACTGCACAGATGCATGCTCTCACTGCACTTAAATTGTCCCTTTGATGTTTGTGGTTCAAGGTGTTGTTGAAAATCCCCAACCGCCTGATCTGTTTAGTTTTATGACCTTTCATAATCTTATCCATGCATAGAATTGCAGGATTTAGAAGCAGAGGAGACCTAAGATACAATTTAATACAATCTTTTTTTACAGAGGAGAAAACTGAAGTTGAGATTATACAACAAAGTAGTCAACAGCAGTTGAGTTGGGATTTGAACCTCATTTTTCTGATTCCATATCAAGTATTCTTTTCACTACAGTGTATTTGCTCATTCACTTAGTTATGCAACATGTATGACTGAGGGTGTATGAGTCTCTTTGAGGGTGAGAGAGTTGTACAAAACAGAGAGCTTGCCTTCAGTGGCATATAGTCTAGCAGAGGAAATGAGACAAATACACAATATCTATAGTCAAGTACAATCCGCGCATGGCCGTCAGTGCTAAATCATACTCCAGAAGTAGACTTTCATGTGCACAGAGTTCATATTGGAAATCAATATTGCATTCATCCATTCATAGAATTGAAAGGAACGCTAGTCTCCTTCATGCCTTCTCCAATCCAGAAAAACCATATCTTTTCACAGACTCATCCTTCCTTCTCCCTTCTTGGTATCTGGCCACTGCTATTCCCCATATGATTTCTTTTTGCTTTCAGACTTTCTTATCCTTTCTTCAGGGCCAAACTGAGTCATCACATCCTCCCGGAAGTGTTCTCCAATCCCCCTGTCTAGAAGTGATATTTCCTTCCTGAAATCTGAAGCTTCCTCCATGCTCAGTCACTGCTGCCATTACCACTTGCAAGAACATTTATTCAACGTTCTGTTACCTCTGAAGAAAGTTGGTTTGGTTTTCTTTACGTGACTGATAAAGCCAACACATGCCTCCACCATCTACTCTGCCTTTTGTCATCACAGGACAACATTTTACCTGGAATTGTACCTCCTTTATCCCATGACCTTCCCAATTGCCTTTCCCATACTATGATCAGTAACCCACTGGTACTTCTCTTGGCTTAGGGTTAGCCAATATTCACTTCTGGCTCCCTTAATTTCTGATTCACAATGAGAAACAAGTTTTATTTAGTCATTTCAGTCATGTCTAATTCTTCATGATCCCATTTGGGGTTTTCTTAGCAAAAATACTAATTTGCCATTTCTTTCTTCAGCTCATTTTACTAAGGCAAACAGGGTTATGTGACTTGCTCAGGGTCACACAGCTAGTAAGTACCTGAAGCTGGATTTGCACTCAGGTCTTGCTGACTCCAGGCACATTGCTTCCTCCAGGGGGGCCACCTAACAGCCTGAGAAACAAAAGCTATGGTAGAGACAATAGCAACACCCACTGTAATTTGCTTCCAATTTACTTTCCCAGGTGTATCTCATATATCTTCCCTTTATGTATGCTACATTCCAGCCACATTGTACTCTTCACCATCCCTTGACATCTCTGACATTTCCTGCCTTCACGCCTTTCTCCTTTCCTTAATTCCCACCACTGATATTTGAGCTGTGTTTTAGGACCCAGGTCAAAGGTCACTTCCTCCACAAAGCCTGCCCTGATTCTCTGAGGTAGAAGTGATTTCTTACTCATTTGGTCTTACTTTATATCTCATGGGTTTGTATTATTTTTATCTGTGTCCAGATTGTATACTCTTTGAAGGCAGGGGCCATGTCTTATTCTTTTGCATTTCCCCAAATGCCTCACACAAAAATGTTTTAGGAAATTAAGAAATGAATTAGTAAATGAATCAATCAATCAGTCTTGAACTAAGTAGACATAGAGTCACTGCAGGGTCCAAAGAATGTGGTGTGTTGCCTTTTGCTCCCACCTACAGCCATCATCCAGGAAGACGATCTCGGTTTTTCCCCCCGTTTGCATATCTCCTCTTTCCTACTGACTCTTCCACGGCAGAGGGAGTTTCTACCAGTAGCTAACATTTTCCATGTTCTGCCCCATATCCTAACCATCCCTGAGACCAAGTAATTCCCTTCTTTCATTTAGACTGTTACCTGAAAGGTATTTATAGTTGATGTTCCCTTGAGTCTTCTTGCTCTCCTAGCCTAACCTGCTCATACAAGACAGAACAATATCCTTGTAGTTGGACTGTTGGGTTTGGATAGCTTGCCTCAGCTCTTAATTGGTAAGACCAGAAAAATCTGCATTGCTCTCTAAAGATTCTTTTGGAAAAGTTTCATATAATGCTCCATTTCCTACCCTCTTCCTCTATATATATTACGGAGGCGGAGAGGGGCCAGAGTGGGGAGGAAGGAATAGAGAGTTGTATTTTTCCTATCCTGCCTGAACACAATCCTCCCTTAACTCAGTGTATATTCTCCTGAACCTAAATACTCACACCTCTCCGAAGGTGATAAAAATAGATAGCTGTCATGGAATGTTTGTATTGGAGGGAACATCATGGAATCTTCAAGTGGCAAGGGTCCTCAGAGGCTACATTATACAACTATACCTGAACAGGAATAACTTCTAAATGATCCCCCAGAAGTGATAATCCAGCTTTCATCTGAAAACTTTTAATGAGGTCTACCTGCTACCTCCTCAGTCAGTTCATTCTACTTGTGGCGAGCCTTAATTATTAGGAAGCATTTCCTTACATTGAACAGAAATCTTACCTCTTTGCAATTTCCACTCACTGTTTTTAATTATGCCCACCTCCATACCCACTCCTGGCCTAAAGAGATCAATTGTAATCCTTCCACCTAAAAACCCTTCAAATAACTTGAAAATGACTATTATATATCCCTTTCCTTTTCCCTCCCCACCTTTATACATGCAACCATTTTACAGAAGAGGTGGTGTTTTGTCCAGATAGGATAGGCTGCCCTAACCTGGTCCTTTAACGCTAAACACAATGCTCCTTCAACTGTATCAGAGCCTTAGAAGATACAGCATTAGAACATAGATTGTTAGAGTTGGAAGGAACCTGAGGATATAAAACATCAGAGCCTGAAGGAAAGAAAGAAAGAAAGAAAGAAAGAAAGAAAGAAAGAAAGAAAGAAAGAAAGAAAGAAAGAAAGAAAGAAAGAAAGAAAGAAAGAAAGAAAGAAAGAAAGAAAGAAAGAAAGAAAGAAAGAAAGAGAGAGAAAGAAAGAGAAAGAAAGAAAGAAAGAAAGAAAGAAAGAAAGAAAGAAAGAAAGAAAGAAAGAAAGAAAGAAAGAAAGAAAGAAAGACCCAGGGTCACACAGCTAATCAGTATTTGAAGCTGGATTTGAACTCAAAAAGATGGGTCTCCCTGACTCCAGGCTCACCAGCACTCTATCCATTGCTCCATAGCTGTCCCTTGTCAGCTACTGACTCTTCATATCTTTCCCACTACACCATCTTTATATGTATTGTAATGTACAGATATCCTCATATCTTCCCTCTTTATCCATATCTTTCCCACTATACCATGCTGCTTCGTTTAACAGTATCTGTCCTCTGAGTATGTGTTATAGCACAAATGTGGGAACTGGTTCATTTGCAGATTTTTCTTACCTAAATGCCATGAAACATTTAGATCATTTAAACTTATTGACTTTGACTTCAGATAAGCAGAATAGGTAAAAATAGGTCACATTATTGATCGTAGTATATTTCCCATGATTACTTAGGCACAAGATGTGGTATACTGAATATTATCCAAAAATGCATCATTAGAAAAGGAGATGAATTGATCACGTACAGGGCAGGGTAAAAACGTGGATAGGGCTACCTGCAAGGGGACCACAAAATGTTTGATTTTTTTAACCCTGTGGGAAAACTTCCAACATGAGTAGACCTTTTGTGAAAGATATATTGGAAAACATAGACGAGAAAACAGCAGCAGATGAAAAAGTAAGAATGAATTATAGTTCTCATAGAGGGAATATCCACATTCGTCAGTAAGCATTTATCCATTATTATTACCACTAATAGTAATTTATTTGTTATCATTTATTTATTTAAGCTCCTTTAATTTCTCTGATTCAAAATAAGGAACAAGTTGTTGTTCAGTTGGTTCAGTTGTGTCCTACCCTTCATGATAGCTTTGGCAGATCATGGCGTAGTTTGCCATTTCCTTCTCCAGCTCATTTGACAGGTAAGGAAAATGAGGCAGATAGGGTTAAGTGACTTGCCCAGGGCCTCAAAGCTAGTAAGTGTCAGAAGCTGGAGTTGAACCCAGGTCTTCCTGACTCTAGACCTGGAACTCTGTCCACTGTATGTACCAACCAGCTGCCCTTAAGCTTTTATTAATTACCTGATATGTGCTAAGCACCACACTAAGTGCTTGTAAAAACAAACAAAAAAAACGTAAATGAATGATCCCTGCTCTCAAGGAACTCATAGTCTAATAGTGGAGAAAATATGCAAGTAACTATGTACACTAAGATATATACAGGATAAATTATACTTAATCAATAGGGGAAAGAAACCAGAATTAAGAAAGATAGGGAAAGGCTTCCTATAGAAGATGGGATTTTAGCTGGAACTTGAAGGAAGCCAGAGAAGTCAGGAGACAGAGATGAGGAGGAAGAGTATCTAGGCATGAGAAATAGAGTGCCCAGACCTGAGAGATGGAGTCTCTTGTTTGAGGAACAATAAGGAGGCTGAGGTCACTGAATTACAGAGCAGGTAGGAGAAGAGGGGAGGAGGGAAAGGAGGGAGATTGAATGTATCAAAGAGCTAGTGAAGTTTTAAAGAATGACCCTAAATCCACAAGTCACCCTTGGATGACAGTGATTTTCCCTAGCCAGTTCTCTGCCCAGGACAGCCCATACATAGGGCCATTCATAGACTCCCTCTACCAAAGTGACCTGACCTAAGCATCCTACCGAAAACAAAGCCTCCCAGAGGCAGGCACTGATGCATTATGCCCCACTAATACCTACAGAAAGATGAAATATATATTTACTTTAAATGTTCACCATATGGACTCTCATCCAAATTGTGGGGCCTTTGAATAAAACTTTACCTATTGTGACTCACTCCCCCACCCAGTACTAAAACTAGGAACTTTGCAAGTTATCACTGACGTAGGTTTTCAACTACTTTCTATACTAACAATTGTAAGCAAATAATAACATTGAAATAATCAACAAATGCTTAATCATTAGAGAAAGGAGTATTAAAGAAATGAAAACAGTATCAGCTGCATTCTTGGATGAGCATGGTGACGTTTGGCTGCTGTCCTCTGAGACTTCAGTTCATCCAAACTCTCAACTCAAGTAGTAGAAGGATGTAGTCTATCACCTTGCAGTTGGTATATATGCCTCAATGGCCACAGACCTGAAACCTTCAGGGAATAACATTGTCTGTATCTAAAATCTCCTGCTTCCTCTGCTTTTCTGCAGAGGACAGGAACTTTCCCCATGTAAGTCCCTAATGCATGTCTCTGCTGCCCACATCCATCACTCCTGCATAATCTTCCTTCCTGGTCATTTCACAGAATGTAGAGGTCAGTAGACTCTCAAGCCTCTTTTGCCTTGGTACAAAATCTCCCTCACTCCCTTTCTTTTTCCCTCTACCTAATGTGCAATGAGTCCCTCTCCCTTTGGACGTAAAGGCAAGAAGAATATGGAAAAGGAGCTCTATACGGTATTTCAAGTACCTGACGGCTACATAATTAGCACTTTATCATTTCAAGGTATTTTACCTTCATTATCTAATTTGATTCCCACAACAGCCCTCTCAAGGAGGTGCAAATTTTACATTTTACAAATGAAAAAGGTAAGATTTGTTATAAAGGGTAAATGAGCCCAAACTTACACAGCTAGAATATAGTAACCCTAAGTCTTAGCATACTGATCTCCTCTCCCAGTGTCCAGTCTAGTTCTTTCCACAGCACTACAGTTTTGCCCATAAATCATAGGATCTCAACCCAAAAGGGGCCTTAGAGATCTCATCCAAATTCCTTATTTCATAGAAACTGAGACCAAAAAGGCTAAGAAAATTGTCTAACATCATGCATGTATTAAATAGAAGAGTTGAGATTCAAATCTAGGTCATCTTATTCCAAACCTACTGTTCTCTTCATGCATTACCCCTAATATGTCTCCACATTTAAGCAGGGATATTTAACTTATTTATACTTTTGTCATTTTGCACTGAGAAAACATGTAATATGTAACATGCCATCTCTGCATGTATTTTTGTTCTAAACTTCATCCGCATGGGCATAAATTGTAAACTCCTGGAGGATAATGATGGTGTCTGTTGATTTCTATATGACACTACCACCAAAAAAAAGTCAATCCAAGAGACTGGCTAAATAAATTCTAACTTCCCATGTTTTGCATGGTTTCACATGGATAATTGATATAATGATCATTGCTTGTCTTCTCCATGAGGGAAGGAGAGATGGGAAGGGGCGAGTGAATGTGGAACTAAAAATTTTTTTAAATGAAAGTTTAAAATAAATTTATTTAATTAATAATATATAACAATTAATCATTTTAAATGAAAGTTAAAATAAATAATAACAAATTTATTTAATAAATAACAAATTTTTTGCCTTCCTCCCAAAACATGTGTTTTGTACCTGTTACTGTGCTAGACATAAAGAGAGTTGTATAGACCTCATCTCTCCACTCTCAGGGACTCCAAGTCTACTTAGAATTTCATTACTTGTCACTTCTTGATTCCACAACATTCCTCACTATTGTCAAAACACCCTAGGGCACCTATGTGTATCATAAAGTCCTCTTCTGATGCCTCATCATGGTATGAAGATGACCCAGGGGACCCCAAGATTGGACCAGTAGAATCCAGTCTCCCTGAGTTTGCAGCTTCAAGTTACAACCAGGTGATTGACTCTGTGTCCCTATTGTCCAAGGACCAACCTTGTCATGTGTGAAGAGGCTTTCCACCACCAGAGGATGAAATTTCTGAGCATCTTATGGATTTGCATACTGAGGCATAGAGGGCTTATATTCTGCAGAAGAGCAGGGAAATATTCGTACCAGGGAAAATAGCAATTTTTGAAAATTTACATACACTTTTTTTATGTAAAGCTTAAAGCTAAAACAAATTTCATTTGGTATTTATACTGTTTGGTAATTTTCTTGCTTTTAAGGAAGCCATAATTCACTGTAAGATCATTGGATTTGGGATCAGAAGCCTTGGATTCAGATCCAATATTGGCCATTTATCCTCTCCATGATTATTTTGTCATGAGGGAGTTGGATTAGATGATCTCTGTAACGTTCCTTCCATCTCTAAATATGTGATCCTATGAAGGTGATGTTCCTTGGAGAAACACTGAGATGTTAAAAACCAAGATCGAGAATCCTCATTTCAGCAATGACACTCTTAGTGACACATACTAATGGGAACCAGTATATGTTTATGAAACAAACAGACAGCAGAATAACCACATGAAACTAAAACTTGGCTGGACAGGAGAGTTACATTACATCTCACATGGATAAAGGGCAATGAAAAGGAACATTTCCCAAATACTTGATGATATGGTCTGAGTCAGGTCATTGAAGTTTGGAAATAAAAAAAATTGTAAAATTTCCTCCCATTATGTGTGTTCATCCTCTAATCTTCTATCTTACAGAGCCTGTACTCCATCAGCCAGTCAGTTAGTAAGTATTCATTAAGGACCTACTAAGGCACAGGGCTAAATGTTAGGGATACAAGAGAGACAAAGGATGGTCCTACTTTTAAGGAGCTCATATTCTAATGGAGGAGACAGCGAGCAAACAAATATGTACAAGCAAGCTATATACAGGATAACTAGGAAGTAAATAAGGGAGGTTGGTGGTGCTAGTGATAGTGGTGGTGGTTGGCATCATCACAGTCATCATGTACAACTCTTCATGACCCCATTTGGGGTTTTCTTGGCAAATTACACTTCGCCATTTTCTTCTCCAGCTCATTTTACAGATGAGGAAACTGAGGCAAGCAGGATTAAGTGACTTGTCCAGGGTCATATAGCTAGTAAGTGTCTGAGGCCAAATTTGAATTCAGTAAGATTGTCTTCCTGATCTCAAGCCCAGTATGCTGTCTACTGAACTATTTAATAAGAAGGGGACCACACTACACCTGGGAGGGATTGGGAAAGGCTTCCTGCAGAAAAAGGAATTTTATTTGGGACTTGAGGAGAATCAGGAAAGCACTGGGGGGAGGCAGAGATGAGAAGGAAAAGTATTTCAGGCATAGGGAACAGCCAGAGAAAATGCCTAGAGCTGAGAGATCATGGGTCTTATTTACGGAACAGCAAAGAAAACAGTGTCATTGAACTGAAAAGTATACCTCATGAGGATGATTGCTCGCATATATTAGGACACTCAGTAAACTCTATGTATGAAAGACTGTCAAACAGAAGGAAGGAAAGCAAACTATGTCTATGACTTGATGGTGGAGGAAATCATAGCATTCAACCCTTTTCAGGTGGGTAAATATTTCCTCTAGGTCACCTGAAATGGGATGGACTAAAGTCAATGACTAGGATGGTGAGGGCTCCTAATCTGCGTTATCATTCAAGATAAGAATATTGGCTGAAAGAGTCCAAATATAGGGTTAGAACAAAAAGATGTGAGTCACTTGCCTGGAAGGAAGATAACAGCTAGAAGCATTTGGAAATAGAGTTGCATAAAAGTCAATATAAAGCAGGAGCTTGGTTAAGGTTGAAGTATTGTATAAGCTGAGGTGTCAGGAATAAGGGCCATCAATTTTGAGATTGAAGAGTCCATCATCCAATCTTCCCCTTTTATAGACAAAGAGACAGGTTCAGCGATTTTGATTTGGCCAAGACAGCATAGCTAGCAAGTGGCAGAGCCAGGATTTAAAGCCAGCTTTTCTTCTAGATGAGATAGGAAAAAGAGTGCTGAATTTGAAGTCCAGAAGACCTGAGTTCCAGTCCTGCCTGAGATAGTTATTTACTTTCTGACCCTGAACAAGTCACCTAACTCCTCTCAGCCTCAGTTAACTCATGTGTAAAATGGTAAAAGCTTAGCACTTGTCTGGTAGGGTTTTAATATATTTTCAATCCTATAATCTTAAAGCATTACAAAATGTTTGCCAGTTATTAGTATACCAGGCAACAAGACTCTAAGTGAATGTATGGTTTTGCTATACCCACCACCCTCCCTGATAAGATGCTACTTCCAAGATCAGAACGCTGGTCCAGGAGTAAGATCTGAATTCAAATGTAGCCTCAGACATTTACTAGTTATGTGATCCTAAGCAAGTCACTTTGCTGTCTGCCTCAGTTTTCTCATCTATAAAATGGGGATAAAAGTAGCATCTGCCTCCCAGGTTTGTGAGGATTAAATGAGTATATATTATATATGTGTGTGCATACATTAATAATAGTTTAATAATAGTCAACTAATTATAGTTAACATTTATAGTTAACTAATTTAGTAATATATATTACATAATACATATTTTATATATGTATCACTTTGCAAACCTTAAAATGTTATATGAATGTTAACTATTATTAGTTTAAGGGCAATTGCTTTCCTTCCTCAAGAATTTCTTGCAACAGTTTAGTGACTACTTTCTTTCCTTATTCAAAGTTCTTGGAAATTTGTATATCCTCCAAAATCCTGTGGGAGATTTACTGGAAAAGTGTGCCTCCGTGGTTTCTTTTTTTATGAACTATTTCATTCCCTAATGTCTATTCCAATTGACACAAAAAATCCCATAGGAAAACCTCACAGAGACAAGTTCTCTACAGCAACACCTGGAGAAGTAAAGGCACGTTACATTTATTCACATCACATTCAACATCCTGGTTCCAGTAACTAAGATCCTTCGCTTCTGTGGCTGACAGGGTGCCATGAATCTTGGGCTTAATTTGATGGTTTTGCTGGATAGGAACCAGGTCTTTTCCACTGCCACACCTAGCAGGCAATCCACATTCAGCAAATAATGACAGGTCGCATAGTTCAAGAACTATGCTGGTTTTTTGTTTCATCACTTCATTCTCATGGAAACTTAGAATGTGACAACCTTACATCCTTTCAGGAAATGGAAAGCAGATAAATTGCCTTGTTGGGGTTTTTTTTCCTAAGAAAGAGAATTTAAAAGAGTCACTAACAAATCACTTGCCTTTATAGGATTTATACTGAATTGACAGTAGAATATGCTGGTGTTTCCCTGTACTTGAGTTTGAGGAGGTTTCCCTGAATTCTTGGACACTGTTTTGGTGGGTAAATTATAGAATTCAGCTCTCATTGGACAGGTAAACTGAGTAAGGTTGGGTCATTTAGAAGCTTTTTATTTGTCTATTGGAAACAAACTTCTTATGCTTGTTAAACAAACTTAGAGTCAAAAAAGAGTTTCAGAGATCATTCCAGTTCAGATCTCTTATTTTATAGAGGAAGAAACTGAGGTCTAAAGAGGGCAGGTACCATGGTCCAAAGTCACATAGCATTAGTGATGAAGACAACCAGGACTAGGACCCACTCCCTAAGCTTATGTTTTTTCCATTTTATTTGATACTTAAACCACAATATGGTTCAGTTCAGAGAAAATGTTAATATCCTGGTTGCAATTAAAAATATATATTGAGTTATAGAAAGATCTGGGAAGGGACCTTAGAGTATAGCATGTGAAAAATGGGACTTATGGCCCCCAATTCTGTTGTAGAAGTGGAGGTTCATGAGTGTGAAACATTGCATATAATGTCAGATTTTTTCCATGTACCTCAGTTGGTTTTGCTGATTTTTTTCCTCTTCTTACCCCTTTTCTTTTGTCTTTTAAAAAAAATTTTCTTTGCTATAAGAGATGTCTACTTGGAAGGCTGGGGAAGGGACATAGGGGAAACTATAAACAATGCAAAACCAAAATAGATCAGCAATATTTATTTTTTAACTGATCTCATTAGAGCTAAGAGAGACCTTTGAACATAGAATGTCTGATGATGAGATGTAGAATATTTGAGCTGGAAGTAATCTTAGAATCTAGAAAATAAGAATAATAATATTAGAATAATATTAAATGGAAAAACAGGACTCATTATCCTAAGGCAGCTATCAAAAGATTAATACTTCAGCAAAAAAAAGGAGGAAAAGAATGGACAGACACAATAAGAACATGTGACAAATAGGTCAGAAACTTACAGAAATACTTTTGGACCAAGCCAACATGACTTCTTTGAACAATAGGAAAGGCTGTTAATAGATACATGGCATTAGATCTATCAAATGTAACTGAAAGGGATTTGCCTCTGGATGGAGCCTGTGAAATGACCAAGATCCAAGATAAATCAAAAAGCCCTCCATGGAGGACATCTGCATGACCTCAGCCAACAAACAGTATATTGACAGAGAAGCATCAAACTAGTGGTTTACTCATGCAGATTCTTCTGTGGAAACGTATTGATTTATGAGTGCAAGCTGGTATAAAGTAATTGCCAACAGAAATTAGAGAAAGGTTATCTATCCTTAAGGAGGAAATGGTTGAAACTGTGTTTCATTATTATAGATTTTAAAGAGTTAACTTCTACTGAATATCTAGCAAGACATGACCTGGGCGTTAGAATTATATAGCAGAAGCTTATCTTTTATGGACTGACAGATGACAAATATTCATGCTAAAAATTCAAACCTCGAGATGCCCTGGGGAACTCAACATCCTGTACTAGAACTAGACCAAAATGTTGCCCACAATTGCTTGGGTAGAACATTGATCCATAAAAATTTAAGTACAACATTTTTAATGGATGTCACCCTACCAAACACTAGTAATCTCAAGACAGAGGAAACAAAAAGTTTTCAAAATCTAGAGACCCAGCAGAAGAGATCTAAATTATGTGGGAACAGGACAAGATGGTAATCATCCTTGTTTTCCTATCTGCTACTGGATTTTTACCAATGATTCTTTGAGACAGCCTATAGAGGATCAGCTTATGACCGAATGCTTTTATTCAACTATAAAAAAGCCATTGTTTTCTCTAGCTGTGCAATAATCTGTTAAACATTAAATACAAAAGAGTAATAGTAGGATAGTAACTCTTCCTGCATCTCTATCTGAGCCCCATCAAAAAAGGCAAGAAGAAAATGATTATAGGTTTTCTATAACCTTTGCAGTTTCCAAAATGCTTCCCTCACCGTAATCCTAAAACAGCAATTGAACTATTATATCCATTTTGTAGGTCAGTAACCTCAGCTTAGAGGTTGATGTAGAGTGTTACAGCACTGGGAGGCCTTAGAGATCATATAATCCAGGAATTCTTGTTTTGTTTTTTTTGGTAACATGGGCCCTTTGGCATTCTTGTGAAATCCATGGGCCCCTTCTCAGAATAAGATTTTGTTTCTTACCTTCACAAATTTAAGGAAATGCTCAATTTTAGAAAAATGGTAAAAAAAAAATAAGATATAATTTTTTTCCATCCAAGTTCATGGGCTGTCACCCCAAAATCTGTCCTTGGCAGTCCATGAACCTTAGGTTGATAACCTTTGATCTAATTTCACCTTCTGATTTTACAGGTGTGACAACAGAGACCCAGAGAGGGGAAGAAATCACAGGCATATTTGTAATCATGCCTCCTATCAGAGATTTCAAGTCCCATTTTAGCCAAGTCATCTAATTCCTCTGGGCCTCAGTTTATCACCTATAAAATCAGGGGGTTGGAATCGGAGACTTCTGTGGTCCCTTCCAACTCTGTCTCTGATTCTGTGCTCCTTTTACTTTTTAAGTAAATTCCTAATCATTTCTTCTGGATTTTTAAGGTCTTCTGCAAGCTCCTTCTCACAAAATAGTGACAGAGAATTCTTTGCCAGCCACATGGTCCCATGAAAGGTCAGAAACGGGGAGAAGGAAAGCAATAACCTTGACCTTTACACTTAGCTTTTGGACTTGCCCCCCTCTTCATTTGCACTTCAGCCATAAAGCTTTTGGGGTCTCCCAGAGTTCTGCAAGTGTTCAGACCCATATAACTCTGTAAGTTTTCTTTAGTGGAGCCCCCAGAAATGAGTTTGGAAAGCCCAGAACCACATGAAGAATTAAGCTTAGAGTTACATGATGTCATTGCACTGGTCCCACCTGGTATCCCTCCCTACTGGTCATGGCAGATGATTGCTCAGTGATTCTGGGACCTGTGGAACATGGAATCCTCTTTGCTTCTGGCTTCAGTTGGAATCCTCAACTGAAGTGTGCCCTTTTCTTTCATAGGAGTAAGAATGGTCTCTGCCATTGCTCTGTGATTAAAGCCAGAGTTTTTTCTGCTATAATTCTGATGATAAAATGGCAGAAATCCAGTCATTTGACGAGGGGAAAATACTCAATGACTTTTTTCTAATCAGAAAGTTTATTTGAACTTTGGCAGGAATAGGCATTTTATCCCCATGCAGAGATTCCTTGCCCTCCATGGTAAAGTCTCTAGAACTCAAGAACCAGAACTATCCCAGCTAACTATGGCTTTAAGCCAATATTTATTTTATGAATTCAGTCTCTTCATCAGCCTGAGCAATTGCTCTATCAGAGACCTCACTCTGATTTAGAGTTCAAAATTCCATTTAAATGCTTGCTTAATTCTATCTGGGCATCTGGTGCTCCAAAATCAATTTAAGGGGAAATACTGCCAAGGAAACCCTAAAAGAGGACTCAAAATTCCATGTCTTCCGTGCAGACTGATCTAAGGAAGCACAGAAAATAAACTCAAAGAGTGAGATAGTTATCTTTTACTGGCATATCCACATTTCTGGCCACAGACAGATACATAGATAAACGCACATACATTTACATGTATGTATGTATACACATATGCTAAACTAAAGTAAGCTAGAAGTTTCTCTTAAGTATTACTATGCAGTAACTAATATGGAAATGTTTTGCAAGATTACACTGTCAAATTACTTGTCTTCTCAAGGAATGGAGAGAACTTGGAACTCAAATTTTTGAAAGTGAATGTTAAAAAAATTGTTTACATATAATTGGAGAAAAATACTAAATTATTTTTTAAATTATTGTTATGCAGGAAAGAAAGCTCCCTGTGGTCTTGCATTTTCTGTGTTAACATTTACATAAAGACTTGAATGATATCAACAAGTCAAAGCAGTAACCACCAATAGCTAATGTAGTCTACCAATTTTCACGTATCATAGGAGAGGCTTTTCACTGAAGGGTCTCTACCAGATTATAAGCTTCTTGAGGTCAAGGACAATGTCTTGGTCTATCTGTAGCACAAAGGACCTGTAACAGTGTCTAATCTATAGTAAATACTCTGAATATTTGTTAATAATAATTGTTCACTTGTTTCCATTTGTGTCTGACTCTTTGTGAATCCATTTGGGGTTATCTTGGCAAAAGATAGTAGAGTGGTTTGCCATGTCTTTCTCCAACTCATTTTAAAGATGAGGAGGCTGAGGCAAATGAGTTAAGTGACTTGCTAAGAGTCACAGAGCTCATTAGTGTCTGAAGTCAGATTTGAATTCAGGTCTCCCTGACTCTTGGCACAGCACTCTGTCTACTGTGATGTCTACATGCCTTATAATTATTGACTGAATGAGAAGCAGAGTAAAGGCTGGAGATATTCCATGTGTATAATAATCATTATATACAATTCCTTAAGGATCTTACATTTCATTGATTGAACCATTGACTCTACCAATACAAGCCACAACCCCTCCCCTCATGCTTTTAGAAGGCAATCTTTATGAGTTGCTACGGCCAAGAATATTTTTTTCCATCTTTGTCCAACCTTTTGCTAATGATTCTTTCTGAATTATCTAGGTTAATTCACAGATGATAGAATATATTTGAATAAAGCTTTTGGATTTTGGTAGAATATACCAGATTTTGCATTTCTGTTAGCATAAGCCTTTGAAAATCCAAGGTCACTTCCATACCATGATGAGGTATCGGAAGAGAACTTTAGTAGAAGAGGATAATAATAGCTCAGGTTTATATAATGCTTTACAGTTTACATTTGTTCATAATAGCCCCATAAAGTAAGAAATACAAGATGCTTATTACCACTTTACACATGAGGAAACTGAGGCAGGTGACTTAACTAACATCAAAATTCAACTTAGTCACAGAATTGGAATTGGGATCCTTGATCATCTGACTCTAAGAATGGTCCTTTTTATTGTGATTGGCACATATGAAATGCTTTTTCATTTATTCATTCATTCATTTCATTATACCACAGTGTCTAGAAAAAGGGGGATAAAAGAGGTAGGGATTCTCCACCCTAGCAGCAGAATAGAGAAAGAAGATAGAAGTACTTGATTATTACACTAATAAGACATGAGACAGTAAGTACTGTGTGATGCAAACACAAGGTGATGGGGAATGTGTGTACTTGATGTCGCTATATCTTGGTTCTGTATCATCAGGGGAGATAGATCTTTTCTGACTATGGGTTCTACCTTCCCTAGTCCCTGACAATATACGCAGAATTAAAGAATCATAATATGTACTTAGAAGTGGAAGGGATCAAGTCAAATTCAGAAGATTGCATCGGTTTCGGGAAATTAATATTTTCTTTCCTTATCCTTTGAGCATTACTCCTCACCCCCATTCCTACTTTCCTGAGTCTGCAGCTGCCTGGGTTATGGAAACACACAGTCTGTTGCTACCTGGTGGATATAAAAGCACTGAAGTCCCATAGAGTTCATTTAAACCAAATTTACAAATTAGTGTTAATTTTGACTAAAGATAAATCCTGACTTTATGAACATTTCCAGGCAGATAAGCGAATTTCATTAAAACGAGACCTTTATAATACCTGTGTTAAGTGGATTTAATAGAGTTTAGTCATTAGGTCTTTTTTTATAAGCTGCCACACGGTGCAGCTGAGATAATCATACTTGGAGACCTCTCCTCAGGTTGATTCAAAGAAATTGAATTACTTCAGTATCAAGATCAGATTTGTCAGTGATTCCCTGCTGTCTGGCAGAGCAGAGTTAACCTCAGAAGAAAAAGAAATTGAACTACCTTTGCCCTATGGTACTCCTTTTATGGGTAAATTGGCTTTGATTTCTGCTTTTACATAAAATCAAGCTGATCACCTGTGAAACTCTTACAGAAATATGACTTGACCTTGGGCTGAGCTCCTGTGTGTTTTTATTATCTAGGTCAGGGGTGGGGAACTGAATCTTCAAGGCCACATGTGGTTTTCTAGGTCTGTAGGTACAGCTTTTTGGCTGAGTCCAAGTTTAACAGAACAAATCCTTTTATTAAGGGTATTTTGTTCTGTAAAACTTGGACTCAGTCAAAAGGCTACACCTAAGCATCTAGAGGACCACAGGTCCACCACCCCTCATCTAGGCCCTATAATTGATCATATTTCTGTTGAGAATTACTCCCAGAGTCACAAGCATACACAGGGTAAGCGTTTCCTGCCTTCCCACCCACCCAATAGCTGGGCATGAGTGAACTTCACCTTCCTCAGTGAATCTATTAATCAGTTCCTATCCAATCATTTCCCTCCTCATGCCACAGTGCTATTTGAAATATTCTGTATTATTGTTGCATAGAAGTTTTAAGGTGCATAGCTTTTGGATGATTGTTTCCCCCCACCCCCAAATGGTAGCATTTCTGTTATCTCAACAGAACTGCGTTTCCTGCAGATAACAGATCTCTCAGCCCTTGCCAGGAGAAAGATGAAGACCTTTCAACTCTCCCTCTCACTTTTTAATTCATTCTAGCTAATCTTATTTTAAAATCTAACCATTTTTTATTTCTATTCATGATTGGGGTAGGGGAGGGGGAGTGGCTACTTTAAGATGATCAGACTACTGCTATTAAAATGTGCCATTAATTCTTAGAGAAGTTATTTTTAAAGATATAATTGGAGGTAAAAGAATGCTTTTTTTTTCCCCTTTGAATTTGTGGAACATTTAGTTTTCATTATTCTGATGCCATTTCATGTTAAGAAGAAGATTCTGTGTGATCTAGAAGAAAAACAAACTCTTGACAGGTCCTACTCAAATTAGACACAGTAACATAGGTTTATCTGTCATCCAAGAACAGTCAATCAATCAGTTAACCAAAGTGAATGGCGCATCAGACTGGAATCAGGAAGACTCGTCTTCCTGAGTTCAAATCCAGTTTCAGACACTTGTTAGCTGTATGACCCTGAGCAAGTCACTAACCCTCAGTTTCCTTATCTGTAAAATGAGTTGGAGAAGGACATGGCAAACCACTTTAGTATCTTTGCCAAGAAAAGCCCAAATGGGATCATAAAGAGTTGGACGCCATTAAAATGACTCAAAAACAACTTAAAAAGTGTCCATTATTGTGTTTGTTGCTGATGTTAATAGTCCCTACCCTCAAGGATCCTACAATCTAAGTTCAGAAAGCTCTTCAGAAGAGGTTGGCCACAGGATGATGAATTTTTTTCAGCCACAGAAAAATTACAAAGACCATTAATTAAAACCTAGATCAAAGGTTCTTAACTTGGTATCATGGATCACTTTGGTAGTATAGTGAAATGTAAAATAAATTACACAGGATTACAAAGGAAACCAATGATGCTGAAATAGGGTTATTGATTTTTTCAAGTTTACAGGCCTCAATTTCGGAACCCCTGGCATAGATGGAATAACTCAAATTTATATAGCGCTTTAAGGTTTTCCAAGTCATTTAGAAATATCATCTCACTTTATGTCTATCATCCAATATTTTCAAGCATAGACAAAAAAAAAACACCCTTAAACTCTAGGGGCAGCTAGATGATGCAGTGGATAGACTACTAGCCTTGGAGTCAAGAAAACTCATCTTCCTGAGTTCAAATCAATCCTCAGACACTTACTGTGTGACCCTAGGCAAATCAATTAATTCTGTTTGCCTCCATTTCCTCATCTGTAAAATGAGCTGGAGAAGGAAACGACAAACTATTGACTTTTGCCAAGAAAACCACCAGTAGAGTCACAAAGAATCAGATAAGATGGAAATAAAATTTAAAAAGTCAAACTCAGAAAGAAACAGGGACATTAAGCCATGCATAAAGATCCCTGCAAGCCACATAGTGACTTCATTTTAAAATGTAGTATTATCTCCTTTGTTGTATTTTTATTTATTTTGTGAAATATTTCCCAACTTTTTGACCTCAGGACCATATTACATTCTTAAAAATTATTGAGGGCCTTCCCTAGAGAGCTTTTGTTTATATGCTTTAGTGATGTTTATCATATTAAAAATTAAAATATCTTAGTATTATGATGAAAATACTGTTGATCTCACAGACCAATTTTGAGAACCATTGCATTAATTAAAGATGGGCAGATAGAAGGCATTTCTACACGTAGAGTTCCTTGTTACCCGATTCTTGGCATATAGGTACTGATTGGACTAGGTGACCCCCACTGGTCTCTTCCAACTCTTGAGATTCTGAGGGAGATTACAATTATCCATTTCACTATCACTGGACTCATAGGTCTTTGAGGTATTGAGATGTAGTTTCCAAAACATGTATGTGACAGATTTATACAGACATAAAACTAGTATTTGTGATATTTAAATTATTACTAATTTTATAAAACTGGAAATTGTTTTCCTCAGAACAGTCTTACACAGAAAGCAGTATTGTCAATATTCCTGTTTTGTAGTTGTGAGCCTTCAGGTTCAGGAGAGACTTGATAATGGTCGCACAGCCATGAAACAACAAAATTGATGCTTGAACCCAGGTGCTTTGACTCCAGATCCATTCACAGGCCCAGCCTCCCAGGTTTATTCCCATGGATTTATAACATTCTTTTCTACAGGGTTATTTTGTGGGTTATTTTTACCAGAAGTAAATAGTAATAACAAATGAGATGTTTCAAGGAGTTTCCCCCCTACTTTAAATATTCAGTTAATGGCCTACATTCCCCAAAGGAAATCAGACTAATTAAAAGGTGCCAGAGGTTCAATATCTAAGAGAAATAATAAAATATCTTCATTCATCATAATCACAGAAATCATTTGGGAAGGAGACAACACAGAAAATTATTTCGTTCCTTTCCTACCATCTTGGGCAGATTGCCTTTTGCAAAGCTCTCATCTCTTAAGTAGTCAGAAGGTATGTATGAATTCTAAGAAAACAAAATAAAATCAACTCTTTATCCTCATCCATCAAACAATTGCTATCAACCTTCCTCCAATCATTCCCTTTTTCCTTCATTCATATCAATTTTGATCTAATTCTGACTAAAAATATATGGATTATATTATATATTATAGATATTATGAAATTATATTTCATTTTATTATTTTTATATTTATCATATAAATTATTTATTTAATTTATATCATATAATTATATTATAGTATAAATTATTTATTTAATTTATAGTATATAATATAATTATAATATAAATAATATGAATTATTATATAAATTAATAAATTATATTTGTTATTTTTATTATTATTATGAAATTATATATACACTATATATAAACATATATACATACATACATACATATCTCCACACACAAGTGTGCATGTGAGTAGTAGCCTGGAAACATGATCAATCATAAGTAGAAAGGATGAGATAATACTTAATAAAGATCTCATCCACTTGATATTTTACTCACTACCACAGCAACCTCTAAAACCCAGCGAGAGAGGCAAGGGCTGGGAAAGGCAGTTTCCAGAAATGACGACAATCACCTCACATGCCAATTTCACCTCTACAGATTTCAAACACTTTAACATATGTTTAGCTGACTTGGTCCTCACTGCACCGCTATGATAGAGACAATATTATTATACTAATTTTATAGCTGAGGAAACTGAGACTTAGAGAGTAAATAATCTTGCTCATGGTCACATAGCTAAGAGACAGAGGTGGGCATTGAACCTAGGTCTTCTGACCACAAGGCTGGTACTCTTTACATGGCACTGAACTTGGAGTTGCCAGACCTGAGTTTAAATTCCCTGCTCTGCCATTTACTATACATGTGACCTTGGATAAGTCCTCCTTGGTTCCCTCATTTGAAAAATCAGACACATCCTTCTACCACCACCCATCTTTTCTTACACTAAATAAAATATTAGTTAGTACAGGGTTTCTTAACCCTTTTTTAATGTCATAAACCCCTTTGGCAGTCAGGTAAAGCCTATGGGCTCCTTCTCAAAATAATGTTTTTAAATGCGTAAAATACATAGAATTGCAAAGGAAACCAATTGTTATGTTGAAATACAGTTATTAAAATAATAAAACAAACAAATCAATTCACAGACCTTAGTTGAAGAACCCCTGGGTTAAAGCAGTATGGCAAAGTAGATAGAATGCTAGGTTTCCCCGACACCCACTAGCCAGGAGATCTTGGTCCAATCATTTAATTTCCATCTGTTCCAGTAAACTTCAGATCTGAGTCACTAAGTCAATGGCCTAAGGACTTTACATTCTTAAAAATTAAATTAAAAATTAAAATTAAAATTATTGAGTGCCTTCCCCAAAGAGCTTTTGTTTATATGGGTTCTTTATATTTACCATTTTTAAAATTTTTAATAATTATTATGATGATAAGATAGTATTGTCCCCATGGATCACACTTTGAGAACCATTGCATTCATTAAAGATGGGCAGGTGGAGGATGTTCCCGTATGGAAAGTTCCCTATGTTACCTGATCCGTAGCTTATTCAGGTAAGGGCAACAATGAAAATGTTGAGTCAAAAACACCGTATATTTGCTTCATGGGTCTTTATTAACTAGATAGCATTGAAGGATTATACTCTGTCTCCTGAAAGAGAAAGCAAAACAATAAGGCCATAGGAAGGTATGATGATGATGAATATCTATCAAGGAATTGCAAGCATAGAACCCAGATGCTCCAATGGCTTGATGGTGGGGTTTGGCAGAGTTTTAAAAATTTAGTTTTTTCTAATTTAAATTTTAAACTTAAATTTTAAAAACTTTTAAAATTTTAAAATTTATTTATTGGTTTTTGCATATTAGATCAAATGAGATAACATCCGCAAATCTCTTTGTAAATTTCTATTGACTGTTATTAGCTATATAAAGGCTAGTATCATTATCATTGTTCAATTGCCAGCCCCAATATGAATTTCACTTACTGATACTGGTCAAGTTAATTAGTCTCTCTTAGCCTCTGTTTTGTCATCTGGAAAATGAAGGGCATAGGTTTTCTGGCCTCTAGGAACTCTTTTGGTTCTAAACCTATATTCCTATGATTTTTAATCTTTTCAGCAGACGGCATCATTGAATGGTTGATCCCATGTTTCTCATTACTAGTGGTTGTGTCACATTGCCCATCAATTGCGGACTAGCTGATTGTAATGGAATATTATTGTGCTGTAAGACATGATGAGTAGGATCTCTTAAGAGAGACTTAAATGAACTAATGCAGAATGCATTGAGTAGAACCAGGAGAACATTGTACACAGTAACAGCAATATTATATAATGAACAATTGTGAATGACTTTGCTGTTTTCAGCAGTACAGTGATCCTAGACAATCCTAAAGGACTCATGATAAAAAACATGCTATCCACCTCCAGAGAAAGAACTGGTGACATCTTAATACAGATTGGAACATAATGTTTCTTTCTTTCTTTTTCTTATTTTCTTCCTTCTTTTCTTTTTCCTTCTTTTTCTTTTTTTGGTTTGAGTTCTGTTCTACAAAACGACTAATGGAAATGTGTTTTACATGATTGCACATGTGTATAACCTGTATCAGATTACTTACCATCTCAGGAAAGGGAGAGGAGGGAGCTATAGAATTTGGAAGTCAAAACATTTTTAAAAGAATGTTAAAAATTGTTTTTTCATGTAATTGGGAAAAATAAAATATTATTTACAAAAAGAAGAAATCCCATGCAAAGTAGTATGAAAATGTTGTTGTCTTAAGAGGTTTGCAGATATCTTCTTGGCAGACTACCCTGAGTCAGATGGGCCACTGAAATGTGAAATTTATCACACCTAAGAGTAAAAAGATGCATAATCTAACATAGAAGTGTCAAAAACATGGTCCACAAGCCACCTGCAGCCTCCAACATTCCTGAGTGCAGTCAGAACCAGATTAAAATAAAAATGGGAAATATTTAACAAAATAAATACAAATACAAAAAGCATAAACATATTACATTTTAAAAGTAAGTCAACATGCTGCCCACAAGCGTTGTTGTGTATGGTTTAGTGGTCCCTGTTTTCCTTCTGAAATTAATCTAGCAAGCACCAAATCATATCTAGAAGGAACTTTTAGTGATTATCTATCTCCATTCTCCCTTTTTACTGTCAGGGAAGCTAAGGCCCTAGAGAGATGATTTGATCAAACAGTTATATATAATTACTAGTAATTACAAATTAAGTATACTAATTAATTACCAGTAATAGATAGTGATACATAACAAAGATAGGATTCTGACCCCAATCTTCTCTCTCTCTCCACTACAAGTCTACTGCACACACATTCTGTTCTGATCTATACCAATGTGCCCTTTGACAGTGCTTCTCCACTCATTGTGTTAGACCGTATAGCCATCTTGTCCCTGGTGATGGGCCCATCATTTTATGTTTAGGAAATATGACTTTAAATTACAAAACTGATTTGGAGTACATCTAAATGAGTACCATCTACTTCAAAAGATTCCACTTGGAAGACCATAAATTTATTTTGGTTATCAGATCCAGTATGAAAGTCACACACAAATCCATTCTTATTTCTTTATGGTTATGCCTTCTGTTAGACCAGAAAGTATCACCGCCTAGTTTTGGTCACCTATCTTATCCACAAGACTTGGTTCCCAATGATTTTTTGCCATCTCTTTGACACCATCAAAGGGAGAGATTTTCATCATTGAACAATAATTTCTTAGAGCTTAGAGGGACCTCAGAGATCATTTTGTCTAACAGGTGCTAAATCATGAAACTCATTTACAGCACCCTCAAAGAAGTCATCCTCTACTTCAGTATCTCTAGATTTGGGGGAAATCACATTCAGGTTAACTGATTTGGATTTTGGTTTTAGACAGATGTGATTTTTTGGGACTTCTTTTCCTCTTTTAGTAAAACAAAATCTGCTTCTGAAACTTCTTTCTATTGTTTCTACTTCTGTGATCAGGGGCCAAGTAGGCCATTCTAATACCTCTTCAATGTGATTGTAGTAGGCTTTGAAGGCCATACAGAAGAGTCTGGACATATTTTGGGTAAAGAAAACCTCATTGGAATAAATCCTAACAGTTTAGGATGACTACTTTGAAATGTACAAAACTCATTCGGAGGTAGATATTTCTGAACATTTGAAGGGAGGGGGGAAAGTAGTCATATTGCTTTGTCTGTTCCTACCCAAAGTAGAGTCAGCTCTTTTGTTAATTGTTTTTTTTTTAAATGCTGTATTTTTAAAAGTATCTTCTTTTCTAAAACAAGTCCCTTCCTACCCTCTCCCGTAGCCAGTAAACCATTAATGATAATAAGGATTAGTGTTTATATAGCACTTTGAGGTTTACAAAATGCTTTACAAATGTTATTTTATCCTTACAATAACTCCAGGGGTCTCAAATGAAACAAGATTTGTAAAGTGCTTACTACAGTGCCTAGCACATAGTAGACACATGCTTGTTTTCTTCCTCCCTTTACATATGAGGAAATTGAGGCAATTGGAGATTAAGCTAATAAGTGGCAGAACCTGGATTTGAACACAGGTCTTCCTTCAGATCTAATATTCCATCTACCCACCCACCTAGCTGCCTCAAAAATCTCTAACAACAAATAATTTTTTAAAAAGAAGGGGGTGAAATAGTTTAGCAAAATTGACCAAGGCGTCACCTGAGTCTGGCAGTATATGCAGTACTCCACCTCTACCAAGAAGAGAAGGAGGCACATTTTTGCATCTCTTTTCTGGTACCAAGCTTAGTCATAATTACATAGCGTTCCATTTCGTGTTATTGTTGGTTTCTGTTTACCTTGTTGGTCTCGTATATGTTGTTTTCCTGGTTTTGCTTATTTCATCAGTCCATAGAAGTCTGGTGAATGAGAACTGTAACTATACGTATTCGTTATGTTGCTGTGCAATCTTTTTATAGAAGAAGGAAAAATCTGTGGAAGAAAATATGAAAGAAGATAAGGAGATCTCTATCCCTGATCCATATGTTCTAACCTTGGTACCTCCCATCCCACTGAGCTCATTCCTCTCACCCTCTCCCCTCCAATCCCAGGGCTTATTATTTTGAAATGAACTTGTGAGCACAGTAAACTTCTATTGGTTTCAAGACAAGTATCTCATTATCCAGACGAGGGGTGGGGAATCTGCAGCCTAGCGACCACATGTAACCCTCTTAGTACTCAGGTGAGGCCCTTTCCTGCCACCTCAAGACCACATGTGGCCCTCTAGGTTCTCAAGGGTGGCCCTTTCCTGTCACCTCGAGGTGGCCCTCGAGATCCTCAAGTGTGGCCTTTTCCCTGTGGTCTCACGGTCACATGTGACCCTAAGTGCAGCCCTTTGGCTGACTAGGATGATACTTGAGGACCTAGAGGGTCACATGTGGCCTCAAGGCCACAGGTTCCCCACCCTTGGTCCAGACCATTTCATCTGACCTTTAAATGTGTACTTGCCCAGCCTCCTGATTGGTACAGAAAAGATGATCTCTGAATTCTCTCCTAACACTCAAATTCTATGCTTCTGTGAACTCAGGAAAGAAAAATAAATGAAAAGCAGGGGGAAGATTCTGAATGTTTGTCATTTGAGATTTCTTAAGGCATTTCATTCATATGATATTTTAGAAGTGGAAGAGATTTTAAAATATAGGATTTTAGCATTGGAAAGAATGTAAACTTCATCTACTCCAAGACTTCTTAACCTGAGCTCTACATATCCCAAAGGACCTGTAGATAGAATTCAAGGGATTCATGAACCTGGATGGGGAGAAAATTACATCTTTATTTCAGTAGGATTAGTTTTCTTTAAAATCCTTTGAATTTTATAATCATGTGAATTTAAGACAACTGTTTGAAGAAGAAAATTAGCTCCACCAAACTTCCATGGGAGGACCCATGACAGCCCCCACAAAAAATTGATTAAGAACCTTTGCTCACATCTAATCTACTCATTTTACAGAGGAGGACAACTGAAGGTCCATAAAATTGAGCTGATTGGCTGAATTCAGCAATGTCCTGTGCCCCAACCCAAGGCTCTTACCTCCCTGTCCCAAGCAGTTCATTAACAACAGAAACTCAGAGATTTCTCTAGCGTTGTTAGGTCTAGAAAGCATTTTCCTCACAACAAGCCCACAAGGTAGATCGCAAAATTGTTCATTTCCTCCAATTTATATCCATGGAAACTGAGTCTCAGAGAGGTGACTATGCCTGTAATCCTACAATCAGTAATTGTCAGAGCTGGAATATGAGGTTCCCAAGTTTTTAAATCCACTGTTCTTTTTACACATCCACTCAGCCTTTGTATTTAGTTTAAGGTCACGTTTCTCGCACACCAACTCTCTATGTGTAGACCGTGAGGAAAGGGTAACGCTCCAGGTCTGACTTCTGCCCTATTACTGTGAGATAGAGTCCATTTTCTAGGAGAATTTTGCCTCCATTCTTCATAAATATTTTCAATAATGAATGTCTTGCCCCTTGTCCCTAAGAGAAATGATGATGCGAACTGAGAGAATGTGGTTTCCTGAAATAGCCATTAACCATTCCATCTCAGCCTCGTCTTCCTCCTTGCTGTCTGCAGCCAGTCCTAATAGCAGGATCAGATGAGCTTTGTTCTCTCGCTGGAATATTTGTTTTTCAATCGCAAAAGAATGCTCTCTCTGAGCCAGCTTCCCCTCTTCCTCTTTGCACTCAGCTCCTACCTCCCCACGCCCAACCAAAATGATGCTGGCATGAAGGTTCATCCCAGTTACTTTCAAAGCTGATGTGACTGATAGCTTAAGGTGTGCTTACATGCAACCAACTGAGGTTCATAGTTGAAATTACATCACCTTGTCTCTGGATAAGCATCTGTGAGATGCCACCCCAATTCTTAACTTAAGCCCTAGGGCTTCTTTCCAACAGGCTTTGAGAAAAGGAAGGTCTTCTTCAGGAATCTAAGATAAAATCCCATTGTCCTTTTAAATTTTAATGTGCCTGACCCAATCACTCCCCAGTTTGGGATTTCCTTTCTCCTTTCAACTCTGTCTCCCTTACTTTTACAGTTTCCTTTTTTTTAATGCTCCTGGTCTAACTTTTTCATTTTAAAGACCAAAAAAGAGAGCATAGGATAGTTGGAAAGAATGCAGTGCTTATTAGATCACAAATTAGTTGTGTGACTTCAACTGGGCAAGTAAATTATATTATTTCTCTGAACCTCCTTACTTTATCTCTTGTGGGTAGAATGGAAAGAGAATCCTTTCAAATGACAGTGGGTGGAGCCAGTAAATGAATGAAAAGCATTTATTAAGTGTTTACCAAACCTGCTCAAAAGTTGTGCTAAATGTTCTAAATGCTGGATAATATAAATAATAAAAACAACATTTCTTTCTTTCAAGGAGCTCATGTTCTAATAGGAGGAGACAACACACGTAAGAGGTTTCCACTGTACATTAGATGGAAAGGCCCCATAGGGTACAATTCAAAGGAGAAAGTAATGCTGTTCCTATAATATATTTTTCCACTGATAAAATCATATCCATTTAAGAGTGACAGTTGAGTCAACTGACAGTGCCTAAGGATAACTGTGGCTGCTAGGGAGACCAGGGCTGCAGTACCTACAGAAGCAATTGCCAGGTCCCATCTCCACCAGGGTTGAGTCCCTGAATGATGGATGCCAAGGTTATGCTGGAGTCAGATCAGTGATCTGGGAGAGAAGAGGGCACTGCTATTCCTGGGACCCTTGAATCTTGAGTTATAGGCTTCTGCATCAAGCTCTGAAGAGCGGTGATGGTCATAGTGTGGCAGTGATTTGATTTGCTTGGCATATCCCATCACCTTTTTCTCCTTCATCATGCCTTGGTGCTTCAGGTAGGCTGGGTATGCCTCTTCTGTGGGTTGACTATTGGTCAGCAATGGGTGGGGTTGACTGGCCATCTTCTGTGTAATATTTGCTCCCTCCCCTGAATGACACATGCAAGTACTGACTGGGAAGCAAGGCTATTGGTCTGGGTCAGGAGGGAGGAAGGGGAATGCTGGTATTCTCAGGGCTCTCAGGCTGACTGGCCCATCAATGGCAAGTTGATCAGTGGTTGGTGTTTTGCTGAGGACCAAATAGATGACTCCTAAGTGCCCTTCCTAATAAAAGATTCCATGAGTGTCTTTGTAAACTGAAGCCTCAAGTGACTGCCGTAAGATGTCACAGAAAGCTAGTGATAGAACTGGTACTAGAATACAGGCATGCATTTCCCAGGAAGGTAAAATAATATAGGAAACATGGAAAAAGAGGGGAATGCTATATGCAAAGTCAGGAAACCTGAGTTTGTTTCCCCACCTCAGTTTCCCCACCTGATGTTTGATCCTAAGCAGTTCACTTAACCTGCTAGAGACTCAGCTTCCTCAAGGATAAAATGGAAATAATAACTTCACCACCTATCTAGTGAGGTTGTTGTGAATAAAATGCTTTATAAACATTAAAGTACTATAAAAATGTGAGTTAAAATTCCCAGCCCAATGTTCTTTATTTTATTTTCCCCTGGAAATTAACTTTCATTTTCTGTTAGATGACAGATTAGCATGGTGTCACTATCAATGGGAAGAAGGAGCCATGAGACATAGCCCATTTCTGTGTTTTCACGGGACACCTCCCATACTCGAATGCCTTCCCTCCTCATCTCTGCCTCCTGCCTTCCCTAGCTTCTTCCAGGTCTCAGCTGAAGTCACACATTCTGCAAGAAATCTGTTTTAGTTCACCTTGACCTTAGTTCCTTCCCTCTGGTATCACACAGTTTATTCTGTATGTATCTTTTGGCCCATTGTTATTTGCATGTTGTCCCTCCTGATAGACCATAAGCTCCTTGAGGGCAGGGACTATCTTTTGCCTTTCTTTGTATCTCCAGTGCTTGGCAGAGGCTTGGCACATAGTACCTGCTTAATGAATGCACATTGACTGTTGACTATACAGTAGGCACTTAAAAAACGCTAGTTGATTGACATATATTGTTGGGTATTACTTGTCTAATATCTCTGTTCTCATGTAATTATTTCTGCCCCATGATTTTTTTTGTTGTTTCATGTTTTATTAATGTGCTTTATTTACATTGCTAACAGTTCCCAGTAGCATCTCCCATCCACATGGAATCCTCTCTTTGTTTAAGCAAAACAAACTAATACATATCTTAACAGCATATAATGTATGACATACGTTAAGTCCATTTTCTTTTCTACTGAGAGAAGAGAGATGTAACCCTTCAGGAATCAAGATCGGTCATCATACTGATCTGCATTCTCATGTCTTTGAATGCTGTTTTTCTTTATATTTCTGTAATCATTTTATTGTTGTGACTGTATTGGCAGTGAGATGTGGAATACCAGTACTTCCTCAAAACTAAAAATTGTATTACAGAGAGGGCAATGGAAAGATGTATGCTTGGTGGGTAGGCACAGCCTGCAAAATATGATTGATGAGAAAAAAGGACATGAGTACAGAATGTCATAACAGAATGATAGTAGAAAAAATATGAATTACTGTAGTTACATATGGCAAGAGCGAAAGATACAGGTGGGTAGCCAGAAGGCACCATTGGGACCCTAGCAGTAAGAGGAGAAATAGGAAATGGCAAAAGCAGGAGAAAATGAAGAAACCTCATGGACCATGTGAAAGCTGATCATGATTTATCAAATGCTGGCAGCATGGATGTAGTCAAAAGAGACTTGGATGTTGGAGGATCTGTAGGAACTCAGGAGCATTAATAGACTGTGAGTGGAGCTATGAATTGATCCAAACACTCTGGAAAACAATTTGAAACAATTATACTAGAAAAGAGAGTAAATTACATGTATACTTTGTCCAAGTGATGCTGCAACTGGCCTTATATGAGGGTTGCACAGGATGCGCAAGCATGAATGTGTTGCATTCTGTGTAATTGGAGAGGGCTCCCAAATCGATGGGATTACAGACCCGTTTAAGAATTTTGAACACATACTTGTTTCCACTTACTTTAATCTGTATCTGTGAACAGAAGTCTTCCCAGGTTTCTCTGGTCATTACATTCATCATTCTTTATATCTTTATAATATGCCATTATATTCATGGGCACAGTTGTGCAGCTATTCACCAGAATAGTCACGTACTTTGTTTTCAATCTTTTGCTGCTACCAAAAGTAATGTTATAATTAATTTGGTATATGGGACCTTTCCCTCTGTTTATGATCCCCTTAGAATATAAGACCAGTTGCAATATCACTTGGACAAAGTATACATATAATTTACTCTCTTTTCTAGTATGATTGTTTCAAATTGTTTTCCAGAGTGCTTGGATCAATTCATAGCTCCACTCACAATATATTAATGCTCCTGAGTTCCTACAGATCCTCCAACATCCAAGTCTCTTTTGACTACATCCATGCTGCCAGCATTTGATAAATCATGATCAGCTTTCACATTAAGTTGGAGGTATATGAAAATCTGAGAAACCTTGACTTGGATCAGTTTAAATTCACATATCCCAAACTGCTGAATTATTTCATGCAAAAAAAAAAAAAATCCCAGCTGCAAGGCATGAAAAGCTTTTTAGTGTTGATGGAAAATGCATTTGTAAATTCTCTCTCTCTCTCTCTCTCTCTCTCTCTCTCTCTCTCTCTCTCTCTCTCTCTCTCTCTCTCTCTCTCTCTCTCTCTCTCTCTTTCTCTCTCTCCTCCCCTCCTCCCACCTGTAATCCCTGAAGAACAGAGAAATTTTTCAATTAAATTATGTCCTTGAGCTGACAAAAACAATTCTGCTAAAGTAGCATCATTATAACATTGGAAAAAGATATATATTCCATTAAAAAACAGTGTGTTACAATGTGGGAGAGTGGAATCATTAGACTGGTAGTCAGAGGATCTGAGCTGGAGTTCTAACTCTTGACTGTGAAGTCCTTTCTTTTCTTGAAGTCTCAGTCTTTTCATCTGTAAAACAGGTATGAATACCTGTGTTGCTTAAAGCGCATGAATGTTGTAAATGTCAAATGAAGTATTTGTGGAGATGGTTTGTAGCCTATAAAGTCCTAAAAAATGTAAGGTATTATTTCTTATCTTTTCAAGTAAGAACATTTTTTGGAAGTTGGTGGGTATGGCACTTCCTGCTTCTTTTTTTTTTTTTTTTTTTTGCAGTCTTACAGATACCTTTTGGTTTTACTTCATATTCATTTATGGATAATACACCCTTTCTTCCATCCGCTCACTCAGTGAGCCTGCCATTAAAATAAAGAGAAGCAGCTTTGCAAAACCCAACAGGATAGCGAGTGCATCTGAGAGCATCTGCAACATTCTGTACCAAGATTTCACCGCCCTGTTGTAATTCTTGTCTTTTCAATGGGTAGAAAAGAATTTAGAACTGAAAAAAAGGAAGAAGGGAAGAAGAAATGAAACTCTAGTTAGAATCATGCAGGAGCAATGAAGAAAAAATTCTTGAAATAGTATTTACTGAAAAGCAAAAATAATGACTTGTCAAACAATAATAATTATAATATGTCCTAAAAAACGGAAAACAAATGAACTTCAAGAAAATAAAGGAACCTTAAATTTTAAAAGAGTCTACCCCTTGACCAAAGAAAGGAGAGAAGTATATTTCCTCATCTCTCAAATGCCAAGTTCAATCATTATGACTTCATTTTAGTATTCTTTCGTTTACAATATTGTACTCATGAATATTTCCTGTCTTGTTCTGATTATTTCCCTTTGCCTCAGTTCAGACAAGTCTTGGCCTTACTTCTCTGATTTCTTCATAGTCATTGTTTCATACAACACAATATTATCCTATTACATCCATATTCCACAGTTTATTCAAACGCTGCCTTACATCAGAATGCCCATGAGGGCATTCACTTTTATGCTTCCAGGAAAAGCACTGCCATCAATATTTTGATAAATTCACTCTTCTTTAAGTCTGTGACAACCTCCCAGATATTTGCCCAGCAGCAGAATCTCTGGGTCAAAGGGCATGAATAGTTTAGTGACTTCTCTCATCTAAGAACACATTATTTTTCAGAAGGGTTTCGGTGATATTTGAATGCTGAAAGAGTATTTTTCTGCCTGGGTTTCCACAGCTTTGAGTAGGAAAATAATCTTGTGACTTCCATGGCCTTATTCTCCCTATTTCAAGCAAAAGAATGATAACGACTTTGAGGAGCATCCTCCAGGATTCATTGTTTCCAAAATGCTTAAAAGGGCAAGGTGGCAGATAGACTAATGGCTAGAAGTGATCCCCAGGGATTGCATTTAGTTCTGAAACAGCTTAGTAAAAAAATGGAATTTTGAAATTAGATCCCTCTAAAGGCCTTGCACATTTAATAAATGTTTTAATGCATGAATTTTAAAGAAACTTTTGTATTTTAAAAAATATAGTGATAAATCTGTGTGTTTAGCAAATACTAACCTCCTGATTGGTCTTTTTTGAAAATCTGAGCTTTTATGTTCATTCATTCATTGTTTGAGCATTTATTAAGCATCTACTATGTCCCAGGTCCTAGAAGAAGATACAAAGGATAAGGTATTGATCCTGCCCTACAACCTGAAAATGGGAGATGAGGCACATACACAGTAGCCATAATTCAAAATACATTATAAGAATATCTAGTAACTTTCTGTTGAGTTTCCCTCAAAGAAGGTGCACCTGTTATGTGAAACACTGTAATATAACTGAGTGACTGACCTCCAAAAAGTTAAAGCTTTCCACAGATATCTTTTGATTATCCACCATATTCCAGGAGAGGGTATGGGCTTATTCCTAGTTGTGCAGTTTAGTCAAGCATGTAAATCCAAGCTTTGGTTGTAATGATCAGACCACAATATACAGTTATTTTTCAGATCTTGTATGGGGGGGTGGCAACTTGGGGCCTCTTATCCTCAGCAAGTTCTCTTTTCTTCTCTTTCAGCAATCCATGAGTTTCCCACAGATTTGTTTTCCAATAAGGAACGGCAGCATGGAGCAGTCTTGCTACACATTCTTGGAGTAAGTTAACAATTTTACTTTAGCATGAGAGATGGAAGGGCAAGGAGAAGAGGGGAAGGAATTTCATCCTGTTTTGGATGGGACACGGTGCAGGACAAACTCCTGGTGATAGTCATTTCAAAACAAGGTTCAATGTTGAACACCTAAATTACACCACTTACCCTTCCTTCTCCAAGAGTACGAATGAAATCATGAGGGTGATAACTTGATTTGCAAGTGAATTTGGATTTAAGTGAGTCAGAGCTGCACAAAGTTGTCTCACTGTCTTCTCCATAGCCATCGAAGTCTAGTGGCAAGACAGAAGTCACAAGAGCTGGCAATGACTCAGGATGCATTGGTAACCTTGGCCTTTCTAAATAAAGCCCAGACTAACTTTCTCTGACCATCCAAGGCCATTAATAGAGATGTGCCAAAGAAATGAAAAATTTTACCCTATATTTTTCACAGAAAAACTTAGATGGAAATGTGTTTTGCATGACTACACGTGTATAACCAATGTCAAATTGCTTGCCTTCTCAATTGGGAGGGAGGAGAACAAGGGAGAGAGCTCAGAATCTGAAAAAAAAAAATGTTAAATTGTTTTACATTGCAATTGGGAAAAAATAAAATATCAAATGAGATTTTAAAAAAAATAAAATTTTACCCTAACCAGAAGGAAACACAGACAAGTAAGACAGTTTTGAAAGTTATACATTGAATTTTTATATATTTAAAAGAAAAAGCAAACTCTGCATAAAAGAGATGGACAATGTGATGTATTATCCATTTTTCCTCACCTACCTTATTATGAAATATTAATTTTATTTGGGGGTTGTTAAATTCAATGTTTTTTAAAAATCCTAAGCTAGCCAAAATTGTTTCAATAGAATAACAACTGGAAGTGGCTTGGTCTGGCAAGAACATGAACATAAAGTGTTCTAAAGCTGAACCAAAAGGTTTGGGGATTAGTCATTCTTTTTGTTCCATCTGCATTTATGAAGATAATCTGGAGTTAATTATATTTGTGTATACGGTTTGTATGCTTCGAAGGAATTATATATTCAATATATCAGGCACTGAACTTGGCATCGAGACAAGTTCAAGGTCTAGCACAGTGAAGTCTATCCCTGTGAGTCTGCCATTTGATCTCTGGGTCTGTTTTCTCATCTGTAAAATGAGGTGATAATTAACCTTTCATTACTTACCTCAAGTAATGTAAATTGCAGTTCCCGGTCTCATGGAAGTGCTATGATCGGTATCCTAAACCTTTGTTTTCTATATTCTAACATTCTATAGCCTAGAATTCCTTCCAACTCTAACATTCTGATTCTGTTATTGCTTTGTTTTTTTTTTTTTAGACCAAAGTGTATGTGCCCTCAATGACCTCAAGAAAGCCATAATGACATTTTGGATTTTAGCGTCAAAAACCAATAATTCTGATCCTTGTTAAGGATTTAATGTTGCTCCTAAATTGAAATGCAGATTTTTTTTACTAGCCTAGGATTTGAATGCACATGAGAAATATACATGTGTCTTGCTTTGGGCTACAATTCTACTCCTGACAGTGTGCAAGATTTTTGTAAATTAAACCATCTTTTAGGTACACACAAGAGTTCACTATAAGGACCCTGCAGTGAATCCCTCTCGCAACATGAATATATCAGTTAATTTACCACCAACGTATCTGTTAAATTTTATTACTCTGTCTTCATTTTCTTAAAATGAATTATACACAATGAATTTGAGCCTCTGTATACAGAGGAAGCTGGAGAATATGTGTTGGAGGTAGGGAGGGAAGCACTGAATTTGGAGTCAAAAGACCTAGAGGCTAATCCCAACTCTACTGCTGACTGGTTGCATGACTTTGAGCAGGTCACTATATTTCTGTGGGCCTCAGTTTCTCCATCTGTAAGATGAATTATTCAAGCTATAATATCCATCACTAAGAGAATCTTTGATGTTCTGTGCTTCTAAGATCCTCTGCCCATCCCAGTGCCTTTCTGTAGCCCTATCAGACTTTAAGATCATTAATGGAGGATTTCTAAGAAGAATTTTTTGGGAAGAAGGGAGATACTTATCAGTGACTGGTGATGGAAAAGCGAGGAGAAAGGACAGATGTCTTATTTACTGATTATTAGACCAGAGCTAAACTACCTCAAAGTCTCGGGTGCGTAAAAATAACAGTTAGTGAAATTTCAATTAAAAGGACAAAATAATGAAAATTGATGCTTTCCTATGAAATCTATTCTGATTTCTTTTTGAGAGGCCTATCAACTAATTAGGGGGTACAGTGATAGAGCACCAGGCCTGGAGCCAGGAAAACTTGAGTTCAGATCCACCCTCAAACACTGTATAATCCTGGGCAAATCATGTAACTCTGTTTGCCTCAGTTTCCTCACCTGTAAAATGATCTGGAGAAGGAAATGACAAACCACTCCCGTACTTTTACCAAGAAAACACAAAATGGAGTCATGAAGAGTCTTAAATGACTGAACAGCAAGGTCAGTTAATTATCTAACTGAGTTATACTTCTATTTTCAAATAGTCTGAGACTTGCTCATTGCCCATCTTTCCACACTGCATCTTAACCTGGGTTCAGTGCTCCAGGATATCTGTGAGTAATTTCTATACTGCTCAGGAAGGTCCAGTGAACAAGGAAAAGATTCACCATCTCCTTTTAAGTCTTCAGTTTTGTGCTAGGGGAAGTGGTGGTTTGTGGTCAAAAGCATACTTGAAAACCACGAAATCAACTTTCTCCCTGGCACTAAAATTTCTGATTCTGTCTTCTCCTATAAGCAAGATTGTCACATCCTCTCTGTGTAGAAAGGAAAGATTTCTCTATAGGGACTAAGGGTTTCAATAGAAAGGATGATGGAAGGGCAATGAAAATAATTTTGCAAGCCAGGAAGACAGCATAATACAATGGTAAGATTGGTGGATGTGATGTCAGAGGCCATGAGTTCCAATTCCACATTGGATGGCTGCTTACCTAGGTGACCTTGGGCAAAGCATTCCCTAAAATTCAGTTTTCCCATCTGAAAATAAGGGGTTTGGAATATATGCTTCTGAAATTCCCTTCTAGTTCTAAATCTGTGCTCCTGTGTTTATGCTTTGCCTGGGTGCTTCCCCCAAGGATTTTCCTAGGTTAAAACCATCAAGCTAAAGTTAATTGCACTGCCTCTCAGACATAACATTTAAGGAATCCAGATAAAGGGAAGGCTGCTGATATATTTCTTAACTGAAACAGTGGTGAAACAGTATGTAGTGTGAGCAAAGGGAGTGAAAACAGTTGTGCTAAGGGGCGTTGAATATGCAACCAGAGCATATGGGTTTAAATCCTGTGCTTAATCTGACATCTGTGTGACTTTAGGTGACATGCTTCACCTCTGGTCCTCCCCTCTCTCCTTTGTAACGTGAAGAAGCTTTCCAGATGTTTTCTAAGGTCCCTTTTAGCTCTAACACCAATGAGGGCTGGGGAGAGAGCAGTGGCACTGTCTTGGACCTTTCCCCCACCTTATGTCATTACTGCAATGGGTGGGATTGTTCAGAGGCATGTGTCCCTTTGGAGATGAGACTTATACCTCCAACATAGGCAGGCACGCTCAGTGTCCACCAGAATTGGAGGAATAAAAGATGAGGAAAGCTGAGGTCAGATCCTTCTTCGAGCTGTATGTCTCTTAAAATAATTGAGTTTACTGCTACATGCTGATCCCTAGGATCAGAGAATCTTAGAGCTGGAAAGCACAGATGCAATGGTAAATTTTAACGACCAGCCCTTCCTCTCCCTCTTCCGGGAAAGAACCCCACAGGACACACCTTTAAGTTTAACCTGTATTATTTGCATTTTCTCTATCACTTTCTTAAGTCTAGACAGTCCATAAAACAATAAATTAAGCCCTGATTTGAGGCATTTACTGAAAAGTTAACCATTGTCCTGGCCAACTCCAGTTGGTTCCAGCATACCTCTTATTGAAAGAGATTTCAGAGGTCATCTAATCCAGTCCATATGGCACTCATCTGTCTTGTGATTCAGGACCACCAGAAATGTAGAACTCATGACCTCTAAGGTATCCCATTCTTTTTATGGACATTTTTTTTGTTATTAGGAAGATTAGGCTGATTTTTCTGCCCCCTTATAATTTCTACCTATTTTTCCCTATTCTTTTACTTTTTGAGGTAGTGAGGGTACAATGGAAGAAATATTAAATTTGGAGTCAAAATTTGTTGTTGTTCAGCCATATCTGACTCTTCCTGACCCCATTTGGGATTTTCTTGGCAAAGATACTGAAGTGACTTGCCTTTCCTTCTCTAGCTCATTTTACAGATGAGGGCAAACAGGGTTACGTGACTTGCTCAAGGTCACACAGCCTATGAGGCCAAATTTGAACTCAAGTTCTCTTGACTCCAGAACTGGTGTTCTACCCACTGTGCAGATGTCCCGACTCCCCTTTAGGTGACTGATGTTTTAATTCTCTATTGAGAAACTAGGCTTTGATGACATAGGAGCAAATGGTCATAGAATTTGATCTAGGGAAGACCTTATCAATCCTTTAATCCATGGGTTCTGAATCTTGGGTTCATGGAACTCCGTAGAGATTTCATGGGGTCATGAACTTGGATGGGGAAAAACGCATTTTTATTTTCATTTGCCTTTGTAATCTTATCTATTTGATTTTATGCATTTCAATGCATTTTTCTGAGAAGGGGTGATATGTTTCACCAGACTGTCAGAGGGATCCATGATGCAAAAGATAAACTCCTACTTTTAAAAATGGGTAAGAAGAGAGAAGTGCCTTGCTGCTCAAGGTCACATAACTAATTAATGTCAGAGCTGGAATGAGATCCCAGGGTCTCTTGGCTCCTGAGTTAACGCTCTTTCCCCGCTATACCCCACTGCATCCCATTTACATGTCTGCACATATTTTAACTAAGGGGTAAGATCAAATGTCACTTCAAAAGATATTAGATTAGCTCAAGGTTGCCTCTTGGAAACCCTAGGACTGAGCTCCAAAGGCGGGAGTTTTTTGGTTACCTGGGAAAATAATGCCCTCACTGAGCGCATGAGAAACAGGACAAATCAGAACTATGGAATCTATTTTTTAATTGTCCAAAACTTTTATTATTCCCCTAAACATTTCCTTCCTTGCCCCATAAAGGCTAGTCTCAGATCTCACTTTTTGATGTGCCAGTCTGATTGCTGGAGTGGGTGTTTCCTCCTCAAAGGATAGGGAACTTATGATGTTCTCCTGTGAGAGGAAGCAGTTCTATTTTGACAGTCAAGGATTTCTGCATCAAAAGGTTCCATCCTAAGGGGTAAGGAAGAAAGTGCTTAGAATTAGAGTTTAAATGGTGTTAGAAATAGTTGTGGTTGAGCCAATTCAATAAACATTGATTAAGTTCCTTTTATAAGCAGGTTAAGCCTGGTGATCCAAGGACAGATTCCCCTCCTTCACCTTCCTTTCATGTTCAGTAAGATCAGTTTCCCCAAGGCTGCAAAGAGCTCTTACACTTAGAAGAGGCAATATTATACACCTACCAACATGGACAGGACGGTGTTGTCATCGATAAAAAGCGTTAGCCTCAGTCAATAAGCATTCTTTGTGAGGTTTTATTGGCTAAGATCCTGGAGGAGTTTGCTGTTTCTTTCTCCAGCTCATTTTACAGATGGGAAAAGTGAGGCAAACAGAGTTAAATGACTTGGCCAGAGTCATACAGCGAGTAAATGTCTGAGGTTAGATAGAACTAAGGAAAATAAAAGTCTTCCTTTGCTTCAGGTCTGGCACTCTATCCATCGCACCACCTAGCTACCCCACAGCAACAACCACCACCATGGACAAGACCAGGGGTGGGGAACCTGCAGCCTCAAAGCCACATGTGGCCTTCTAGGTCCTGAAGTGCTGCCCTTTGACTGAATCCAAACTTCTTCGAACAAATCCCCTTCATAAAAGGATTTGTTCTGTAAAACTTGGACTCAGTGGAAAGGCCACACCTTAGGACCTAGAAGGCTACATGTGGTCTCAAGGCACATTTTCAAGACAATTTCGTCATCGGTAAAATGGGTCAGTCTGTTAGTCAGCAAACGTTTAAGTCATTAAGGGGCTGTCATTATAATGAGGGAAATAACATTCACACTGTTATGTACAAACAAGCTACATATGGGTTGACTTGGAGGCAATCTCATTAGGAAGGCACTAACATTGGGGTCTAGGAAAGGTCTCTTGCAGAAGGTAGAATTTGAGCTGATTCTTGAATATTTACACTTCTTTTCTCATAGGATTTTTAGGCGGAAAGAGCTTTTCATACCTTCAAGTACTGTACAAATTTGAGATGATGATGATGTCAGCTAAGACCCTTTCAAGTGCCACTTAATTTTAATCCATGCTTAAAGTGTGTGGGAACCTTTTCAGAGGAGAGAGCACCTTGAAGTGGAGTTATCACTGGACTGAGTTATCTTTGCCACTTAGCTGTGGGCCCTAGAGCATCACCTCCGCTTCCAACCTCAGTTTTCTCCTTTGTTTAAAAAAAAAGGATTAAAAGGGTTCCAAAGGCCCCCAGCCCTCTAAGCATCTGTAATTCCTATCTGTATTATGATCCATTTTCTTGTTCACCTTCTGCTTAGCTTCTGTCCCTAGTCATTTGGGCAGTAAATAACTAGCCACATTCTGTCGATACCTGAGTGATCACATGACCCCACCCCCTTTTCTTTTTCAGGCACTTTATATGTTCTATGCCTTGGCTATAGTGTGTGACGACTTCTTTGTTCCATCATTGGAAAAAATCTGTGAGGTAGGTGAAGACATTTTGAGTGAGGGGGGAGGGAAGGAAGGAGATACAGGATCTGAGATGAAAAAGCAGAAAAAACCATAACTCAAAAGATTTCCCTTTAATTTTGTCCAATGATGATGGACACTTCCATACACTACTTTTGTGCCATCTGTCCTACCTGAAATTCCTTAGTTTGGAGCTCTGTGTGGTATCTTTGAATGTATTTTTTCAAATTTCGAAGAATGGATAGAAATCCATCAGATTAAGTGGGGTTTGGGAGAGAAAGAGAGGGCAGGCATCCTAGAAATAGGAAACAGCATGGACAAAGACATGGAGGGTATGTATGAGAAACACCAAGTTCCTCCAAGTGGTCAGAATGTAGGATACATGGGAGGAAATATACAATAAGATAGAAACATGGAAAACAGTATTAGAAAGAACCTTGAATGTCAGGCTAAGAAATTTCAACTTTACTTGGGAAGCAGACATTGAAGAATTTTGAGCAATACATGTGATAATGTGTGCAGTGCATTTTCACATCTACATATAAGAAAGATTACTCTGGCAGGTGTAAAATGTTGACAGTAATAATTTAGCAGGGGAAAAGGATGCAGAGAGAATGGAAACTTCTACTCTACCATTCTCTAGATTCCAAATGGTCTCTGCACAACACTAGACCAGCAGAGTAGATGCCAGATTACGGGTTGCTCCCTGTAAACCAAGAGTGGGGAACCTGCGGCCTTGAGGCCATGTGTAGCCCTCTAGGTCCTCAAATGCAGCCCCTTTTTTCATTCAAAGAGTTTTGCGTGAGGACCTAGGGGGCCACACATGATCTCAAGGCTTCAGGGTCCCCACCCCTGGGATAGACTAAAGAATTCTCGAACTGGGAGACCATTGTGCACAGTAATAGGAATGCTATAATGGTAAATGAACTGTAAAAGACTTGGCTACTATGATCGATACAATGATCCAAAATAATTCCAAAGGATTCATGATGGAAAAATGCTATCCACCTCCAAAGAGAGAACTGAAGAACTTTAAGTGCACATGAAAGTATAATTTTCTGGGATTTTTTTTTACTTTGTTTTGTCATGAGGCTAATATGGAAAATTTTTTGCATGACTTCACATGCATAATTGATATCATATCATTTGCATTCTCAGTGGGTGGGAGGGAGAGAATCTGGAACTCAAAATTTTAAAAGAAAAGAATATTAAAAAGAATGAATGTCATTGGGATACATTTGACAAAGTAAACAAAGATGGAAAACAAAACAAAACAAAAAAAAGAATAGGTATTCAACAGGATGGGAAGGTGTCTCGTTAAATGGACCATAATGTTGATTTACCCTAGCCCAGTAAACTTCCTGATAAACCCATTGAGTCTCAGATAGATAGATAGATGATAGATAGATGTGTGTATGTACATATGTGTATATATATACATATATACATATACACATATATGCATATATATGTGTATATATACACATAGAAGACTCATCTTTTTAGACTGATAGGCCCTGATGAGGGTAGTAAGCATTCTCAAAGGCAAGGTGTGTTAGAAGTAGAGGTGACACTGTATTATAGTGGGCCAGGAGTCAGAAATGATGGGTTCTAATAGTGTCCGTGTTGTGAACCTGCTGTGTGACCTTGGACACAAGTCATTTCCTCTCTTTGGGATATAGTCCCTCCTTGGTTAAATAAAGGCATTAGACGAAATGATTTCTAAGATGCCTCCCAGCTCCTGATTTCTATGCTACTGGCCTAAACATTTACTATAGGAACTTCTAATCCTGTTATGTGCTGGGCCTTCAGCTGATCCTAGGACCCAAGGGAGATTGTGAGTTGAATTTCCTTCTTCCCTGGGCAGCTAATGTCCTGTGCTTTCCTGTGTTCTTTCTGAATGTCTCATCAAAGATCGTGTCAGTCCCCTGGAAGTCCATGTTATAGCTTAACGATCTTACGGGTATATTTGTTTCAGAAACTACACCTGAGTGAGGATGTGGCTGGAGCCACATTTATGGCTGCAGGAAGCTCTACACCAGAGCTCTTTGCTTCTGTTATAGGTAAGAAATCCATCCTCCCCAGGGTTACTGCATCCAGCGATTTCGGTCTAAGGACCAGCATGTGAGTGAGACTCAGGTCCTCTCAGTCTCAGTTTCTTCTCAAAGTTCACAGTTTCCTCTTCTATATAGTGGAACTAATAAGGCCTGCCCTGCCTGCTTCTAACTTATTTACTTACTAACTTAATACATGAGTTGAATCAGATAATGCATAAAATGTGAATTATAACCATAAAGTGCTTTCTAAGTTTAAGGTGTTATCATAGGATCTCTTCCTTTGGAACAGAAGTTCTTAACTTGCAATCCACCAACTCCTCAAGAGATCCATGGATAGATTTTAGGAATTTTATGAACTTGGATGGAGAAAAAAAATACCTTTTTATTTTCACTAACTTAGGGTTTTCTTTGTAATCCTTTGTATTTAATGTTTGAAACGTTCTTCTCAGAAAGGGTCAGTAGGCTTCATCAGACAACCAAAGAGATCCGTGACACAAAAACAAAAAAGTTAGGAACTCCTGCTTGAGAGCATCTTGTAACATTTAGCAGATTCTTGTCCCTCTGGAGTAGCTGAAGCATAGACCTCTTCTTTGACAGAAGGGTGAACTCCATGACTAGGCTAAATCCATGCCAATTCATGCCTGTTTTTCTAATTCTACTCGTCAGACATTTACCACCCCCAACTCAGTTTTCTCATCTATAAAAATGAGGTGAAATGGCAAACCTGATTACAATCTCATAAGAATAGTGTGGTGGCAGATAAGGAGACTGCTCCTACATTCATAGGATCCTTCTGAGGCAGCTGATGTTATAGTGGGTAGAGCACTGGAATGGGAGTCCAAAGACCCAAGTTCAAATCCAGCCTCAGATACTAGTCGTGTGATCTTGAGCAAGTCATTTAACCTCTAGTTGCTCCAGTTTCTGCACTGTAAAATGGATAATAATAAGATCAATCTCCCAGAGTTGCTGTGTGGATCAGATGAGATATTTGTAAGGTACTTAGCACAGCATCTACCACATAGTGGGTAGTAGCTATTATCATTACTTTGTGTCTTCTCACAGTGATTTTGTATGTTTTACCTTGGGGTCATTGCTCAGAAGAGGGCTTGATAAGGAGATTAATAAAGAGAACATGGTAGTATGGTAGATGGTTCAGTAGGATAACAGTTCAGAATTCATTCTTCCTTGGCACCCACACAATGTCGAGAGAACTGGAAAGAGACCCTCCCCAATGCATTGGATGGACTCCTTGTGGCAAACTTAAGGAAGGATGTGGATGAAAACTGAACAGGATAGGCAGGCATAGATGGTTGACATTCTGCATTATTAGAGGGAATCCTTACTTTGATTAGATTACAGATCCTTTGGAGTATTCAAACTGGAATAAAGGAGAATCTCATGTCAAAAACCAATTCTGTAGGTTTCCTATGTCATGGTAAGGGATGCAACTTACCATCGCATGAACTATTATTAATAATTATAATAGCTAGGGGCAACTGGGTGGTACAGTGAAGACATGTACTGACTGTGTGACCCTGAGCAAGTCACTTAACCCTGTTTACCTCAGTTTCCTTGTCCATAAAATGAGCTGGAGAAGGAAATGGTGAACTGCTCCAGCATCTTTGCCAGGAAAACCCCAAATGGAGTCATAAAGAGTCAGACACAACTGAAAACAATTCAAACAATAATATAACAGCTAATATTTATATAGAACTCACTTATGTGCCAGGCGCTGTGCTAAGTGCTTTACAATTATGTCTCATTTGATTCTCACAACAATCCCGTCAGGTCAGTGCTATTATTATCTCCATTTTATAAAGGATGAAACAAAGGAACTTTACGTATATTTGCTGATACGTTTGATTCTGGTCTTTGGCATGGCCTGATCTGTGTACTAGGGGTCACCATTCACACATCACAAGTTATATGCCAACTGAATGGCATATACGACTCCCACACTCTCCAGATTCCATGTCTTTGCTCCTACTGTTCTCTACACGTGGAATGCCATCCCTCCCCCTCTTTTCCAGTTGAATTCCCTTCCCTTCTTTGTAACTCACATCAAGCACCTCTTCCTTCATGAAGCCTTCCTTAATTCTTCAATTATCTTCCTCCTCAACCTGATCTATCACTTAGTTTTATAACTTTATAATAGTTACCAAGTAATATATATATATATGTATATGTATTATAGCTGCCACTAGTCTGACTCATGTTTGTGTCTCATCTCCCTATTAAATGTGAAATTCCATGAGGAAAGGAACTACATCTTTCCTTAATATTGTATTTTTCCTCAATACCTGGTACATACGCTACTGTGATTAGCTGTTTAGTAAATATTTGTTGAATGAATAAAGGGACACTGTGCTAAATGCCAGGAGAAAATTAAAAGTGAATGAGACAAAGCAGCAACCCTCAAGGAGCATACAACTCAGTAGGCTTTGCTATAATAATTGATGGGCCAGATCCCATTCTCATTGGATGCTTTGAGAGAAATAATAAATTTGTTCTAGGTCCTTCAATAATTTACCAGCTATCTAGGCCCTTAATAAGTAATTTTCTGAATGGTTGTCTAGTCTAGAATTTTTCTTGTAATTCATGCTATAAAGTCACCAGATTTCTAAATACTAGAGAAATACTTCTGAGGTACAAATTGATTTTATACTTAGGTCTTTAAAATATCTATTGTACACTCTTTTCATAAGAAATTAGACCTCCCAGAACTGCTAGATGGCATAGTGGATAAAGCACCAGAGTCAGGAGGACCTCAATTCAAATCTAGCCTCAGACACTTACTGGCTATATGACCCTGGACAAGTCACTTAACCCCTATTGCCCTCCAAAGAAAAAGAATTGAACCTCTCTCTACATATTCCCTATCCTTCTCCCTTGTTTGCTGTGTTTCAGAAACATGCAGTAAATAATTCTGGGTTTGGTAAAACACAAAGCAGTCAGACACAAATCAAAACAAATTCAGAAAGAGCAAAGATAGCAGAAAGAGTAGAGTCACAGAACCTGGGTTCAGGTACTGACTCCATCACTCACTACCTTGTGAGATTGAACAGATCCTTTTCCCTCTCTGGCACTCAGATTCTTTCTTTCTGAAATGAAGGATTTCAGCCTGACAATTTCTAAGGTCGTTTTGGGCTCTGACATTGTTTAAAAGTCCCTTTCTGCTCTAGTGCTCTATAGTTCCCAATGTCTATCACCACTGGACCTTCTTCACTGTTCTGAATAAACGTTGCTCATCCATTGGACACAGGAGACTCCCAGTCCATGCCAGTGCCAGATGGAAATTGACAGCACAGCCTAGTTAGAAGGGTGATGAAAAACACGTGTTCCCATAACCCCTGGCACGTAGAAGGAGGTGCAGATGTCTCATCTCTCTCTGCTTTCTGTTTTTCAGGTGTATTCATCACACATGGAGATGTAGGGGTTGGCACAATCGTCGGTTCTGCTGTTTTCAACATTTTATGTATAATTGGAGTATGTGGATTGTTTGCAGGACAGGTCAGTGGTTCTCAACACATCTTATGGTTCATAATCTGCATTTCATTAGGATTAGTTTATAGGACCTTTAACCTTTGAGCTGAGGGTGCTATATCAGAAAGACTTTATTGAGAGTACAAAGCTTGGGGTACAATGGATGGAGTACTGGGCCTGGATTCAGGAGGACTCTTTTTCCTGAGTTCAAATCTGGTTTCAGATACTTACTAGCTGCATGACCCTGCGTAAGTCACTTGACTCTGCTTGCCTCAGTTTCTGCATCTGTAAAATGAGCTGGAGAAGGAAATGGCAAACCACCCTAGCATCTTTGCCAAGAAAACCCCAAATGGGGTCACAAAGAGAGTATAAGTATAAAACAACTGAACAGCAATAGAGACTTGACTTCTAGAACTGGTTTTGTTACAGACTAAGTGTGTAAATGCTTGGATAATTTCTTCATTTCTCTAGACTTCAGTTTCCTTGATCTGCAAAAGATAGAGCAGTAAGGGTAGGTGTGCCTCAAAAGTCCTTTCCAACTTGAATATTCTAGGGTTCTTTACTACCCCTTCAGATCTTCCTAAAAGAGAGACTTCTCTCTTTATTGAGATCCTTATCCATTTTTTGAAAGTTAATTTTTAAAAATCTGTGATTTCCCTGGGATGGGCATTCTTTCCACTAATGCTTATCACAAATACCACCATATCTTAATAGACAATTTTGTGAATTTCTATGGCCAAAAAAAACATTCATGTATAACTCAAGCATGTATAACTTCAGTACTTGTACTCCCATGACTATCAAAATCTCCTGGGTATTTAGTGAGGATGTTACTGGGATCCATCAGTGGGCTAGAGGGAACTGTGCAAAGTTTACTCTTCTTCCAGGGAGTATATATATCACAGTTCAGCTTTTCTCATGATCAACATCTAAATATACTCCAGCTTGTTAATGCCCTTCCTAAAAGATGGCCTCCCAAAGTGAACACAGAAACCCATTTGGGATCTAGCCAAGATAGGACACAGTGGAACTTTCCTTCTAGATGCTATAGTTCTATTAATACAGTTTAACATCACATTTTCTCTTTTGCCTACTGGCTGAATTTATAATCTACTAGAACAGGTCTTTTTCACTTGTACAGTTGATTTCTTTGAACCCAAGTTTAGAACTTTTCATTTAACCCTATTAAATCCCATTGTCTTAGCCTCCTCTAACAAAGAAACTATATTTTTTTATGTCATCCCATCCTTGTCCTCCTAAGTAGGATCTATGTAAGCAATAACCACTGTTTATAGTCTAGAGATAAGTAGCCTATTTTGAAATGCTTTAGGATCCCAAATTGTACTCACTCCTAATTACCCATTTCTTTGTAGGAAAGAGAAAGATACAGAAAAATAGACTTACAAAACAGTGTTGTCCTCATTCATTCATTCAACAAACATTTGAGTGTCTACTATCCCATCCCAATTCAGTTAAATTCAACAAGTGTTTGCTAAATGCTTACCATGAGCAAGAATCTATGCCTTATAAAGTAGGGTCCTTTCTACTCTAAATTTAAAGGGATTGAGGTGATCTGGAGACATGTCCTATCTCTGCGACTTTCTAGCTATGTAACCCTTGGACAAGTCATTTACCCTCCCTCAGTACCAATTTCCCTCCATTCCAAAATGAAGATAATGACATTTTTACCACTAACCTCATAGAGTTGCTGGGCAATGAAATGATGTACCTGAAGTGATTTGTAACTGCAAAATAATATAGAAATGCAAGGTATCATAATTGCTGTTCTGAGACATTCTATTCAATGAATCTATGAGAGGAGACGAGACCAGAATAACACACAGGTGCTACACATGACAGGTTGTTGAGATGGCAAACACTTGGCGCTGAGAACATGCTTACCCCTGGAGCAATCTGCTTACTCTCCAGAGCTTGGGATTTGAATACTTAACGAAATAGACAGCTTTTGTGTAAAGCACTTATGAACATTACTTGGTTTCACTTCATTCCCCAAATAAAATAAAGAGAAAAGGCATGCTTTGAAGACTAGCGGCTAAGCTCATTTTGCTCTTGTGAAAGGCAGTATTAAGAGGGTATCTGGGAGACATGTGTTTTCCCCTGAATAGTGGACCAGTTATAATTATGCAAATATGAACCTTTTTAACCTCCTCCTAAATAAGGGACTGTGGAATAGCTAATGTTTGCTTGTTTTCCAGGTGGTCCATCTAACCTGGTGGGCAGTGTTCAGGGATTCTGTATACTACACCCTGTCTGTCATCTTTCTCATTGTGGTGAGTTTCTCCACCTTAGTTTCAAAGCTTCAATTTCACCAGTGGTCTAAGTTAACAGGTTTTGATGCTTGACCAGGATTTATTTACTTTACTATTTGAAGGGTGTGAGGTTTCATTGTTGTGAGTTCTCCCTTCGCTGATGAGGACAACAGTTCTTGCTTAGTAGATGGTTTTTGAGGTTGACTATGATCCAAAAAATCTATTATCCTATATCTGTACTCTACAAACTTGTCAATGATATATCACAGATGACTGTGAGACCTTCCAGAACTTGTGTGCCTTTGGCATAGCCATTAAGAATCCAAGATCTCCTCCATCCCTATCATGATGAGACATCACAGGAGGACTTCAGCAGAATGTAGGGATCTGGATTAAGAAAGAAAAATTGGACAATCCACCAATCAGACTTACATTTTACATTCGTCGATGACCACTGACAACATTCTCCATTGGGAGAAATAACATTTCCCATATTCAGGGGTCATGGTCCAGCCACATCAGTCACATCACACAATGGAAAACCTAGAAGGAAGCAAACCACCAAAAAGTCATCTTCCAAGCAATGAAAAGAGATGTCAGAAAGTTCATGCCCCAAAGTTCACGTATTTTTCTCAAGATTACTCCTAACCCAGAGTTTATTGACTCTTACTTTACATATGATTCTATTAGAATGTTATTCCATTTCCACAAACAGATTAGAAAAACTGTAAGATACTGTAAGGACTGTAAGAGACAGGGAAAAGTAGTAGAGGAGGTTGAAAAATTACAAAAATTATAAAAAGGAGGTATAACTCAAAAAGCCAGAAGTTTGGAACCATTTATTAGAAGAGCATATAGCCCAAAGCTTCAGTAGCCTCTCGGGGCGTCACTAGATTACACCACAATATAATTGATGCCATAATGGTAGTCTTGAGTGGTAATCATCAAAAATGATTGAATATGCATGTCATCTTCTGTTTAAGCAGGAAAGGAAATAAATAATGTATTTATTTACTATTTGTTTGTTTTTGAAACTGGGTCTCTTTATCTCACCCAGACTGGAAGTTCAGGGGCCACTCATAGGCTCTGTCCCAATATTAATGGTATGGGAGCTTTGACCTGCCCCATTTCCACCCTGGACCATATCATCTCTCTTTAGACAACCCAGTGTCCCATTGTCAGGGGCTTACCATATTGATGCTGGACTTGGTGTGGATACCCAATAAATTTAACCCACTGCAGCATGGAACTACCCAACTCAAGGGATCCACCAGTCTCAGCGTCCTAGGTAGTAGGAAGTATAGGAGTACACCTGGCACATCATATATATTTTAGAAAGATTTCCATCCCAAATGGTTAAAATAAAATTTTGACTATTAAAGGATAAATTTCAATTATCTGGAAATGTAAGTTTTGTTACCTCTTCCCGAAAATGCTAGATAAATCATGATTTTGAGATCATGAAATGACTAGGAGTCCTTTAAAGTTAGTTGTATGCCCAATGTTGACACCTATGAAACAAAATGGTGGGCACAGAAAATAAGATAATCTCATCTATAAGAAACTAGTCCTGGAAGTCAGTTCACAAGCATTTGATAGCTGTTCACTATATACCATTTGCTAAGCTTTCGGGATACAAAGAAAGGCAAAAACATATCCTGTCTTCAAGGAGCTAACTTTCTAATGGGGGAGAAAGCATGTAAATAATTACAGACATAAAAGATATATAGATATATATACATATATATATATATAGATATATATATATATATATATATATATATATATATGGAGAGAGAGAGAGAGTAGATGCAAGGTGATCTCAGAAGGGAATATACTAGTACTGAAGTGACTGAGAACAGCCTCCTGGGGAAAATGACATTTGAGTTAATATTTGAGAAGCCAAGGAAACTAAAAAGTGTGGGATGAGCATTCTAGAAACAGGAAAAAGCCAGTGCAAAGACACAGAGTTGGGGAGATAAAGTTACACTCAAGGAATAGCATGTAATCCATTGTATATCTGGGTCACAGAGTGTGTGGGGGAATAAAGAATAAGAAACCTAAAGAGGCTGGGGACAGTGTGGTGCAATGGAAAGAGTCACCTATATGAGTCAGAAGTCTTGGGTCTGAATACTGACTCTGCTGTTTATTCTCTGTATAATATAATCTGTAGAATGAAGAACTCTATTCCTGGATCTTTTCAAGTTGGTAAGAACTGTCTGGGCTTATATTCGTCATCCTTGAGAACCCAGAACCAATGGGGAAGTGTCATTAGGGCCTGTAATGGTTAAGATTCCTTTAGCTCTGTCAGATGGTGCTTTGTAATAAAGCCCAATAAACCAGATTATAAACCGTAATCCCAGTAGTCCATTGCTGTAGAGTCATCTTGGGTACATCAATAGAGAGCTGCTACCTCCAGCTTGTACTCGCTTAGCAATTATGCCCCTAAAATCATAGGCTATTAGGCCTTTACTAAAGAGAAAAAGAAGTGCTTCTAGGTATTTGTGGCCTGGGAAAAAGAGATGAGCCTCCATTTGCTGGAAGTCGCTGCCAGGAAGACTGCATGTGTACCTCAGGCCTCCTAATAGTTTGAACTGTACCAGCCAACTTCAAGGGAAGGGATGGTACATTTTCCTCTTCATGTTTTCTGAGTGTTATTTATTGTGTTGTGTTTTTGTAATTAGCATGATGTAGCAGAAGGAGCCTTGGACTTGTAGTCGAAAGATTAAGGTTCTAGTTCTGACTCTGTGATTATATGGGCAAATCTTCAGATTTCTTGGTGCCTCAGTTTGCTTATCTGGAGAATGAGAGAGTTGGATTAGATGACCACAAAGGTCCTTTCTAGGTCTAACATTCAATGAGTCTTAAAACAAACTCAACTAACTTTTCTTTTTTTGTGGTTTTTAATGTTTTTCTTTATATCCTCAGTGCCTTGCACATAGTAGGAACTTAATGACTATTTATCATTGTCGATTTTCTTTTTTTTCTTTTTCTCTCTCTTTTTTTTTGATAATTTCATGGGTTTAGGTTTTTTTTTTATTCTCCATTCAAGTTCAAACAAGGCCAATAGCTTTCCTGCCTACCACAGCAGATTTGTGAGATACAATGATGTCCTAATCATTTATTTTGCATGTAGAATAATATAATTGGACTTCATTCTTCAAGTCTTATTGCTGTCCCAAGTTTCTTGGAGGGTCATTTACTATAGCTGCAGAGTTGGGAAATGATAATAGCTAATAATAATAGTTAACATTTAGAGAGAGCGGTTCTCAAAGTGTAGTCTGGGGACCCTAGGGCGTTCCTGAGACCCTATAAGGGGTCTGTGAGGTCAAAACTATTTTTCAGAATAATACCAAGATGTTTTAATTTCTACTAAGATAAATGTCAATACATATAACCCACATAAACAAGAACAAAAGCTTATATCTGTGAGTAAATTTTAAAGATGTCTTGAGCCCAGAAAATTTGAGAATCACTGATAGAGACAATGAAGGTTTGAATTCTAGGGGCTGAGTGGGGATAGCCAGATGACAATCTGGGAAATGCACAAAATGACCAAATGTGAACAGTACCTGTCAGATGAGGGAGAAGGAGGTTGTGTGATCTCTGTATATACTCTATATTCCATCACTTACTGTGTGACTTTGAACCTGCTCCTCCCTGAGCCTCATTTCTGGAAAATGGAAGGAATTGGATGAGATGGTCTCTGAGTGCTGCATGAGTTCTCCCTCTCAAATAAGAAGATGGAAGGAAGCAAATTATCCCCAAGTTTCCTTCCAGAGCCAACATCCTCTGTTCTTACATTCTATGCTCTAAGCTCCTTTCTAAATCCAACATCCTACAAGTCTATGATTCCCCTCATACCTGTATAATCTAAGTCATCTTTTGTTTTATGGTGAGTAATGAGTGGGTTTCTTTTTCATCTGTTTCTTTGCCTTCCAGTTCATCTATGATGAGGAAATTGTGTGGTAAGTTTTTAGTTTGTTTCTATGTTCCACCTTTGCAAGTGTCTAAGATCCCTTGTTAGCTCAATAAATCTCATTCTTTGATACACAATATAAACTTAGCAAAGTCCTTTCTGAAAATAAAAGTTGAACTATGTTAAACAAGCATGACTGTTCTTTTTTTCAAATAGAAATCCTATTCTTTAATATTGACTCCTTTATTTAGTAGGGCCTGATACTCTTCAGGAATTGTCTTAGGAGACAATTCAGAATCTGTGCAACCTACATGATAAAATTTTAGGAAGAACAGTAATTACACTAATTGACTAAGAAGACCCAGGTCCCCATCATCAAGGGCAATGTTGTATAATGGAAAGGTCATTGACCAGGCAGTCAATAACAGCTAGCACTTATATAGCACTTCACAAATGTCATCTCATTTTATCTTATTGATCGCTCTGGAAAGCAAGTGCAATTATCATCCACATTTTACAGATGAGGAATCTCAGGCAATAAAAAGGTTAAGTGACTTGCCTAGAGTCACACAGCCAGGAAGTATCTGAGGCTAGATTTGATCTCAGACCATCCTGATTCTAGTGCTCTATCCACTGTGCCACCCACCTGCCCTATGTTAACACTGGAAGGTTTGCAAAGTATTTTCCTCCCAACTCTATGAGATAAGTAGGGCAGATTTTATTATTCCTGTTTTGTGGATGGGATAACTTAAGCCCAGGGATATTAAATTAACTTCCCAAGATCACAAAGGAAGTAGATAATAGAGCTGGACATTGAAACCAGGACTTCTGACTCTAAATCCAGTGCCCTTTCCCTTATACCATTTTTCCTCTAAGACAGTAAGTCAAAGAAAAAGTGTGTAGGCCTGTATTGGCAGAGGGAGTTCATTCACCTGACCATTCCCTGTACCAGTGAAATCATAGGCCCAATACCTGTCCCTACCATCTGCCAGGCCTCATAACATGATGGTGGTGACCCTGGGTTCTTGAGGGCTATAAGAGAGAGACACAAATTCTCGTAGATCACAGTATGAAGTCTCAGGTCTATCACTATTCAGCAGTATGACCATGAGAAAGCTACGTCCCTCAGTTTCAAACCTTTGAAATTATTGCTAAGTGACCACTATGTCCCTTCCAGCTCCTATATTCTATGTTGGCAAAGGAAGAATTTTTGCTTTTTTCAGTGGTCTGCTATAAGAGAACATAATCATCAGTCTGACCTGTCCAAGAAAGGGTATATCTTGGAACCTACATCATCCATGTCTCTCCCTGTGAAAACTAGTACATTTCCATTTTATATCAACAAATCATCATGACCATTTCTGGGAATTTGGGCCCCAGCTGGTCATTTAGCATGGATCCCTACAACAGGACTATTGGTAGATCCGATCCACAGTCCAGAACCTTAAGATGATCAGTACCCCTTTTCAAGGTTGGATTAGGAAAAGAGGGTATAGGGAATCTAACCTGACTCCTGAGCCAACTCTTAGACCTACCTTAGGCAGAAGACAATTCTAGGTCCTCTTTTCCCTCACACAGGACCCTAATTCCAGCCAGTTTAGAGAGCTTTGTGATGTTTCTGATGGCCTGGAATTTAAAGAAACCCTAAAGTCAGTATCTTTCCTAAAGGTGAGAAGAGAGAAAAAACCTCAAGTATTCTTTTGCCTTCTCCCAGGGGGTGTTGTCTCCAAGATAAGGATGATTAATCCTCTTTGGAAGACTAGAGTCTTAAGTAAGTCCCACAGTGTGAACAGTCTGGGCTCACATCCCAGGAACACTCTTGGGTTTCTGAGGGATTAGCAACAGATTCTGTGGCTGATGGGCTAAAAGCCAGAAAGTAATACTACCATCCTCAAAAATGAATTAACCCAGATTCCTTATTAAGTAACAGGGTAGCATAATAGGAAAAGTATAGGACTTAAAAATCAGAAGATATGAGCTTAAGCCCCAGTTCCATAATTTGACTTGTGAGTAAAACATTCTTCTAGGCATCAGTTTCCTACTCTTCAAAATGAGGTTGCTATTTTCCTCACAGTAGGAAGGAAATGCCTTGTAAACTTTATGAATTTTAAATATTATTTGAATATTTCAAGGATACATGATTGATTTTTTCTGAAGGGTCATGCCTTCTTCCACTCCCACCATAGATAGACTTAGGGAATTACCGTGCCTAAACAATTCGTTATATGCTAAGGTTAGCTTGGTGATAAGCAACTCTGATCTTTATATATCTGGTCCTTTGAGGATAGATATATAGCCCATTATCCGGGCCCATTCTTGACAGTATTTCTAGCTTGCTAGGACTGACCAAAATTTGCACCTCTCTGTGATAGCCCTCAGGACTCCAACATCACCTCCATGCCAAGGGGAGGCATGTGAACCTAGCATGGTACCTGATACACAGTAGGGACAGGGACTTGGCCTGTGATTTCATTCATATAAGGAATTTTCACATGAGCTAATGGTCCCTGTCAACACAGATCTGCATCTTTTTTGAAACTTAGGGTCTTAAAGTGGTATATAGACCACTGAGAGATTAATGACTTTCCCAGGGTCATACAAATATGACCTGATATCTCTGTCCTCAGAGGACTAGATAGACAAAGTTCAGAGATGCTTGTCACCAAGTTTACCACAGCATATAATGATTGTTTAGTATGGGGTCTGAGGAAGGCCTTGAACCCAGGTCTTTTTGACTCTGAGACCAGCTCTCTATCCACTATGACACCATGTTGCCTCTAGCTTTCTACATAGAATAGTAAGTAATTGACTAGCACAATGGATAGACTGCTGGGCTTGGAGTCGGGAAGAACCGAGTTCACATTCAGTCTCAGAAATGTCCTACCTATGTGATCTTAGCCAAGTCACTTAATCTATATTTGCCACTGGAGAAGGTAATGGCAAACCACTCCAGTATTTTTGCTAAGAAAACCTCATTGACAGAGGTCCATGGGGTCACAAAGAGTCAGACACAACTGAACAACAACCTTCTATTTAATTGAAGTATAATAGCCACCAGACACCTACCATAGACTCAAGCACTGCATTTTACCTGAGGATTTCGAGATTCCCAACCTTCTATTGCCCTCTCACCGAAAAATATCTCGTATCTCTTTGGTATGTACTATATATATATATGCACATGTTGTCTCACTTGATAGTATGTAAGATCTTTGAAGGCAGGGACCTTTTCCCTTTTGTCATTGTATGCCCAGAAATTAGCCTAGTGTCTGGCACACAGTAGGTGCTTAATAAATGCTTGTTGATGAATTGTAGCAGTCAAATTTATTCATGTCTGGCTTTAACTTTTACGATATAAGAACCCTTGGATAACATAATTAATTACTTTCCTGTTTCTTTCTTTGAGGTGGGAAGGTCTGGTGCTCATCATTATGTATGCATTTTATATACTTATCATGAAGTAAGTTCTGTATCTTTTTCGGTTCTGTGCTACTTGGTTTTGTGAGTTCATCTAGTTCTGTAGCCTTTTAGGTGGCTCAAAATCAGTCTTGTCAAATGTTCTAGGGACAGAGGCAAAACACAGAGAAATTGATGGGGTGGAAAGAGGTTGTTGGGAGAGGAAGGGAACAATATTTCCAAATGGTCCAAAAGAAATACTGTTGAATGGATAGTCATTGGGAAGTTGAGAAATGGTACCGAATGAAGATTATTAGCCAAAATAATTCTCTACACCTTTTCCTCGTTCTTGCCTCAGAGTCATAAATTGATTCAAAAAGTTGTTATTCCCCAAATTGTGATTTCCATTTTTTTCTACCTTATTCTCCACGATGGGCTGACCCTGGGAGGGAAAGACTTTGAAAGGCAACCACAGCCCCAAGACCTTACATCTCTCAAGAACAAAGAAGGCCCTAACCAGCCCTAAGCTTTTTTGTCTAAAGCAGAATTGAGCTCCCTTCCCGCCATCCCCAAGTAGAACTCCTGGAATGCCAGCTCATCAGAGATGCAGAGGCATGTTATTGTTTTATCTGACTCACTTGTGCTGCCCCTGGAAGTAAAATCCTCTCCGATGGCTTTTATGAGGGCATAAATCACTCCCACACTGGTTTATGAAGAAAGGTAATAGATAAATGTGGACATTATGAGGTAAACAGTCCCAAATGATCTCCCCACATAGGACATTTAAACTGGGAAGCCAGTCTTAGGTGCTTACCTTGCAAATAAGAAAAGAGAAAGTAGCTCATGGCTGATGCAGGTGTGAGAAATGCTCTTATGGTATGGGGGAAAAAGAACTGAATATGGAGTCAGAGGGCCTGAGTTCTAATCACAAATATTGCTACTTATTACCTGTGTGACCTAAGGCAAATCACCTCCCTTCATCTATAAAGTAAGGGATTTGAACCAGATATCATCTAAGGACCCTTCTGGCTCTAACATTAAGTCTTCAGTTTTTTGAAAACCTCTGCTGAACCTTCTATCCTCAACTTGTCCTTGCCATGAAAACATTCTGTGTGTCTCCCATGTCACCTGGTCATCATGGGTGACATTAAGCCTAATGTGTGGAACTGTAGGCTAGAGGGTAGAAGATTATTTCTTGCTGTCATTCATACAGTACTTACACCTCTCTTTGCCTTTTTTAGGTACAATGTGAAGATACAAGCCTTTTTCACAATCAAACAAAAAAATATTGCTAACGGAAACACGGTGAACAGTGAGCTGGAGGATGGTAATGATTACTATGACATTAGCTATGATGACCCTTCTGTGCCATTGCTATGGGAAGGTAAGGCTGAGCAGACAGGAGTTGGAGGAAATACTTAAATACAACAGCTCACACACAAATGCCCTTAAATTGTCATTGTATCAGGATGACCCTTAGCCTGTGAACAGTCAAAATAAATGAGAAAGACTGGGATGTTTGTAATGTTGTTACCTGAGCTTTGGAGCTTTTTTTTTTTTTTTTAACAAGGAGGGAAGTAGAGGGACAACTAGGGATTGGGGTTTAGGAAAGGATACTTGCAATCCAGTCTTTGGAAATCTTTCCAAGCTTCTCCAGAAAGGTCTAAGAGCCTGCTTAGCATTTGACACATTTTGTTACTACATCTCACTCAGTGATGACAAAATAAATTAGGAGATCTTTGAAAGAAAAAGCATCTTGGTACAGTGCAAAGAATATTGGATTTGGAATTAGAGGACCTATGTTTAAATCCTAGCCTTACCATTGTGTGACCTTGGGTAAGTCACTTCAGGCACACTCTGTGGACCTCAATTTGTTCCTCTCTAAGATGAGGGGAATTATCTCCATGGTCTCTTGCAATTCTAAATCCTGTGGCCCTGTAAAGAGGCATTTGGATGCAGGGAACTTACAAAGGAATATCTGACTTAGAATTTGAGGTAGAATTGTTAGGCAAAGAATGATATGCAAAGGTTTGCCCTATGGGCTTTTAGGTCTGGGAATAGGTATAAGCATTAAGGTGAGGGAGAGAGCAGGGATCAGAGAAAGGAATCTTAGTTGAAGGAACAGTGCCTCTCTTACCCTTTGGGCAGCCACTGACCTGTTGGATTGGAACCCTGGGATACTATCTCTCTTTCTTCAGTCTTGGTCTTCTTGTCTAGAGAATGAGGGAGGGTCATTGCCTTTTGGGCCCCTCATCTGTCTGTCTCTCTCTGCATCAGTGGGTGTCATTTAGAGCAACTTCAGCATCCTTTCTAGCAATCCATGCAATTTGCCAAGCAGCTTCTACTCTAGGACAGGCTCACTAAAGGTTAGTGAATATCAATCTCAACACTCCAAGGTTTTCCTGCTTTCAACCCATCATTTATTAAGTACTTACTGTGTACTAGGCACTGATCTTTCATCTGTGTGAAAAGTCACTATGCCCACCCAGATCACAGCCTATCTACCTATCTGGATAAAGGTATTTCATTGGTCCTGGAAACTCAAAAGCAGTTCATCCCCTGGCAGCCAGCCTTGTGCTCCTGAACCTGTCTCTACATTTGGCTGGGCTGGTCCTCAGATAGCAGACAACACAATCCATCGTGAATGGTCCCAAACAGGAAACCGTTGCAACATGCCAGGAAATGCCACAGCAAGCTTCCCTTTGAGAAACTAGGATCACTTCCATGAAAAGACACCCAGAAGGAAGCTTTTAGAATGATTTGACATGGAATTTTTAAAAAGTTTCAAATTCACCTTTGAGTTCAAGTCCATAAGTATGTATAAAGTGCCTACTTTGAGCACTAGGGATACTGTAACCCTAAATGCACTCCTGGTGGTATGGGGCAACCTGGTGTAGTAGAAGTAGCACTAGGCTTGGAAAGTCCTAGGTTTGGATTTTACACTTAATCGCTGTATTACCTGCCATGTACCTTACCTCTGTGGGCCTCAGTTTTCTCATTTATAAAATGAGAATCATAACTTACTGTGTCTATCTCACAGGGCTTGGGATGAGGGGCCATCAAACCTTGAAGCACTATGTAAATGTCCAGATTACCCTATGGGGTGATTGTGAGGAAAGGGCTTTTAAGACCTTAAGGTATTATATAACTGTGAGTTACTATTCAATAGGGTAGAAAATTCCCCCCCTACCCCAACCCTGGCCTTTTATTTTAAGCAGTTGAGTTTTATTCCCATTCTGGAGTTGGACTGAAAAGACCTGTCTGCATCTTAGCGGTACCACTTGTAGATGTTGGTCAGTCACGTCTGACTCCGTGTGATCCTCTTTGGGGACTTCATGTCAAAGATACCGGAGCTTTATTTTTTGTCTGATTACCATAGTCTACTTAGATGAGTAATTAATATAATAATAGCAACAACATAGTTAGCACGTGTTCAAGTCTATGTGCCAGTTACTATGCCAAGCTCCTTACAAAATCTGATTGACAGAACAGCTCTGGAAGGTAGGTGCTATTACTGTCCCATTTGCATTGTTCAGACTTTTTTTCAGTCATGTCTGACTCTTTGTGACTCCATTTGAAGTTCTCTTGGCAAAAATAATGGAGTGGTTGGCCATTTCCTTCTCCAGCTCATTTCATAGGTGAGGAAACTGAGGCAAACAGGGTAAAGTGACTTGCCCAGGGTTACACAGCTAGTAAGTGTCTGAGGCCATATTTGAACTCACTGACTGACTCCAGGCCCTGTACTCTATCTATGGTGCGATGAAGCCACTGAGCTACCACAGTTTGAGTCTTAGCTATACCATGTATTAGTTATTTAACCTTGGGGAAGTAATTTAAGAAATATCTATACTGTTATCATTTATTAAAGGAACTCTTTCAAATAGGAAAATTACATCCAGGGTTCCTGGAGCTATGTGACAAGGTTATGGCCAAGGACACAACTGAAAAATAACAGTCGGCCACGTCCTGAGGAAAGGAAGCTCACGTGCAATAAAGCTTTGGTGTGGGCGTGTGTTTATCATTTTCATGGGCACCCACTGCCAAACCATAAAAGCTCCCATTATGAGATTTTTCATAAAACATAAAGCTTTCCATCCTAGGAGAAATTCTGTTTCTAAGACCATTTCTTCATAAGGGAAGGAAAATGATTTGTCCCCTGGGTAATGCTGTTTGATATTCTAGCAGGTCAAGTATAATGCTTTGGTGCCCTTGTTTTGATTGACCCTCTAGAACTATTGACCACATTGACCCTCTAGGACTCTCTCCAAAGACCTAAGTATTCTTACTCCCTCCTAAGGCAAAGTCTGGTGAAAAGATGCCCTGTGTTCCCAGATTCCTAGGAGTAACTTACTGGGAAGCAAGCAAAGATGTATTCTAGTGAGTTGTTTGTGTAAATGTCCCCTCAGAACAGTGATTGTCATAACTCACATTCTTTTCATGCTCCTTAGAATCTACAAAAGGCAGCTAAGTGGCATAGTGGATAAAGTGCCAGACCTGGAGTCAGGAAGACGAGTTCAGTTCTGGCCTCAGACACTTGCTAGCCGTGTGATCCTGGGCAAGTCACTTACCTCTGTTTGCCTCAGTTTCCTCATCTGTAAAATGAGCTAGAAAAGGAAATGGCAAACCACTTCTGTATCTTTGCCAAGGGAAAACCTCAAATGGGGTCACAAAGAATCAGACATGACTGAAACAACTGAACAATATGTTAGCGCCGGTAATATAAAGACAAAAATTAAGTCGATCCTGTCTTCAAGTAGCTTACATCGCAGAAATTATTTCAAAGGTGTCTATTAGTCTCTGTATTTTTGATTAAGAAACAGAATTCCACTTTACTCCCCCCCACCCCCCACCTCCTTTATTGCTATGAAGATTTTAGATAGGAAGGTACCTCTGAAATGCATTTCTTGTCATTAGCTGCTCTCAACTTTCCTTTTCTTAAAACTATATAGGGGAGATTACACCATGTCTTTCAGTTCTAGTAAGATGGTGTCCCAGGTAGATAATCAAAATTCCTCTCTTCAAGTTTAGATCTGTCTTCACTAGAAACAGGAAAACGATTTTGCTCTATTGATACAAGATCCCTCTACTTATATATAAATATTGTTACAGAATGTTGATTAGAATTCTGTTTGCCAAAACCAAATAAACTAACTTCCTTTCCCTTTTGCTCTTTTGTTTTCCAAAACTCTGATCATTTTGATGGTTCCCTGTTGTTTCCTTTACACATTTTCTCTATCAATTTCCACTGAGCCTCTTATCTAATAGGGGGTTTGAGGACTGAACTGGGCATCCTAAGATTTGTCTCAAGCTCCTATTAACACTCAGTACCGGTGTTCATTCTCTCACAAATAGTCTCCGAGTGCTGAAGCTTGAAGTTCATTCTTGTTCCTGCTTACTTATGGATCCCAGAAATGGGCTTGCTTTTTTAAGCAATATCACTGCTTGGTGGACTGAAATTTAACTTTGCTAAGTCCGCTATGACCACCAGATGCCTTTCAACTAAATATTCACCAAGCCCATCCTGAACCAATGTTTTATAGTTTGTTCTCAGCAGCCCCACTGCCACCACCTCCAAAAGTTGTCATCTTTTCATTCATCCCTCTTCATCTTAATGTCCTGGTCAATACTCTTCCCTCTTCTTTCTGAACCAAAATGTAGCTATAGAGTGTTGGGTGTACCTTCTCTTGGCTTTAACTTGGAAGATGACTGAATTAACATTCCTTTTCTAAAGCAACTCAGTATTCAATACCGTCTAGAATCTCCACCACCAAAAACATCATAGGGTAGGGGGAAGGGGGAAGGTTGCTGTGAAATCATCTCTTCAGACATTCCCATGACTCATCCTGCTCAGAAAAGCTGGCAACCCAACCAAGAGAGACCGGCTAGTCCCTTCAAGGAGACCACTCTTTGTTGGAACCCAAAGACTACCTGTTGTTTCTCCATGGGGTCAGATGACTATGACGACTTGACCAAAGCAGATACTAGAGGTTCTGCTTCCCCTGAGAGGAAATGGAGGCTTTTGGGTAAAGTCTGTGAAATATGTTACAACTTAGGGGCCCAGAAGTGACAAAGGCATGGTTGGGGCTCTAATGCTGAACAAGGAATAGGGAAAGTCAGTATTCAGCCAAAGCATGTGCATGAAGGAGAAAGCTGTAGGCTGGAAGCTTCCATGGAGCAGACTCCTCTGCAAGAGGGCCCTGGTTACTAATGTCTTTCTTTAAAACACCTACTTCAGCACCCCTTTGGCAAATAATCAAAGAAGCCTCAATCATCCCAGCTGCATTTGAGCCAGATGACGAGAATGCCTCCTTCTGTCATGGGTCTTCGGGAATGAATGTTATTTTTTCCAGACCGAGGCCTTGGCTCCCACTGCACACTAATCATTTCTGGCAGTCACTGTTTGCTTTTGTCTCCTAAACTCTCCTCCTCCTCTTCTTAATTGTAAGTAATCTGCTCGCATCCAAGCAATAACACAACATTTGAAACAAATACACACATAAACCCCAAGCCATCGGAATGCTTCCCTTGCTTCAAGGTCAGTTTTCATCTCAATTCAATGCATGGTATCTCCGGCTTCGTTTTTTCTAACACCACATGCCTCCTGTCTGCTGAGCCTTGCTGTGTGTTCACTTGTGTGTGTAGTGTTTAGTGTGTGTGGCCACACTTGCATGGATTTGCTGTTTAGAGTGGTTTAAGTGGGTGAATTTGTTCTCCATACAGAAAACATTGGGAACTAAGAACTAACTTGGACTGATGTATGTTGTTTTAGGAATTGAGCCTGCTTGTGTTCTAGCTAGTACATGAAGGATTGGTCAACATTGAGAACCATTCTGGGCTTTGGGAACCAAATTTTACAGTTCTCCACAAATACAATTCATTTGTTCATCTGTTCATTCATTCACAAGCATTTATTAAGCACCTACTACATGTAGAACAATATGTTAGCTTCTGGGGAGATAGAGAAATAAGACATGGTTCCTACCCCGCAAGAGTTTATTATCTTAAAGGAGATAAAATATGAGTATAGAAAAATATAATGAAAAGTTAATATTGGTCATGTTCACAAACCCATATATTCCATTAGGCCTTCAGAATTGGGAGTAGGAGAGTATCCTTCATTATTATCGTAAAAGATTAGTGTGAGTGCCACTAACTCATTGTGTGACCTTGGGCTAATCACTTCCCTTTTTGGGGATGTCAGCTTACTCATTTGTAAAACTGAGGAGAGCAGACTAGATGATCTTTAAGCACCTTTCCAGCTCTGACTTCTTTGACCTGTGACTGCTTTCCTATGAGATCCAAAAGAAGTGCCCTCCTACCTAGGGCAATGGATTGTGTGTTCAGGTATGCCAGGCATGGCCTGGTACAACCTAATTGTCTCAAAAAATTGAGAATTTTTCATTTCATTTTTTTTTTGTATTTCTTTAGTAAAATTCAGTTGTTAATTTTTTAAAATAGTTACATTTATTTAAAATGGTTATTTAATAGTTATCTAACTATTTAAAATACATTTATTTTCTTTACTTTGATAAATAAAAGTGAAATCCTTTATGATTGAATATTCAATCAGTAGTTGCTAGAAAGAAAGAAAGAATGAAAAAGAAAAGAAAGGAAAATTTCCTGGGTGCATAATCTAATGAAATGTGCTACCCATACCTCTGTCTGAGGACCAAGAGTTATTATCTAAAAGAAAAGGCTGAAATAGTCATCCAGAATATATGGCTATGTGAGGACTCCAAATGGTTTCTTCAAATTGTCATTCCAAGAAACCCTTGGAATGCAGTCTCATTTTGCATATAAAAGGAGAAGCAAGTAAAGAGTAAAGACTCTCTATCCATTGATACAAATTTATGCAAGATCAAAACATAACATAAATTGCAAGATGAAAAAGATATGCTGTTCTATAATAATGATGGGAAATTTGGAGGACAAAAAGTAGCCCAGTGCCCTCTCGTAATGGTGGTCACCAGGTTGCATGCTCATTTAGACTATGCTTGAATTAGGTTAAAAGGGTATAAGGATGTTGATTGGGAAGGTGAAGGATGTGTAGACTATGGAAAGAAACATCTAATAAACACCTTCCCAGAAGAGCCCAGGCTATCAGGTCACACCAGGCAAGTCTTCAGAACTTTTTCTCATCACATTGCACCCCACACATAGGGGTTTTGACACACTCTTAAACAAGAAACATCAATGCTAGTCTTGTTAGTTGTTTTAGGAGAAATATTACCCTCTGGGGAATTTTTGTGAAGACATCATGTAAGAATCTCAAATATTTTGCTGCAATTCAGATGTGAGGCCCTCAGGGAACATCAGCTGAGAGCAGGAAGACAACCTCACATTGAGATCTGTAGGGACAGCATGGACACCACTCACTCACTGTAGATGACACACACATATAGTCAATGAGGAGAGTCCAAGGAGGGGTTGGGAGTGGGGGATGGATCCAGCACATAAATGTTCCCTCATGGAAATCCCAAGACTAACTGTTAACATTGTGATCAATAGTGAAGGAGAAGCCTCAATATGGCAAAAATCCAGTGGTGATGGTGGATGAAATCATGAACTCCAGTCCCCCCCAGTTCAGTTTCCCTGAGGCCGGATTACGCATAATGATCACTAATAAATTTGGGCCCAGGACCAGGCTACGGATGGCAAGCAGAATCATAATCAATGAGGTAAGTCCACTTCAGGACAGAATCAGTTCAGCAGAATGTGCTTTTATTCAATGCCTTATGTATGCAAGCATACGAGGGATTCAAAGTTAAAAAAGAATGAAGTTGTGGTTAGGGCACCAGCTGTGGAGTCAGAAGGACCTGAGTTCAAATCCAGCTTCAGATATGTGACCCTGAGCAAGTCACTTAACCCCAACTGGCTCCAAAAACAAAAAATAATGAAGCACCTTTCCTTACAGTCTCATAGCAAGGATAGGAAATAGACACAAGTATAGAACAAGATAGACAACAATAACCAAGGAGATACCCAGACTGAGTGCTCCGGGAAACTGAAGAGGGAGTGATCTCTTTTAGCTGGGGGAATGGAAGGAAGGGTGAGAGGGCTCCTGAGCTGAACTTTGAAAGAAGAGAAGGATTTCAGGTAATAGAGGCAAAGAGCGGGGAGGATGGGGGAGAGATTGGGGATGATCTGAATAAATCCATCCAAGGAAAAGGGAGAGATAAGGACCAGGACAAGGAAATGAAGGTTGTTGTTTGGCTTATTTATCATTTCTTTGGTTTATTTATTATCTGCTGATTTAAAGTAGACGGTGAGGAATCAGGTCAGATAAAGTGGAAAGATAAGGGAGAGCCAAATTGTGATAGGCCATAGATGTCATACTAAGGAGTTTGTTTTCTGTCCTAATAATAACAGTTCTCTTTCACATAGCCCTTTAAGATGTGTAAAGTGTTCTACATATGCTATGTCATTTAATCCTCATAACAGTCTTGAGAGATAGTTGCTATTATTTTCATTCCATTTTACAGATAGGGAAACTGATGAAGACAGAAGTTAAAGACTTACGCAGGGTCCCTCAGCTAATAGGTATCAAGGTAGGATTTGAACACAAGTCTTCTGACTTCAAATCCAACACTCTATCCTCTAATAACAGTATCTACCTCCCAGCGTTGTTGTGAGATAATAATGTTAAATGCTTTGTAAAACTTAAAATGTTATACCAATGCTAGAGGAGATGTTGATGGTGGAGAGAGCCTAGCAAAAAAGTTCACTGGCCTGGAAAACACAAGACCTGAATCCAGTGCTGACTTCATCATTAAATAGCTATGTAAACTTGGCCAGTTCACTTCTTAGAGTCCCTAGGTTCCTAATCTGAAAAAGGGCAGTGATTACAGTTGTCTTTCTTTGCACATAAGGTTGTTGTGAAGATCCAGTGGGATCATGTATATGACAGTGGTTTGTAAATTGCTATCCTCATGTAAATAGTTGTTTTCCTTGTTAGCGTTAGCTCAGTTATGCCTAGCCCAAGCAGTGACATGTAACAGCAGCTGCTACAGTCAAATCTCTTATAAATGATGTATATAACACAAGATCTAAGCATCAGCCCAGAAAAAGGGCTCCAGGAATTCCAGTTGATGTAGCACCCAGTCATGCTGTAGTACCAAAACTCACAATGCAAGACAAATAGACATGTACAACACCTCATGCTTCATAAAGATGAGCTCCTGGGAAAAAAAAATCCCAGTCAAATCCCATTGTCCCATTTATTGACCTAATGTCAATGGGATGCAAGTGGACAGAGAGTCATCCTCCCAATCAGAAAAAATTAGGTTCTTGTACCTGATGAGTACTGGCTTTGGGAACCTAGACCAGTCACTTCAATCTCTGTGTGACCATAACAGTTTTCTAAGACCAAAAATTGCAGAGGAAAAGTTGATTTGCATTGGTGGAGGGAGTTTACTCCATGAGAATTGCCTATATCCATGAAATCCCAAGTTCAGTCTGTCCCATCACAGTATCAGAGTTGATCTATCTTCATTTCTCATTGATCTATTACAATCTGGGTTCTAATATTCTTCTATTCTAAGGTCACTTCCATCTCTAACAGTGTTCTAAAGCCCATTCCAGCTCCAATGCTCTAGGCCACGTGTCAAACTCAAATAGAAATGAAGGTCATCAAACTGTTATGGTTATTCATTTCTTTTCAGTCATATCTTCATGACCCCATTTGGAGTTTTCTGAGCAAAGATAACTAGAGTGGCTTGCCATTTCCTTCTTCAGCTCTTTTTACATTTGAGTAAACTGAGGCAAACAGGGTTACATGACTAGCCCAGGGTCACATAGCTAGTAAGTGAGGCTAGATTTGAACTCATGAAGATGAGTGTTTTTGACTCCAGACCCAGCACTCTAACCTAGCTACCCCACCACTAAACCATGCAAACCAGCATCTCGGCCAAGAAAACCCTATAGACAATGTGGTCCGCCAGATCACGAAGAATCAGACTCCGCTGAACAGCAGAGTCATACAAAATACTTCCTGCGAGTGGCATTGACTCAAAAACCACAAATTAACATTATCTGTGTTGTATTGTCTTTTCATTTATTTTGTTAAACCCATCCTAAGCACATTTTAATATGGTCACACTATGGAGGTTTTGCAAGTGGCTTAAAGGTCTGCCTGAGTTTGATACCTCTGCCTAGAAAAGCAAGATTGTATAGTAGAAAGAGCCTTGGATTTGGAGTCAGAGGGCCTGATTTCAAAGCCAATCTTTGCCGTCAGCTTCCTACTCCTTTCTCCTTCTTGCCCTACCTCCCCATCTCCTCACGTACTTTAAGGAAAGCTATAGGAAGGACAACCTGGTGCAATATGAGAACAAGATTCATAGTTAGAAAATCTAGGTTAAAATCCAGAGTCTGCTCCTTACCATCTTGTGTGATATATTGGCATGATATTTCATCCTCTCTGGATCTTAGTTTTCTCATCTGTGAAATAAGATGGTTTGACTAGATCAGTATGTCATAGACCCCTCTGAGAGTCTGGTGAAGTCTATGGAATTCTCAAAATAATGTTTGTTGCCTACATTCATAATTGAAGGAAATGCTTGATTTCAGTTAAAAATAAGTTAAATTAAAAATGTAATGTTTTCCCTCCTCCAAGTCCATGAAGCTCCTGAAATCTCTGCATGCACCCCTTGGAGGGGACCCTAGAAGAATCCCTGTCCTTTTTAGCTCTAAATCTAGCAGCGTCCTGTGTTCCTGACTCAGTTTAGAGTTACCAGGAATTCCGAAATGCCAGGGTACAGGGTGGTGTCAGCTTGGAATTAATTCATACACTCAACCCATCTTCCAGTCAAGTGGCAAAGTTTATTGTAACACCAATAGAGTGGTCAACGTTCCTTAGGGAACTTGCATACTTATAAGGATGAGAGGCTGATGCTTATATACAGAAAGGACAGGGAAAAGCATATGGGTGGGATTAAGAAGTGGTAAGTAGTCTGGGGTGCCTTGGGCAGAGGCGCCAGTGGTCTGGGCTGGGACCCAAGCACAAGCATGCCATCATTCCTACATGCTACTTACTGGGGTTCTCTATCTTGTATCTGTACATTTCTTTGAACGAAAAGTCCCTGGGTCACTTAAAGGAAAACCCTTTGGCAAATCCCTCTAATCCATTTGTAATGCAAATGCACTTTCCTCCCCACACTACTTTGTCCATTTTGTAAATTAAATTGGTCATATGTTTTCTTTGAGTAGTGCTCACATGATAGGAATCCCTAGGCTCCTTTTGGAAAAAGAAATAAACTGTTAGCACTACGGCTACTGATGTTCCTGAAGGAGATTTAGGTTTAAGACACCCAAAATTCCCCTTCGTTCTTGAAAAGTAAGATGTCATAATAACAGTTTACGTTTACATAACATTTTATAGGATGCTTTGCATATATTAATTTATTTAATCCTACAAAAATCCTGAGATTTTTTATTTCTCCCTTTTACAGATTAGTAAACTGAGACTCAGTGAATAACTTACCCAAGGTTGTATGTTTCACAGCCAAGACTAAAACCAGGTTTTCTGATTCAAAATCCAATACGCCTTTAACGCCACAGAAGCATCTTTAAGAGATGAGGATTTTTGTTTTTATCAGTTCCAAAGTTCTGTGATGGTGTCTTGGTGATGAATCATTGACTGGGATATAGAACCATGCTGGAACAAGTTACATGGAAATAATAACAGTCTAGCAAATATTAACTCTTGTATAATGGTCATGATGGTATAACAGTTCAAACAGTCATAGAATCTCCACATTGAAAGGAACCTCAGAATTCTTCTAGTCCAAGGGTGGGGAACCTGTGGCCTCAAGGCCACATGTGATCCTTTAAATCCTCACATGTGGCCATTGACTAAATCTAAACTTTGCATTCAGTCCCACAGCTGCCTTTGAGGACCTTGAGGCCTTAGGTTCCCCACCTCTGATCTGATCCAATCCATACCTCAATCTCCTGTAACACTAACATTTCCATCTGACTGGAATTTTATCCCAGAATCTGGGGTGTGATTGCTGAGGTGGCATTTTATGGTTGTCTTTTCTTCTTCAGTGTAGTTTACCTTTCTCCATCATCCTCAACAGGCTATCAACCAACCTCTTATTAAAGTACTCTTGTGTAGGAGAACTTACTACCATTTAATCAATCAAATAAACATTTCTTAAATGATTCCTGTGTGCCAGGCATTGTGCCAAGCCCCTTCAAAAACAGCCTAGTCTACCTCATCCATCTAATTGTGAGACAGTTAAGATATTTATATTTTTTTATAGAAACTAGAGGAAAAGAGAGAGGATGGAATTGGAAGTAGTGGTGAAGGCCAACATAGAAAATCCCCTTCTTTGAAGCGTTCTTTTTCTATCTTCCTAGTTTATTAGTATATCCCAGGGCCCCCTCTCAACTATTACTAGTTTCATAATACTGTTGCAATACTTATCTATTCAAATTCAAAGCTCTGAGTCCCAACTGATATATCCCTTTATACAACAAGAAGCCAGACTACAAATTCATTCAAAGCAAAAGGCATTTAATAAAAGAAATGGGAAATGTAAGCACAAGGAATTGAAAAAGGTATTAAATCCTGCTAGCACCCACTCCGATATAGGGGCCTCTCCCAGCATGTTTCTCAGGAGGTATAGTTCCAGCTCTCAGGTAAGCCCTTGGGCTTCCCAACCCATTAAGAGAGGGATATAGCAATTCACTATTAAAGATACCATTTTGTAGCAATCTTAGGAATGATGGTTTCTCTGCAAGGCAGCTAAAGAGAGTTGAAGATTGATTTATCTCAACACATCAACAGCAGTTTGGGAATTCCAGACATTGTCAGTGCCTCAAGCTGGGGTACACCAACATATCTTGACTTGGAAAGGTACAGATGAAGATGCTATTTTTCTTGTCCTTCTTGCATAGTTTGACTTTCATGAGCCTCTGACTTCCCAGCCTTTCTGTGTGTGCCGGGTAACATCACCATGCTGAGCAAGTCCCGCATAATCCTCTGGGAGATGTGATTCAAAGAGAATTCCCTCCACTAAGTATCTCTCAGCCTCAGTCATTGTGGAAACGTAGGATCCATACACAAACACCATCCACTAATATATCAGCAATAGAAAAACTCATCCTTGGGCGAGGAACATTTGGCCCAACTTATTGTCTGTAGAGACAACTATTTCAGTGTAATAAGCACTTATTAATCTCATACTATGTCTAAGTGACTGAATTAGGACATCTTGCTAGTATCCCTTCATCAGGGTAGAGAGATACCACTGGTTGAACTAAAGTATACCTGGAAGTCCTATAAAGAAGGGTAGAGCAACCTTAATAACCTACTGAAAATTATCAAGAGCTAAGAGACCAAACAGGAACAATACAGGCAGAAACATCCCTGAATGGGGAGTTGATTCCAAAAGAGCCATGGGAGAGGTTCAGCTGTAGTTTTTTAACAATTTTATATTACCTCAGTCGGGACATTTTTAGGTGGGACACACTGTAGCTATAAATTGCTCAGCATACGATTATCCCTGTCCTATTCCATGTAAAGAAAATAACACAAACCTGTAATTTAAGGCGCTGGAATAAAAACCAGGAATTCTTACCTGGGGAAAAGGAGTGGTTTTAAAAGTGGGATGCAAGTAAGCAAATCAAAGGTCTACCTGGCCAAGTAGGAAACCTGATTTCTGTGGAGTAATGAAATCTGAAACAGGATGGAAAATTGGGTACAGAAGTAGAGATTTCAAGCCAGGAAGGTCAGCATTGGACCTGGAAAGTGACTATTTGCTGGACACAACCTACCTCAAGCTTTAAAACCTTTTAAGGCAGTTTGCCCTGCACCCAACAGCTCAGGCCCTAAATCAGCCCTGTCTCCTACTGATGGAGTTTCACAGGGAAGGTCCCTTGGATAATTATTTTTGGCATTTGCTAGGTCTGTGCTTTCATTATGCGAATTAGATCTGGAGAATGGATGGGTGGAAGTTACAAGGAAACAGGTGATTGTTCAAAATGAGAGAGAAATCCCTAGGGCCATTCTACTTCATGCAAATTTTGATTAAATGCAATTTTATATCAGAATTTTTGCTTTCTACAGCTCCACTGAATTATAGACAGCAGCTTCAGGGCAACTGTTGCTATTTGTTAAGTGCCTTATGTATGTCTTTAAATATTTGACCTGAAAAATATGTGTCTATAGGAAAGCAGAGTGATAAAGTCTGCATGAACACAAGACAATCAGTGAGCATTTATTATGATATATGCATATTATGCATATGCATGTGAATTTATAATGATAAACTATTATTTATTATGCTGCGAACCAGGTGCAAGGACAGGCTTCCAACCCACCCAGAGTATATATCAAAAACACCAAGTGTATATTTTATATGAACAACATTTAAATAATAGAATGAAATTGATTGGTGAGTTTATGTAGAACCCCAATGATGCACCATAGGCAGGCAGCAGGGCTATAGTCTTTCCCCTTTGGTCAATCCAGGAGTAGGGAACTTGAGGCCACATGTGGCCCTCTAGGTCCTCAAGTGGGGTCCTTTGTCTGAATCCAAACTTCACAGAACAAAAGCCGCAGTTCCATTGTGCAATGAGGAAAAATTGAGGGTGTCAGTGTTTTTTGTACAATAGCATCCTCTTTGCTCATGTTATCCCCAGAGTAGCTCAGATGAGTAAGAAATGGAAGTAGTTCTCCAGGTACTACCAAAAGACCATGTAGGGAACATGAGAGAAATTTCTCGTACGTGTACAAAATATGTGTCTATAGGAAAGTGGAGTGATAAAGTCTGCATGAACACAAGCCAAACACTCAATCAGTGAGCATTTATTATGAACATCACATAGCCAGGCACCCTTTTCCATATTTTGTGTTTGGTATTGGGATGGGCCAGTTCTGAAATACTAACCACAGGTGACTGGTCCCTGGATGGACAAATGAGAAGAAAATTCAGAAACTGCAGGCCAGATAGAGTCACATGCCTGGCAGGACAATTCCTTTGGTCATTTCCTCTAGAGTCATCATCATAGGACCCATTGCATTTTACAACTGATATGGCAGGGGATGGTAAGATTTCATCTAACAATGCACAAAAGCTATTAGAAAGCATTATTGCTCTGTTTGAGAGATGAAGCAAGGAACCCTCTGTTTCCAAATTTGATGAAAATCACATACAAGACTGAAGGACCAGGATAAATAGATACAAACTGTTCTTTGATCACAATGCTGGTGTTAGTGAGCGCAACAAGTTCAGCAATCTGAGCAAAGAGGGCATAAGGGAATGAAATGTTTCCAATATAAATTGAGTGCAGACAGAACATTCTGTAGCCTTAAATGTCCTTAGCAGTCATGGCAGCAGATACTCGATGACTCTAACGTATGATAGGTAGCCTTTTAGAAGAAGAGCTATGACTGTATGAAGGACAGCACTTCTTGAGACTTCCTAATAGCAGTTTAGCCAGAAGTGTTGATGGATCAAAGACAAGTTGGCAAACTGGCCACGACAGACCCAAGCAGGAAAAGTTGGCTCTCACTATAAGTCAAGAATACACCATCCTTTTGAAGGCAGTACAAAGTGAAGGAGTATGTGTGTGTGTGTGTGTGTGCTCGCATATACATATACATATACACATACATACCCATATAATATATGTACTATCATATACATGATATATATGATATATGGTACATATAACAAGTATACACATTTAACAATATATATACATGGTAGCATATCTGGTAGTTTAAATAAGATAGCATAAATAATAGTATATACATGTATTTAAGATAGTACATATCATGCCATATCATATATTATTATATTAGTTTATATCATATCATATACTATTCTAATTTGGAAAAAGAAGGACAGAAGTTGAGGACAGGGCTTATTTTCAAAATGATCAGTGTTACCTCAGTTTCCTTGGATCAGGATAAAGGTGAAGAAATGTCATAAATTAGTTCCTACAGGATTTTCACTAGGGTAATGTAACCTAAAAGCCATAGTACAAAAACCAGCTGTGCCCTAAATTCCTCACATCTGTTTCAGATTAGTGGGGCTAGAAAAGTCTGAACTCTGTCAATGAAAATGTGCTTCCCCACCCTGAAATGTCATGGCCCGAGTAGTGTACGGGCAGTCAGGTGGTACAGTGGATAAAGTGCCAGGCCTGGAGTCAGGAAGACTCATCTTTCTGAGTTCTAGTCTGGCCTCAGACACTTACCAGCTGTGAGATCCTGGGCAAGTCACTTAGACCTGCTTTCCTCAGTTTCCTCATCTGTAAAAATCAGCTGGAGAAGGAAATAGCAAACCACTCCAGTATCTTTGCCAGGAAAATCCCAGCTGGGGTCACAAAGAGTTATACTGAAACAGCTGAACAACAAATATAATGTATACATAGGAGACAGCTGTAACTTCCTCCCAGAGACCTTATGACCATAAGAGCCAGCACAGAAAGGAAGTTCATTGTATTCTTTTTACATATTCCCAAGTTTGGAGATGCTAACAGTCACTGATATTTCAGAAAAGGGTAGCTCCACCAGGGAATATAGTGGAATAACAGTCATTTTTGAGGACTTAGGAAAACAGAGTTAGGGACTTGGGATAGCATTAAGGAAATTTTGTTCAACTATATTTAAGTGACTGGTAGGTAAATGCAAATAGGAAATTATTCTTGAGGTATAGGAGAATGAAGAAAGCAATGCAATGGTCTTCCACCACGAAATACGTGACATTTCAAACAGGTGCAGGAAAACATAGTGTCCTCGTTAGGGACTATGGGAAAAGTGGGCAGAATGGAAGTAATCACAGTTTGTGGGTTGTGGAAAAAAAACAACAGATATGTTTTATGGTTTCTTGAGACGGAAGGTAGGTGTGGAAAATTAGAAACAGTTGGGAACAATAACTTCCTGTTTGAGAAGACCGTAACTGCTAATTGAATACCTTCCTTAAAGAGAAGAGATTGTGGAGCACAAGGGAGTAGTCTAGTTGGGCTCGATGTGATGCGAATCAGTTAGTGGTTAAGGAGAGGACCAAACCTCATTTGCACGAGTGACTCAAAGGCAAGGTGATACTTATGGCCAACAATTCCTGTTACGATGAGGAATCATTGGCATTAATGTCCTTTTCTGCTAGGAGTGTCAAGATTTATTTCCCACAGTTCCAGAACATCCAGATAAACCCACAGGATCATATATCTCAACTGACAAATCAAATCCCTTCTCAATAAGTTGGCAGGAGTACAAAAGCTAAGTTAGAAGGCCTACTTATCGAATACAAGACCAATAGATATTGTGGTGGGGACAGAAACTGGATGAGAAATAAGTTGCTCTCCTTAGCATTCATGGCTTCAGGGGATGTCCACAGAGAATTCAGAGGCTTGCAAAGTGGACTGAGAAGTCCTAGTGACGAATGACAGAATGTAATTTTCCTAGAGTTGGAACATTGTAATATATGGACCAGATTAGGCTGTAAGGACTGCGGGAATGTTGATATCACAGTCATCTACAGCAGCATTTCTCCTAAAACCTTTTCAGGAGGGGGAACCTGTAAGATCAAAGCTATTTTCATAATACTACTAAGACATTCTTTTGCCTATTAAAATACTCCTCCCTTTTTTTTAACTACATATCTGTGTGAGGTCAGATTTTCTTTTCTTTATATACTTCAACTGAAATAATGTAGCACAAAAAATTGAACACAGAAGCAGATAGGAGAATCCAGCTTTTATTAAACTAGATATTAAAGAGATTTGCAGAAATATATAAAGCAAAATCCCTCTTCTCATTTTTTTGTTTTTGAAAATATGGTTACTATCTTTAAAATATAATAGATTTGTTTGTGGTATTTTAAATGAATTAATATTTTTGTAATTTATCTGTTTTAATTTCTAATGGTATAAATAAGTATCACCATATAAACAAAAGCCCTTTAGTGTCCTCAACAATTTTTAATAGTCTAAAGAGGTCTTGAGACCAAAAAGTTTGAAAACCATTGGTCTAGAATATGAATTTTGGGGACCTGGAAGTTGGTAGTTGGGTGGAATGGAGTTAGGTAAAACTAAGTTCTTTCTAATATCTATAAAAATGTGAGCACAGGCTGAATCTTCTCACACACTCGGCACACATACTGCATCTTCTCCTAAATAGATTCTTATGAATGTTCCTGGCTATCTCAGTCAACCAGTTAGTTACTCAAACAATAATTATTAAGCATCTACTATTTTCCAAGTGCCATGCTAAGTGCTGAGCGAAGACTCTGGCCCACTAACTACATTAACAGCGCTTCCTCTCTTGTAGTTCCTCTGGTGACTAGTGAGATAAGCATGTTTGAACCCTTTAAGGACATTGATCACATTCTAAGTGAATTTTAAGATTCAAATAGAAACTTATTTGATGTTTAAATTCTTTATTACACTTACCACGTACATAGAGTTTCTCTGCTTTGTGTCCCCTTTGAGGTTTGGACAAATGATGGAAGTTTATATTCTTTTCCACTTAAGGGAAGGTCAGGTCATTCTGACTTCCTGGACTTTTCCTACTTGCAATAATGATCCCAACTGTCATAATTAGAGAATTAACATTAGAGGATTATAGTATTCTGAAGACTGGGCTGATTATGCCCCAGGGTCTGTTCCTTTTCCCTCCATCATTATTGATTGAGATTATGATTTTGAGCTGGTCTTTGGTCCTTATCTCCTCCTCCTATTATAGCATTCCAGAGTCTCTCCTCTCTCCTAAGATTTACTACTTGGATAGAAGATGCTACTGCTGCATAGGGTGCCTGCCAGATAGGGTCACCCATTTCTGATCAACACTCATGGGTTTTGTTTAAGCCTTTCTAGATAACCTTCTTAGTATTCACCTTTATTTTGTTTATAGATATGTCTTAGTCTAGACTGTCTTTATGGATAATACGGCAAGGAGATCCTTGTCTAACCTTCTCACCTGTCAAAAGGCTCCTGATTTGGAGGTCAGTTGTAGGCTACAAAAAATGCAGCATGGCTTCCTTGAGCTTAACATCTCATTGATTAATATTGACCCAAGTTAAGTGGTAATAATTTATAATAGTCTATAACTTCTTGAAGTTTCTCTTGATCTTCTGTAATCTCAGGGAAATTTGGGATCAAATTGTAAAGGTTACCTGGCTTCCAAGGAACATGAACTGTAACGACATTACTCCCAGGAGTCTCATTCCAGGATTTAGAGTGCAGGAAGGTTAAAGGGATGGATTTGAAGATCCCTGTGATGGAAGTTGTAAGGTTGAAGGATTGAGGATAGAGAGGCTGAGTTTGGGGAATGGAGTAAAAGAGATACTAGGAGAGTACATGGCTTTTTCAACACAGTAGAGAGGTTAAGGTCCAAAGATAATAATAGTGGTGTTTTATAACTGAGTTAAAGAGAGTGGTAGAGAGGTATGACATGTATAAAATTTGAGAGACCTAGTTTCTGGGTAATTAATCATTTTATTAATCATGCTAGCAGATAATTAATCAAAGGCACCAGTGGCATTCTTGAATGCCAAAAGACCCCTCACAGAACCCACTCAATGCTTATAAGCCTGTGAAGAGTGAATGTTCTGAGGGTGGCAGTCAACTTGGATTGATTAGCAAGTAATGAGAGAATGAATATTATAATGACAAGTGGACTTATTCTAATGAGGAGCTGGGGGGTGTGACTTTAAGTATGTCATTGACTTCTAGATGACCAATCTAATCAAAAAATGTATCCCCACTCAAGCCTGAGTAAAACACAATGAGTGAGAATTCACCTCTGATTGTTGATGTTTGTTCTTTGTTCCTGACATCAAGGAGATGATGCCACAACATGCAAATGAACTGGATTTAAATGAGGCAGGGCTGTGTAGTCACTCACCTCACTTTCTCCTCTAGAGCCATCTGAGTCCAGTAGCAAGATATAGATCAGGATAACTAGAAATGGCCGTGGATGCTCTGGGAGACCTCAGCCTTTTTAAGCAAAGGTCTTTAACAGGTCTTGTTTTCACTAGGTAAGACCCATTCAGTGACAAAGACTAGGTAAGAAATGAGACAGAAAATGGCCTCTTTATCTAGTCTAAAAAAAATATCAATCTGAGAGGAAAAGACCCAGGACCTACTGTTAGCCAGTCAATGAGAGCCAAAGTGATTTGGGTTTGAGATGTGGTCCTTAAGAAAAAAAAGATTTCAGCGATCAAAATTTACATTCTTTTGGGCAGAGTAACCACAGGTAAGGGTTTAATACCCTATGCTGACATAAGGAATAGAAAGAGAAAGGAAGAAATTAAATTCACATTAAATTCTTTTCAAGGTTCTCTAGTTGAGTGGGGCAACCACTCCACCTAGATGAGCTAGTCTAAGTGGGGTAAATTTTTAGGAAAAGTCCAGGATCTTCTCAGTAACTTATTTAATAATCATTTCTCTCAGAGGGCATTATCTGGATTGCTGAATCTAAAACATCTGATTTAATTAATGAGTTTAAATCCTTCTACCAGGTTAGAAAAGAAGGTCTGCACTTAGTTTGGGAACAAGTCAATTTCTCCCTTGCACCTTTCCATTATGATTTGAGTTTTCCTTGTGAATTTTTGTAGCTTTTATCCATGGCCTCATTTTTATGTTTAGAAGCTTTTGAATACCAATCAAAAAAGGCATCCCATTAGGCTTGTTCCACTTTCAACACAAAAGACTGGAGAGCTTCCGTAAATATACTGTTTTGTCAACATCAAATGGTCATTCCACAGGGAATAACATAATGGGGTTGCCCTTAAAATGCCAATTCCACATGTCCAGAAAATGCAAATCTTGAAAGAATGATAACCCTACACATAATGGGTTGGAGATCCCTTGGAGGGAACTGGAACTTATTTGGGATGACCTGTTCCTATCAAAGGCACAAGGAAAAAGCTTACTTACTTTTCAACCTGCAAACCATGTCAACAAAGAGAGATTCATCCCATGGCAGAGTGGTCACTGGGGTTACACTGTGCTCACGGTAAGGTTCTGCCAACATGTGGGTCAGAGTTATCAAACAGGCAGCTCATAATCATAGATATGCACAGAGAGAAGAGATGACAGATAAGAGACAACAGGCACAATCATGCTGACCTGCAAATACATACTATCTGAGCCTTCAAATTCGGAATGTGACGGCTTTTGTAGCAGGCACCAGGTGACTGATGGGAGCCCAGAGGCACCAATCCCTTTCCCCATCCCCTTAAACACAAAATCAGGTAGATTCTAATGGAGGAGATACTAAGTACAGGTTAAAATCTATGGCACAAATGTAGTTGATAAATACAAATATATGCAAAATGTTAAATACAGAGTAGTTTGGGAGAGAAAGGACTAGCAGGTGGGGGGACCACGAAAGGCTTGGTGTGGAAGATGGTACTTAAGCAGTATCTTAAAGGAAATGAAGGCTTCCGTAAGGGGGAAGTGATGAGGGAGGGTGTTCCAGGTATAAGGAGCAGATGGTAGATGGAAGCATCCTGTGTGAGGAAGAGAGAGGAGGACAGTTTGGCTGGATAGCGGAGTGAGCAAAGGGAAGTAATGTCTACTGGGTCTGAAAAGAAAAGTTGGAACCTGTTTCTATTGGGCTTTAAAAGCCAAATGGAATTTGTTTTATCCTGAAAGCAGCAGAAAACCACTGGAGTTAGTCAGATCTGTGCTTCAAAAAAAAATATTTTGGCAGCAGTGGGTAGGATGGAATGGAGTAGTGAGAGACTTACGGCAGGAACACCAATTATGAAGCTGTGGCAACAATTTAGTCAGGAGGTGATGAGGGTCTGGAGCAGAGAGTTAGTCTGCGCAGAGAGAAGAGATCAATCAGATGTGAGAAATGTTAGAGAAGATAGAGGTGGCAGGGTAGGGCAACTGACTGGACATGTGGGGTGACAGAGATGACAGAGTCCAGGATAATTCTGAGATTGTGAATCTGGGAAGCTAGGAGAATGGAGGATGGGGTGGTTTCTTTAACAGAAATGGGGAATTTTGAAAGATGGGGGAAATAGCAATTTTAGACATATCAAGTTTGGTATGTTTTCAGAATGTCCAAATTAAAATGCCCATTAAGCGCCTAGTGATTTGTACCTTAAGCTCAGGAGAGATTTAGGGATGGAACTATAGACATAGAGTTTGAAGAACCCTGTAAGTAGAGCTGATCATTAAGCCTGTGACATCTGAAGATGTCGTTAAGAGAGAGGAATAATCTGAGTTTTCCCCTGATAACCTCACTACTTAAAGAGAAATCAACAAAGGCCTCCCACATTGAGTAGGCCAAATGGGGAATCCGCAGTACAACACCATTGCTTACTGCCTCTGTGATCTAGAGCTAGTCATTTATCTTCTCAAGGCTTCATCTCTAAAATGGGAGGGGGTCTAAATGCACAAACCTCTGCTGAGGTATCTTCCAACTCTTAATCTTAAAATTCTGTGACCTTAGAAATCAAGGATTCTTATTCTTAATAGGGAATCCATACTCTTGTTGAGAAAGAAAAAGAGAGAAGGAAGGAGAAAGGGAAAGAGATAGTGTTTCAACACAGTTGGTTTCTTTTGTAATCTGTTGTGTTTTATTTTGTGCATTTAAAAACATTATTCTGGTGAGAGGTCCAAAGGCTTCACTAGACTGCCCAAGTTGTCCAAGATACACATACACTCCTCAAAAATGTTAAGAACTCCTGAAGTCTTAAATAACCCCTTCGTCTTTTGGAGGAGTAAACTAGCCCATTTATATATTATCTATTATTAGTTAATCCCAAAGCAGATCAAAACTATTGCATGGAATTTTTCAAGATGAGAATTAACCAACCCAACCAAATTATCATGAAGCTAGGCTGTTAAGTATTTTGCATGGACTCTTCCAAGCCAAGGACAGCTTCAGCTATCTGCATGCTGTTCTGTGACCCAGAGAGTGAAAAGAAAAAAGGAAAGCAGCTGCTTGTGCTGTTGTCTGTCTTCCTAGGTTCACTCTTGGTTTCCCTTGTTTTACTCCCTGTACAGAGACAGAGACTGATTAACTCCGCCAACTGTGTGAGTAAGCCACTGCAGAATGGGACGCATGAGAACATTGAGAATGGAAATGTGCCTGTGGAGAACCAGGAGGATCAGCCACAGCAGCAGCAGCAGCAGCCTCAGCAGCAGCAGCAGCCACAGCAGCAGCAGCAGCAGCCAGAACCCGAATCGACAGAAACAGATTTCCTCTCCCCCTTTTCCATGCCAGGTGAGTTCTGAGCAAGATTAAAGAGTCAAAAAAGTGTCTCGATTTAATTTTATATTTTTTCAGTGAAGAAAAAAGTCTTTTTTTCTCCCTTTCTCATATCCCCCCACCCCAAATTGGGAGGAAGAAAAACAAAACCTTGTAATAAATATAGAAAGTCAAATGAAACATTCTCATGTTGGCCATGACCCAAAAGGTTGTGTTTCAATACATTGCCTCTTTGTCAAGAGATGGGGAAAGTGTTTTATCATTGTCCTCTGGAGTTGTGGTTGGTCATTAAGTTGATCAGAGTTCTTACATCTTCCTAAGTCATTTGTCTGTGCCATGTTGTTGATGTATAAATTGTTGTCCATTTGAGAAGGATCAGAATTATTAATGCTAGTGAAACCCACAAGGCATTGGTATGTACAAAGGAACAAGAGAATTAGGTCATTGTTTGGTCAGACACTCAGGTCAAGTTATAGCTAAACTCCTAGGTTCAGGATGAAAGGGCAAAGCTAACCAGAATGAGTTTTCTTAAGTACCCCAGCTTTAACAGATGGGCGGGGCAGCCTGATGTCAGGCTGGAGACCTGACAGCATAAAGAAGTCACATGAAAGAGATTCTCTCTGAGATAGGATGACCAAAGGTGTATTTGAGGGTAGCTCTGCTGGCAATTTTTAGAAGTGAGCTTGAAGTAAGAGGGAGTTTTGCTTTGTTCGTTCATTTCACTTGTGATCATTCTTTGTGACCCCATTTTTGGTTTTCTTGGCAAAGATACTAGAGTGGTTTGCCATTTTCTTCTCATGTTACAGATGAGGAAATTGAGGCAAATGGGATGGAGGGATTTGCCTAGGGTCACCCAACTAGTAAGTATCTAAAGCCAGATTTGAACTCCAGGCCTGGCATTCTAGGCACTGTGCCACTTGGCTGCCCCCAGAAAGGCATAACCAGAAGAAGTGAAAAACCAAAGTTCAAGTGCATCATTAAGTAAGATGTATTGTTGGTGATAATTTGGGTAGAAAGAGTATAAAGGACTTTCTATTCCCAAGCTCTTGAGGGAAAAGAAAATCCATTCTGCCATTCCTGGTATCTATAATTATTAGTGATCTCTCATGCCCTGAAGTTATCTTATTTCTCCAAGCCTCAGTTTCCTCAGCTGTATAATGACAATAATGATATTTGAACCACTTATCTTCATGTTGGTTGTGAAGACAGGCACTCTTTAAATGGAACCTCCAAAGCCTGGACACTGAGGCTCCTGCTGATTCCTTATCACCCTTCAAGGCTCAAGTGAGATGCCACTAGCTAGAGGATACCCTTCCAGACGTGCCCCAGTTGTTAATGTGCCAGTAACTATGATCTGAGGTGGAATATGAACGTGCAGTAATTGGTAGTTTAGAAGAGAGAGAGATGGTTTTTCACTGGAAGTTTCAGGGGAGGATTCATGGAGAAGATTTCATTTGAATTGAATTGTAGTGAATAGACAGTGGAGGCAGAACTGGGGTAATGGGTATTCCAGGTCACATGAACAGCATAAGCAAAGTGATGAGGGTGGAGGTAGGGATGCTAAGGGAGGAAGCAGGTAGCATATTTAAGGAATGGCTGGAGCATGTGAAAAGAAAGGAGTAAGGATATAAAGAAGGAAAGTGGAATTTAGGCCAAACATGTAGGATCTTGAATAGCAGGTGAAGGAATTACAGAGATTAAGTAGGTAATGAGATACTTTAAGATTTCTGAGTGGGGGATTGGAATATGTCCTTATCAGGCCTGGGAATCTTCCTAAAGATGTAGATGCTCTGGAATCAATACATGTCTGTATTGAAAGGGGGAGAAACTGGAGGTAGGTAGACCAGTTGGCTGAATGTCATGCTAATACAAATGAGAAGTGATGGAAGATCTGGGTCTTTGTTAGTTGAATGACAAGGTTGGAAGAAAGACTGTGGAGAATTAAAAGGAGAATGAGAGGAAAAATGGAGGCACCACTTGTGATTATGGGAAATCACTTTATAGTGACCTGTGGCCATGGGAAGAGAGAGGAATGAGAAGTACTTCAAAAATAGAAATGATGAAATAAGCAACTAACTGGATATGGAGGATTAACCCCAAGCCCTAAAGAGCAAAACACCTGTACTCTTCATGGACTCATAACAAGGGTACATTAAAATCAGAATCCAGTTAGGGCTACAAAAAGCAGCTCCATCCCTGCCTTCAAAATGCTTGTAGTAGAGTAAGGCAGAATCGTATATTTTTGATGCATTTCCAGACCTGTTGGCTGTTGGCCTTCCATAGACCGTTGGGTAGTCTGCCCATCTACCAAATATCTGTTGGAACCAGCCAGAACTGATTTGGAATTGTGATTTAGAGAATCTCAGTTTTTATGCTCCAAGACTGCCACTAAGTAGACCCTGAAAGTTTAGCTCCAAATAGATTTTTAACTTCTTTAAAAAAAGAAAAAAGAAACCACCCTCATTCCTTGGGTCTCTGAGTAGCCGTTTGCAGTCTTACTTTGTGTAACAACAGGGCTCTTTATTCCCAATTTCAAAATATTACTCTGCCTAAGCAGAAGTGCTCAGCAGGGCAGTGGGACCTTGGGATATAGTAATGGAGAGGCAACTTTCAGCAGAGTGATAGACGAGAGTTCAGGCCTATAGTCTAGGATACAGTGTTCTTTTTGAAGATTTAGAGCAAACATCAACCCGGAGGATGAAATTATATTGTTTTCAAATATGAGAATTTCTAGATAATTGAAAGCAGCCCAGGGGGGAGGGGAAGAGAAGTAATATGTGATACAACTCTCAGCCTCCCTTCTGTTTTTGTATATGGGAAACAGAAGCCATCATTTTCATGAGTTTAATTCCGTACTTACAGGAGTCAATAAGATGAACTTCTGTAGGTCTGTAAAATAATTTAATTTCAAAAACTTGAAGAAAATATTGCTACCTCCATATTTACAGAACTATGAATCCTGTTACCCTTGACTTAGCATAGTAATGAGGGTATAGAGTGATGCATACACTTAGATTTAATCATGTCTATGAAAAATGAAAATTTACCTTAGTTTATAGGATGATAGATTTAATTTGGAAAGAACTCTTGAGACAATCTAGTGATTTTACATATGAGAAAACTGAAGCCCATGATGATTGGTTCTATCACTTATTAGCTGTGTGACCTTACACAAATCACTTGATTTTCCTCACCTGTAAAATGGGGAGAATAAAACTCACCACTACCTATTTCCTAGGGTTGTTGTGAGACTCAAATGAGATGAAAATGGTAAATAAGATCCTGCATAGAAAATTCTTTTTCATTGTTGAGTCATCTATAACTCTCCATTTGGGGTTTTTCTTGGCAAAGCTAATAGAGAAGCTTGCCATTTCCTTGTCCAGGTTATTTTACAGAGGAGGAACTGAAGCAATCAGAGTTAAGTGACTTGCTCAGGGGCAGACAGCTAGTAAGTGTCCAAAGCCAGATTTGAACTCAGGAATATGAGTCTTCTTGATTCCAAGCCCTGTGCTCTATCCATTGTGCCACCTAGCTGCCCCATGGAAAGTAGTTTGCAATCAGTCAATACACTTTTATGAAGCACCTACTAAGCATTACATAAATGTGAGCTCTTATTATTTAAGTCCCATCTAACTATGGCATTCTTGTAGTGTGTTGGCTGGTCACTTACTAGGGACAATTACCTTCCCTTCCCTTCCCTTCCTTTCCCTTAAACCCACTGCACTCTGAAGCCCAAAGATTGGACAACACTAGACCCTTGCCCAAGCTCCACTTAAAGGCTGTTTTCTGGACCCTCCTGGCTTAAGAGTGATGATCAATAGTAACTGTTGCTGTCTCCCTCCCAGCTTGATGTAGTTATTTTCCTTTGGTTTATTAAAGGGGCCATCCCCTGACTACTTCTTAAACAGGCCTATTCACTGAATGGATGTTATCTCATCCTAAGTGAGTACCTGAAGAGGCCTTAGCCTAAACAGGCAAAGGTCTCCCATTGCCATCTCCAGTCATCCTGATGAATATCTGGTTACTGGATCCAGATGGCTTAGGAGGAGAAAGTGAAGCTAATGACCTTGCACAGCCCTCCCTCACTCAAAACAAAGTCAAGTACAAGTCATATCATCATTTCTCTGATGACATGGTCTTCAATGAACAAAGGTTGTTCACAACTAGGGACAAAGCACTGTTGCATTGGCACAAGATAGACAGTCTTTCTGCACATAGTTCAAAAAGGTAGTAGGACATATAAAAGGTTGGAGAGACATAGTTTCTGGGTAATTAATCATTTTGTTAATCATGCCAGCAGATAATTAATAAAAGGGATAAGTGGCACTCTCGAATGCCAAGACCCTTCATGGAACCCACTCAGTGCTTATATGCCCTTGGAAGAGTAGTTTCTGAGGCTTACAATCAACTCTGATTGGTTAATAATTAATGAGAAGAATGATTATTGTAATGAGAGATAGAACCATTCCAATGAAGGGCTAGGGGCATAACTTTGATACTCTTACTCCCAGACCACCCCCCATCCTCAGCAGTGTAGACAAAGGATCTGCCTATACTCAGACAGGCTGAGTGGAACACAGTGGGCTGGAATTCACTTTAGATTAAGTTCTCTGTAAGGCTCTCTAGTTAAGTGGGGTCTTAGGCAACCTCATCCATCAATATCCTTCAGTTCAATGTAATTAGTATTTGATCATTAATATATAAGAGAGAAATAATCATTTCTCTCAGTAACTATAGCCCAGAGGAAGAATGCCTGAGAGATTAAGTGGGAACTTGACCTTCAATAATTATATCTACACACACACATACATAGATAATTATGCATAAAATTATAATGGCAAGATGGAATAGAGAACTAGACCTGAAGTCAAGCATGCCTGAGTTCAAATCTTGCCTCAGACATTTACTAGTTGTGTGTACCTGGGAAATTCCCTATCCACCTCATCTATAAAATGATACTTACCTCTCAGGGTTGTCATAAGGATTGAACAAGATAAGATTTGTTAAGGCAATTGGCAAGTCTTAAAATGCTATGCACTTACTAGCTCTTATTGTTTTTCTCATTATTGTTCAGTAAAAACAATTGATTGTCCCCTTAGTATATTCTTATCTCTTGTATACACATCTAATAATAGAGCTCCTGAAAATAATGCCTTCACTAACATACACAAGGGTGGACAACTGAAAGTTGACACCACTATTTCTCTTTTCCCTAAATCTTGATTTTAAATGTTCCATTGTCAAGAAATTCTTAATACCTTCACAGTCTTTTAAAACAACAGAGTTTTGACTTGATTTGAGGTCCAATCCTTGATCCAGGAACCCTGAATACAGTTCAGTCAGTCCATAGTAGGATTTTCCATCACAATGTGAATGGATTCAGGACAGAAGCTTCCAGTAGTGTCTCTGACCCCTAAAGAACTAAAGACCAAGGATGCCAAAGTCTCCAGCCCAGGAAAGAAAACTATGGGCCCCATCTGTTCAGCTAAGCAAGTCTAAGACATAAATGTCCATGGAGGGCTTCCTGTTATTCTCCAGAGGATACTAATTTTCCGAATGCCTTACCCCTATCACTTTTTAGTTTTTCTCATTTGAATATTTATTGAGTACCTGTTGTATGTAAAATCTTTCACTAGGCAGTTTAAGGAAATACAGTGTTCCAGCCTTCGAGGAGTCAGCTCATAACCGTATGGAATGGGAGAACTCAAGACTGTTAACAAAGCAATTCAGAAACATGGATTAAGTACCTCTTAAGTTGCAGGCATGCTGCAATACAAAGGCAGGTGTATGGTGCAATGCAAAAAAAAGATGCAAATATATGGTACAAATACAAAAAAAAAATTCCTTGGGAATACAAAGGAAAAATGACTGAGCTCCTGTTCTCAATTTAATTGGAAATGTGGTTGGAAGGCTGATGAGGCAGCAAGAAAATGTGTTATAATGATATTAAGCTAATCGTGTTCAGGGAATTTAAGGAACAGAGATACAGCCATACTCAACTTAAAATTTATTGGATAATAACCTGCACTTCTCTAATGTTATTCTGTTGCTATTCAGCCGTTTTTCAGTTGTGTATGACTCTTTGTGACCCCATTTGGGGTTTTCTTGGCAAAGACATGAGGGTGGTTGACCATTTCCTTCTCTAGCTCCTTTTACAGATGAGGGAACTGAGGCAGACAGAATTAAATGACTTGCCCAGGGTCACCCAGCTAGGAAGTGTGTGATGATGGATTTGAACTCAGGAAGATGAGTCTTCCTGATTCCAGGCCTGATACTCTATCCACTGTCACCTAGCTGCCTATAACTATTTGCACATCACTGTTTGCATATTATCTCCCCCCATTAGATTTTAAGCTCCTTGAGAACAGGGATTGTCTTTTGCCATTTTTTGTATCACCAATATTTAGCACAATGCTTGGCACACTTAATAAATGCATATTGCCTGACTGAGATGGGCTCGATGGACAGTAGGATGGGATGTGAAACTTAGAGCATGTTATGGTATCTAGGACCATCCAGTAAATATAATGGACTGAGTAGGCTAGTTTTGTGCATATTCAGTCACCAGTCAAATGTGTCAGTTCCCTTGGCTCCAGCTCCAAATGTCACTAGACTAACTTTCCCAGGAACTAAAGTGTCATTTCTAGAAGACCTAAGTCCAGATCTCTTGTCTGGTACGGAGGAGGATGCTGGTTCAGCTTGTTTCCACTTCTGTGAGTCAGAGGTGTCAAACACACAGCTGGAGTAAGACTCAAGCCAGATTAAAATGTAATTGGGAAATATTTGATAAAATAGATAAAAATAAACAAGATATAGATAATAGTACACTTTGAAGCTAAGACAATATGCAGCCCATGGGAATCTTTATGTACAGTTTAGTGGCCACCCCCATTTATTTGACTTTGATACCACTGGTCTAAACTAAATACTCTCCATGATGGGAGGTAGTTTTCAGCCCCATAACTAACTTGATTACTCTACTGTCTCAGTATGGTTAGGGGATCTACCTCAGCTTGCCCATATCCTTATTAAAATTCAGCCTGGAGAGTGGAGCACCAGTGCTTCAGATATGGTCCAACCAGGGCAGAGGACAACATTAAGCATAACGTCAGTCTCTTGTCTGGACTCCAGCTTGAGCTCCCATTAGCCTTTGGGGCCACTGGATCGCCTAACCACTGAGGAAATGTACAGTCAGCATGTGATGGAAGAGGGAGTGGAGTCCATTCATCAAGTTTTTAGCATGACTTTAGAGGTATGGAAGATTTCATTGATTTGTACAAGGCGGGTTTTCTTCCCAGACTGAGTCCCTAATGAACCTCCATCCATCACAGAAAGCACCGGAATAGTCAGAATGGGCCTCATTCCTTTACCTTGCCAAGTGACCTTGAAGTCAATAATTCTGTAAGGTTGTTGATCCTGGCCAGTTTTTAAGAGGAAGCAGTACTTTTCAGTTTCCTAGAGTACTGAGACCACCAAGGGAAAAATCTAAAGGAGAACAGCTATGTGGTTCAGCACCATGGCTAGAGTAAAGAAGACTCAAGGTCAAATTTGACCTCGGATACTCACTAGCTGTGTGACCCTAGGCAAGGCACTTAACCCTATTTATCTCAGTTTCCTCATCTGTAAAATGACCTAGAGAAGTAGAGGGCAAACTACCCCAGTATCTTTGCCAAGAAGAGCCCAAAAGGGCTCATGAAGAGTCAGGCATGATGGAAAAACAACTCAACCACATCAACAAATAACAGCAAGGAGGAAGAAAATGTGTACTGCCAACGAAGTCCCTGACTAGGAAAGGATGCTCAACTATGGACTGTATTTTCCTCTCTAATGGAAATCTGATAGGCCAAGAGCAGTGAGGGAGAGACCACAGGGAGGGATAGATGAGGCAGAATCAACTACAGCATGAACTTGGAGGCGTACCTAGTAAGTCTTTAAAATCTGACTGGGTACTTGGGAAACTCACTTTCCCTAAGAAGGGCCTCAGTTTCCCAATTCTGTCTGTAAAATGAAAAAGTTGGAACTTCCATCTATCATCATAGAATGTACCAGAATAGCCAGAATGAACATCATCTCTTTACCTTGCCCAGTTCTCCATCTTCTTTTAAATTCCTTTGTGCTTTAAGAAGCTTAAATTCTCTTCTATATTTTTTGTGCTACCGTTTAGTGGCCCTTTTAGTGCTACCATTCCACAATCTTTTGCTAACATTTTATGATACTACTAGTGAACTTTAAGGTACTCATTGGCAACTCTTGCTATAAAAGGGGAACGTTCTATGTTTTCATCCCCTCAAAGAGCTACCCTGGCTCCTCTGCCACACAATTAAAAAACAAAACAAACACCTGATGCACAGTGTTTCCTCTCTTACCTTCCAAGCAACAAGGAAATACTTACTTTTAATCTGAAGGCCACAAGGAATGAGTGGGAGCTTTCTGACATCCCTCTGGGAAACTCTCTTTGTGAATTTGTGCAAGGACAACACTTTGAAATCATCAATTATTTCCGTAGTTTTAGATTATCAGGAGCAAAGGGTTGAAAATTTCTCTCTCCATCTGCTTCCCATTTATTTTTGTATAGCAGCCATGAGAAAAACCTCTGGTCCGTGTGCTCCAAGTCAAAACAAAATTAATGAGAAGTAGGCAATGAAAATGAAAATTTCAGTGTAACTCCAGCCCTGTCCTCATATTTCTTCTATCATCACAATGATCTGAGCATATGGGTAGTGAGCTTGGGTGTATGGGTTGCAAGCAGGGAGATCATAGGGTTCCTAGTTCATTGGAACTAAAAGGAACCACCAAGGACATCTAGTCCAATGCCCTCATTTTACAGATGAAGAAAATGAAGCCTTCATTGCATTCTCTTATTGTAGCATCTGCAGAGCAGCATAAGAAACTAAAGATAGCTCTGGAGGGGAAAGGAGAAGGAAATAAGCATTTCTATAGTGCCTACTATATGTGCTTGCTAGACACTGTGTTCAATACCTTTTAACAAATACCTCATTTGGTCTTCACAACCCTGGGAGGTAGGTGCAATTGTTATTCCCATTTTATGGTTGAGAAAATTGAGGCAAATGGACCTGAAGTGACTTGCTTAGGATCACGCAGCTAGCAAGTGCATAAGGCCAGATTTGAATTGAGGTCTTCCTGACCACAGGCTCAGTATTCTGCCCACTGTACCACCAGTTGCTGGAGGGTGGTATCAGGGGTGCAGTGAGGATGTTTATCAATTTTCCTGCTAAGGATAAACTTTGGGATTCTTGACTCTCAGCCTAGGTCTCTATCACCATAAGTGTTTGCCTTCATTTCCTCAGTTGTAGGAAAGAAATAACAGTAGCACCTACCTCCCCAAAGTGGTGAGGACCAAATAAAATTCAGTAAACATTAATTAAGCACTTCCTGTGTACTAAGTACAGTGTTAATGCTGGGGATATGAAAAGAAGTAAAAGATAGTCCCTGCCATTGAGGAACGAAGAGTTAGAGAAGGCTTCCTGTAGAAGGTAGCATTTTATCTGGGACTTGGAGGAAACTGGGGAGGTCAGTAGTTGGAGTGGAGGAAGGGGAGCAGTCCAGACATGGGGGACAGTCAGAGAAAATGCCTAGGTCCAGGAAATGGAGTGTCTGGAATAGTCAGGAGGCCAGTGTTACTGAACAGAGAAGTACGTGTAGAGGAGTAAGGTATAAGAAGAATGAAAAGGTAGGAGACATCAGGTTATGAAGGGCTTTGAACAGCAAACAGAGCATTTTGTGTTTGATCCAGGAGGTGATAGGGAGGGACCCGCTGGAGTTTACTAAGCAGGGAGGGTGAGATGATCAGACTCGTGTTTTAGGGAAATCACGTTAGTGGCTGAATGGAGAATGAATTGAAGTGAGGAGAGTTCTGAGGCAGGCAGACCCACCAGCAGACTATTACAATAATCTAGGCATGAGGTGATGAGGGTCTACACATGCCAGCGTCAGAGGAGAAAAGGGGATATATTCCAGAGACGTTGAAAAGATGAAATTCACAGGCCTTGACAACAGCTAGGATATGGTGGGGGGCTGCGATGGAGTGGGGTGAGAGGTGGTAAAAAACTCACGATGATTCCTAAGTTATGAGGCTGAAGAACTGGGAGGATAGTGTTGCTTTATAGTAATAGGAGGTGAGGGAGAGTTTAGGGGAAAAGATAATGAGGTTCGTTTGGGAATATGAATTTAAGATGTCTACTGGACATCTAGTTCAAAATGCCTTGAAAGGGAGTTGGAGAAGAAAAGACTGGAGGTCAGCCGAGAGATTGGGACAGGAAAGGTAGATCTGAGAATCATTAACATAAAGAAGGCAATTAAATCCGTGAGCATGGATCAGCTCACCAAGTGAAATAGTATACAGGGAGAAAAGAACCCAGAGACACTTGTGGATAGAGGGACTTATCTGGAGGAGGATCCAGCTAAAGAGACAGAGAAGGAATGGTCAGATAGGTAGAAGGAGAACCAAATGAAACATCTGTTAAAAAAAAAAAATGCTTAGTATACCGCCTAGCACATAGTAGGCTCTATAGAAATGCTTTATTCCTTTCCCTTCCTTTAATAAGCAGTGATTAATCCAAGTGAATCCAGTGGTTGATCCAAGTGAAATAACATATATAAAACTATTTGTCAACCTTAAAGTGCCAACTCAATCCAATTATTATCATTTCTGCGGTCCTGTTGGTATGGATTTCAGGTTTATTGATCATCTGAATGAGTCTGAGCAGACTAGCCATACTTCCAAACCATTATTTCATTCTGAGACATATTAGGATTTGTCAGCTGGTTTAATTAAAGGGAAACAAGTGGTCTTTGTTGGAATGGTTTCTAATTATGGCAGCTACTCTTCTCAAGCAGAGCCCTTTATAATCCCCCTTTAATAGTGTCCTATCAATGTTATTAACTAGAGATCCCACAAAGATCTGAAGCTTTACAGAAAGAGAGATGATGGGCCCACATGCTTTGTCTTAGATCCTAAGAGAAGTACTGTTTTTCAGTTCTAGAGCTAGAAGTCACAAAGTGTACAGGCAAGGTGGAGTGTGTCTAGAAGAGAGTAACCCTCACACAATGGTGACAGTAGAGGAAACCATGACAAACAGGGAGCACTTGAAGGAACTGGGGATACTTAGCTTGGAGAAGAAAAGACTTAAAGGGGGACCAGAGAACTATCTTCAGGCATTTGAAGGGTTGTCAGACCCCTAATAGCTGTATAACCTTGAGCAAGTGACTTTAACTTAATGTCTGTCTGCCTTAGTTTCCTCAACTGTAAAATAGAGAAGATAACAGCACCTATCTCACAGGGTTATTGTGGAGAACAAATAAGGTAATATTTGTCAACACTTAGCATAGTGCTTAGCATGTAGTAGGTATTTAATAAATGCTTATTTCCTTCCCCTTACTATTTAAAGGACAGAATTATGAAAAGGGGAGAAGGTGCAGGGAGGCCTATTTCAGGTCAATATACAGATTAATGCCCTTATCACTAGCTATCCAAAAAATAGGATGGACTGAGCCCTCCACTGTGTGGCTCTCACCTTTCTAGCCTGATTTCATATTTCTGCATTTCACAATTCCACCTTGGAGTCCAACTGACCTTCTCCCCTCCATGGCCTTCCCTCTCCTATCTCTACTTCTTTTCATAGTTGGTACCCCATGTGCGGATCATACACCCTCTTCATGTTCATCCCTTCCCACGAGGATTCCTAGCTTCCTTTGAAGCACAATTCAACTGCCAAATGGCAGTTGATGCTTTCGTTGATGCTTTGTGACCCCATTTGAGGTTTTCTTGACAAAGCTACTGGAGTGATTTGCCATTTCCTTCTTCAGCTCATTTTACAGATGAGGAAACTGAGACAGTGACTTGCCTAGGGTCACACAGCTAGTAAGTGTCAAGAGGCCAGATTTAAATTCAGGTCTTCCTGACTCCAGACATGGCACCCTATCCTTTGTGCCACCTAGCTACCTCTCAGATGCTACCTCCTATCCAAAAACACTCCTTCTTCCCCCAGTTGGCAGTGAACTTTTCATCTTATAATTACTTCACAAATTGCACTACAAGTTTTGAGACACTGTATACTTGATATTTATATTTTTATATTTTATATTTATAAATACATTTTATATATTTATATTTTTTTTTATATTTTCTTGTCAATGTGTAGCTTATATCCCTTTGTAGAATGGGAATTCCTTAAGAACAGAGCCTTTGGTTTTTGTCTCGGTATGTCTAGCAGCCAGCACGTAATAAATTTGTTGAATTGAATTGGCCCAGGAGGTAATAACAATACATAAAGAAATGCACATATGTATATGAATGCATAAAGTCTGTCATGAACCAATAAGCATTTATTAAGTGCTTCCTATATGCCAGGCACTATGCTGGGGACACAAAGAAAAGCAAAGACAGTTCTTGTGGTCAAGAAGCTTGTAGTCTAATGGAGGAGAAAATATGCAAAAGATAATGTACAAAATCCATAAAGGTTAATAAAGCATTATATAAATGTGAACTCCCCATCATTGATGGGGTATTTAAGCAAGGCTGAACTCATCTGGGATATTTTAGATAGGATTCATCCTCCAGGAAGGGGCTGGACCAAAGTGATCACTGAAGATACTTTCAGTTCTAGAATTCCAGTGTTCTAGTATTCTTTGATACTGAGGACGGCACATGGCACTTTGCCTTTTCCCCAAGTTGACTTGTGTTGGCATCCCACTGCCTCCATAAATATCCTCTAAGCTACACATGTGCTCCCAGGCCTGGGTAAGGTTGAAGCCGTGAATTGCCTGATGAAGGATTAAAACATAGGCAAAAATAGGAAATTGAACTCCTCCTGGTGGCAGCTCTTTACTTCCTTCTCAGAGGTATTAGGTAATAAAGATTGAATCTATAGGAAAGGACCAGGAGTAGTGGGAGGAAATGCTAAGGTGGAAGACTTGGACTTATCAATATTGGAGCTACTCAGAAGCAGATACTTTTCACTTCTCCGTGGTCAAAGGACCAGCTATGTGTCAGAAATAGAGTTTGAACCCAGGCCTTCCTGGCTCTAGACCTAGTGTGCTTTCTGTCATATTTTGTCAAGAGTGCTAGGTGGTGCAGTGGATAGCACACCAGGCCTGGAGTCAGAAAGGCTCATCTTCCTGAGTTCAAATCTGGCCTCATACACTGAGTGACCCTGGGCAAGTTATTCAACCCTGTTTGCCTTAGTTTCCTTATCTGTAAAATGAGGTGGAGAAGGAAATGGCAAAGTACTCCATTATCTTTGCCAAGAAAATCCCAAAAAGGGTCACAAAGAATCAGACACAACTGAAAAATGACTCATCCACAACAAAATGTTGTAACAAAACATTTGAACTCAGGAGATGCCTAAGGTCAAATTGTCTCGTTTCTAAATCATCTTAGGCAAGCAGCTAACAAAATTGTCCTGCAGTGTAAATGAGTGGGTGGAATAACACAGGATGTCTAACATTAATACAAAAACACCAAAAGTTTATACAGAAGAAGATTATGATGTGAGACAAAAGGGAAGAAGGAAGAACCGGGAAGCAGGTGATTAACTTATTTTGGAAGACTGTGGAGTTCATGGTTAGCACCCACCTGGACATGGTGAGGCTTGAGTGGATCTGCTTCCAGTGTTGTCACTTAGTTATGTCTGATGCTTCATGACCCCATGGACCATGGCACTCCCTGTCCATCTATCCTCCACTATCTCCCAAAGTCTGCCCAAGTTCATGTTCATTGCTTCAAATAGCATCCATAATTTATCAAGCATTTGTCCATCAAATCGGTGTTTTGGGAAATAGCCTACTTTAGTGGTAAAAATCAAAAAAAAACCTCGGTAGAGTATCTGGGCAGACAGTACTATCTGGAAAGCTTAAGAAATGAGACCAAACTAAGAACTGCATATGCTCCCAACAAAATATAATTTAGCTACCTGGTCTAAAAATGGTCAACATTAATATTGTGTAACAGGGTGGAGAAGATTGCCTCCTTTCTTAAAAAGAGAGGTTAAGGATTTCATAATTGTTTTACATCAAATTTCAATCTTTTTGTCAATTTTTTAGGTATTTAATTTGTAAAACACTCTGCTTTGTACTAGCATACAGAAAATAGGGTATTGATTTAAACTTTTTGAAGCCAGGTGATCAAGTACATTTGTAATAAAAGTCAGTGGATCAAAAACAGGAAGGAAGGAAGGAAGGAAGGAAGGAAGGAAGGAAGGAAGGAAGGAAGGAAGGAAGGAAGGAAGGAAGGAAGGAAGGAAGGAAGGAAGGAAGGAAGGAAGGAAGAGAGAGAAAGAGAAAAAAAGAAAAAAGAAAGGAGATTAAAGACAGAACATACCGGGAAAATGTGTCCAAGTGTCATAGAACTCAGAACACTTGGAAATTATTTGGGGAAAACATTCATGGGGAAACAGCACTACAAGTTACTTTCTAGCCTCAGACACTTATTAGCTGTGTGACTCTGGGTAAGTCACTTAATCCTGTTGGCCTCAGTTTCCTCATCTGTAAAATGAGGTGGAGAAGGAAATAGCAAGCTACTCCCCAGGCAAGTTATTTAACCCTGCTTGCCTTAGTTTCCTTATCTGTAAAATGAGGTGGAGAAGGAAATGGCAAAGTACTCCATTATCTTTGCCAAGAAAATCCCAATTGGGATCACAAAGAAACAGACATAACTGTAGCTCACCATTTAAATTATTTTGCCCACCATCTCTTTGAAGGGGCTGAAAAACCAAGTTTTAAAACAAAGCCAGCCAGAGTTCTGTTCCCTCTCCTTCTTTATAATTGACATCTTGGTGGACTTTTTTCATAGGGTATGTTGGCTGTGACCTGAATCCAGTAACCTCCCCTCTTTCTAGCTGGGCTTCCTCATCTATAAAATTTGGGGGCTGAACTAAATTCTCTAAAGCCCTTTCTGTCTCTAATAATTTCTGATTCTAGGTTATTGGTTTATATTCAAGTTTTAGCAACATTTCTAAAGTTATCACCACTGAAAGCGATCCCTCCATCCTCAAATTTCTCAGACCCCCCTTTCCTTGGATTTCTCCTTTGCCCTTTCTGCCCTCGCCCTTGTATCAGGTATTGGAACAAGCGATGGATTTGAAGGGGGAGACTTGGGTTGGAATCATAATTCAGCTATTTAGTAAATATGTCTTTAGCAAGTCACTTAACTTCCCTGAACTCTGAACTTACCTCTAGTACTTTTTTCTTCCTGTTTGAATGGTGTATCTTTAAAAAAACACACACACTTTTTAATGACTTTAGGTTGTACAATACTTACACATCCCACTGTATCTCTTCCCAGCCTTTCCAAGAGAATTATTCCTTATAATAAAGACTTTAAGGGAAAAAAACTGTTAAGCAAAACTGATCATCATATTGAAAAAGTCTAACATTATATGAAATGTCCCATTCCCATGGTTCCCCACCTTTGCAAAGAGGAAGGGGGAGGTGTCTTCTCATATCCCTTCTTTGGAGCCAGGGTTGGTTGCTATCATTTCACAGCATCCATAGTTTCCATTTCCATGTTTTCTTTTTCATTTATATCTCTGTAGTCACTATGTATATTGATTTCTTGGCTCCGTGTATACCATTTGCCTCAGTGCGTATGTGATTCCATGTTTGTCTGTGTGCGTATTTTCATTGTTGTTCAGTTATTTCAGTCATGTCCAATTCTCCATGACCCCATTTGGGGTTTTCTTGGCAAAAATTCTGGAGTGGTTTGCTCATCTGACAGATGAGGAAACTAAGGCAAACAAGGTTAAGTGACTTGTCTAGGGTCACACAGCTAGTAAGTGTCTGAGGCCAGATTTGAATTCAGGTCTTCCTGACTCCAAACCCAATGAACTGTACCACCTAGCCGCCATATTCACATTATTCAGTACTATTCCATGACAGTCATACAACACAGTTTTCTTAGCCCTCTCCCGGTCGATGAGCATCTACCTTGTATTCAGTTGTCTGCTACCACAAAAAGTGTCCTGGTGTATCTGGAACCTTTCTTTTTGTCAGTGACCTCTTTGGGTCATATGCCTAGCAGTGGGATTTCTAGGTCAAAGTGTATGGACAATTAAATCACTTTCACCTCCATGTCTTCTTCAACTAAAAAAATAAAAGCTTTTGACACAGTTCTTAGGACAAAGCCTGGTACATAGTAAGTGCTTAATAAATGTGTATTTATTAACTAGATGATTCCCAAAGTTATTTTCATCTCTGAAACCTACAACCCTCTGATCCAATGAATCAACCCTTCCTCCATCCCAGATTAAACTATATGCTTCTTGAAAGCAGGTCTATGTCATATCTACCTTTGTGTACCTTGTACATAGTACATTCTTGTAGCCAATGTTTATTTAATGGAATTGAACCAGCATGGAGAAAATTGAAGAGTTCTGGGATTTTTTTATTTGTTTTATGCTTCTGGGATTTTAGTTTTTGCCTCTGTCCCTGCTCCTTTCCTCAAACAGTACATGTTCCATGATTTTAAAAAAGAAAATCGCTTGAGTAATTAGTGCCTTTTCATTATCCAAAATTCAGTAAGGGCTTGGAGAATAAAATGCTTGCAAACACCCACATCTTCTCTTTGATCTTGGCTGCTGTTTGAGTGGGTAATAGGGCCAGAACAACTGTTAGGAGACAATTTAGCCTTTCTGATTAGCTAATTTACATATTAAATTTCATACACTGATCCAATCAGTATTTTGCCCCCATAGAATAATTCTTTTCAGTGGAAATGTGCCTGTGCCTTTGACGGCTTTCAGACTTACCAGGTAAACTGTACTGTGCATTGTTTCACATCTCAGGGTCCAGCTGGAACAGAATGTTCCTATATTTGAAGTACTGATGTACAAGCAGGAAGCTTAATTAGGGCCCAAGAGAACTTTATTTTTTAAAAAAACTACTATTATAGAGTTTTAAAGAGAAGGATTTTCATTTTCAATCCAAAGCAAAGGTAAATGCAGTGGGCTTATGTGTAGATTTAGAACTGAAAGAGAATTTACAGTCATCTGGTGCCCCTCCCTCATTTTACAGAAAAGGAAACTGAGGCCCAGATAGCTTACCTGACTTGTCTGAAATCATACAAATATTAAGCTTTAAACCCAGGTCTTCTTGACCTCAAAACCTGTGTCTTATATATTGACTATACCAATGCAGCCCTATTTGTTTAGAGAATTCTAAACAAGCCATGGGAGGAGAATTAGGAAGCCTGATAATGGTGGGGAGGGCACTAGACTTAGGATGACACTGAATTTGAATTTGCTACTCAAATGACGTTGGGCGCATCACTTCACTTGCTCAGGCTTTAGATTCCTCATTTTACAAATTGGACCTAATACTCATGCCACTTTGTAGGACTAAGTGTCATCTACATGTGAGGTGATATTGCAAATCCAAGAGCATGGCAGAAACATGCTGAGATTGTGGCAATCTAGTGCCAACTCATGCAGAGGAAAAGGAAAAATAGCATTAACCACCTGGATGTTTTGCCCATGTAATGCCAAAACAGCCACATGTTGGCAAGCATCTAGCTGGCACACTGAAGTTTTCACTCTTCATCTGGATGTTTTCTGTTAAGTATGTGCCAATTTGTTAGCACATATGGAAGGCCCACTCCACAGAACCCTGTACTGGCACTGTGAGATTCAGTTCAAGAATTTAATAAACACATAAGTGCCTACTGTTTTGCAAGATGTGCTGGCTTCTGGAGCTACAGAGACAAAAACAAAATAATTCCTACCTTCAAAGAGCTTACACGGAGCAGGGGGTGGGGTGGATTCAGAGGAGAAAGGAGAAACATACAGATAAGCCTAGTATCAATCATTCAACATGCACTTTTATCGTTACTCAGTTGTTTCAGTCGTGTGTGATCCCCTATGTAGGGTTTTCTTGGCAAAGATATCCTACAGTGGTTTGCCATCTCCTTCTCCAATTCCTTTTACAGATGAGCAAACTGAGGCACAGGGTTAAGTGATTTGCCCAGGGTCACCCAGCTAGTGTCTGAGGTTGGATTTGAACTTAGGAAGATGAGTCTTCTTGACTCCACACCCTGTGCTCTGTCTATCCACTGCACCACATAACCGCCCAGTATTGATAAGTAGCTTGGCGTAATACACAGCACACTAGACTGAAAGTCAAGAGACCTCCATTCAAGCTCCACCACAGACAATCTGTAGTTCTGGACAGTCACCTGGCCCTTGAGTGTCTCAGTTTCTTTAACTGAAAAATGGGTATAATACTTGCACTGCCTGTTGGAGAGAACAACATGTACGCATATAAGTATGTTCAAAGTAAACACAAATTCAATTGAGGAAAGAGAGAGTACTAGATGGGGGAATCCAGTATAGCTGCATGGAGTAGCTGAGCTGAGCTGAGCCTTAAAGGAAGGCAAAGATTCTGAAAGGTAAAGATGTGAAGTAAAGTATTCCAGAGATGGAGACCAACCTTAGTAAATAAATGCCCGGAGAAGAGAATGATGGAATGCTGACCATAGGGCTCCAATCAATAAGTATCTACTAAGTCCTTACAATGAGCTAGGTACTGCGCTAGAAGCTGGGCCTACTTATTTGGCAGAAACTACTAGTTACAACTAGAGTTTGGGAAGGGGAGTGGTAATAAATAAGGCTGGGATTTGTTTTAATTCTTCTTTGCAACATGACTAATATGAAAATGTGGTTAATAAGAATGTATGTGTAGAATACATATAAGAATGCAAGCCATTTTGGGGAGGGAGGGAGAAGGAATGGGGAGAAAATTTAAGACATATGGAAGTGATTGTTGAAAACTGAAAATAAATAAATTAATTAAATTTTTCAAATAATTAAATAAGGCTAGGGAAGTAGGTAGGAATCAGATGGGGGAGGGCCTTACATGCCCTCCTATTGCAGGTTGCATCCTATTCAGGCAGAGGCAAGTCGATGGTTTTTCGAGGGGAGGGGGTGACGTGGTCATACCCATGCCTTAGAAAGATTATTTTGGAAACCGTGTGGGGATTGAATTAGAGAGAGAAGAAACTCGAAGCAGAGAAACCAAGAAGGGGCTGTTATGGAAAGATGATGACGTGAAAGGTGAATGTGTTTGAAGAGCCCTCAACATTGATATTGACCCTTCAAGTACACAGACATGGTTTGGCATAGAGAAGATGATTATGGGATAAGTACTGAATTTCCTGCTACTAGAAAGAGAGAGCATCAGGAAGACTTATCTTCCTGAGTTCAAATCTGGCCACAGACACTTACTAGCTGGGTGACCCTGGGCAAGTCACTTAACCCTGTTGGCCTCAGTTTCCTCATCTGTAAAATGAGCTAGAGAAGGAAATGGCAATCCGCTCCAGTATCTTTGACAAGAAAACCCCAAATAGAGTCATGAAATCAGATATGACTGAATAACAGAAAAATGAAGATTGATGCAATCTCTACGTCTGAGGAGTTGACAGTCTAGTTGGGAAAACAACAGATGGACATGAAGATGAAATTCAGCATACAAATAATGATGTCTTCACTTCATCACATAATAATGATTTCACTTCTATGGGACTCCGTTTACTTCATCATAAACATCAAAGAGACAGTACTACATTATGTTTAAACTCTCTTATAGCTATCAGTCCTGTGATCTCTATAAAGTCCCTTTGAGCTCTAGCCTTCAATTAAATTAATATTTATTAAGCTTGTAGTCTATGACTAAGGCATCAGTACTGTTCTGTTTCTAAATGTATTCTCAAATACCACTAACTATTCTCTCTTGACCTCAGTTTCCTTATCTGTGAAATGAGGGAGTTGGACCAGGTGAATTCTAAAAGTCCTTCCAGGTCTGAGTCCTGTCTCCGCAGGCTATTTTTTGTAGTTACAACTCTTACAGGACTCTTCCCCTCATTACAATATTCACCAGTCCAGAAAAGACAAGCTGAATGACTCTATTTGGGCTTAGGCAGCATGGCACCCAAACACTAGATGAAACCTTACTGGCAGAAGACAAAGGTTAGCTTTGCACATCATGGAAGTAGTTCAGTCATATGAAAATATGTTTCACCTTATCAAAATCCAGTTTACAAAAAACCAATCTGAATTTAAGTAGCAAGATGGTGGGTAGGCATGTATAATTTCTTTTGCATAACTATAAAGCTTCCTCCCCTTAGAAAAGATTTTGCCACCATCTTTATTTTATTTTGAGCATTAAATAGATTTCAGTTAATTATATAACTCTAGACAGTGTATTCCAGCATTTCAAATAATAACAGCTCATATCTTCATAAGGCTTCATAAGGTTTTCCTCACAACAAACATGAAAAATAATTTCTGTGTTACTATGCCCATTTTACAAATGGAGAAATTGAGTCTCACAGAAGTGAAGTAATTTATCTTCAGTCACACATAGTGTTGGAGCTAGGATCCAGATCTAAGTTTCTTAATTCCAAATCCAGTTCTCTTTCCACTCAGCTTCAAAGCACTTAGCAGTGCTATGCACGTAGGATTGCTTAGTATATCTTTGTTGAATAGTTTTGGACAAGTGACTTAGACACAAGGGTCTATGACCCAAGGGATACATCTGGTTTGTCACCTATTTCTATAGGGCCTATGAATTCATCAGGCCATGGTTTGCCAGCCCCTGACTTAGACAAGTGGCAATATCTTGGACAAAGGTCTTTTTACAGATGAGGCACCTGAAGGCACTCTGTAGTTAATGGGAAACTCAAGGATAAATTCAGGCTAGACTGTTGTGATGACATCAGTACAGTTTGTTGTTTTTGTTGTACTTGATAAGGTCTGGGATGGAAAAAATAAACAGCTTGCTAAGGACTGTGTGGTACTTTAGCAACAGATGAGAAATAGCCCCAGGGACCAGTCTACCTGCTTTATCGACACGTCCAAGACCCAAAGCATAAACGATAGTTGGGCAAGAACCAAAACAACAGATTACTGCTGACAACCTAATGAAGAAAGTTCATTTCTCTAATGAGGGGTTGGAGGGAGAAGTAAACGCACCTCTCCTCCGGTCACTGAATCTCAGAGTTGGAAAGGACCTTAGAGGTATTCTAAACCAACCCCTAATTTAGAAAAAAATCCTTCCTAATAGGATATCCGTAACAATAATTATCCAGTCAATTGTAGCAGAATTCCAGTAATTGAGAAACCACTACCTCCTCAGAAAGCTCATTCTTTTTTAAAGTTGCTCATTAACCAGAAGCTCTTCATCATCTAAAGCCTTAATGACCCTCTCCCAACTCTCAATCATTGCTCTTAGTTCTCTCTGGAGTCAAGCGAAACAAGTCTAATCCCTTTTATTTTTCATTCCCTCCTTCTCTTCTTGCTTCCTTCCTGCCTTCCCACCTTCTTTCCTTCCTACCTTTTTTCCTACCTCTTCTCCTTCCTTCCTTTTTTCTCACTTTTCTTTCTTCTTACTTCCTATCTTCCTTCCATCCTTCCTTCCTTTCTTCCTTCCATCCTTCCCTCTTTCCTTCCTTCCTTTCTGCCCTTCTTCCCTCCTTTCCTCCTAAGTAAGGGACAAGCATCCTATCTACAATACACTCCAAAAAAGTCATTCAGACTTTTTTTGAAGATCTCTAACAAAAGATATTTCCCAAAATAGCCCACTTCACTTTTATATAGCTCTAATAGTTAGAAAAGGAAGGGAAGGGCAGGGGAGGAAAGGAGAAAGTCAGTCACAGTGCTGCTGTGATAATTATCTAACTAAGGGACATGAGAGCATTGTGTCAAAGTGCTGTACAAACAAGAGAGAAGTCAAGAACACCTAGTTCAAGTCCTGGCAGTGTTATTCACTATCTGGGTGGGGATCTTTAGACCACAGTTCCTTCTTCTAAAAAATTCAGGAACTGGATCAGGTGACCTCTTATGTCCATTCCAGCTCTAAATCTATGATCTAATTATTTCCTTAGGATGATAAAAAAAAAATTGGTTCCAGAGTTAAAATACAGAGTAGTTTTCAGGAGGCAAAGTGGAGGTGGGTGGGTGGTGCCTTGGCTTTGGTTTGGTTTGTGTATAAAAGGCAGAAGCATGAAAAGTCACACCTTTCATCGATGTCAGTTTCCTAAAAATTCAAGTTGGGGAAAAATTCTCTCAGGGAGACAGAGTGTAGAAAACGTGGCTTGTCTGGCTTCGCCTTAGGAGCAACAGCATCTCAGATGTGCCATCCATGCAATGCTCACGGGGTGTTTGAGAACTGAGACTCAGAATTTAGAGATGCCCAGAATGGAAAGCAGGAGGCTTCTGTGTGTTGTACACATAGTGTGTCACAAACATTCTGTCATTTGATTTTCACAGTAATCCTGTGGTAGTCGGCAGAGCCAGGATTGTAAATTATAAAACTGACACAAGACTTCCGAGATCATAAGGGTGTCTTAGGTTCCTTAGGCAGATTTTGGCTGATGGCACCATGGGTGTACAAGGTTTATCGAATAGCGGTAGAGATGAGAAGTAATCAGAAAAGGACTAATTCTTATATTTCTCAAATGGAAGAGAGATGGCATGCTACTCTGAATGATGCATATTCTGATCTAAAAATCAAAGAATTATGATGTATTGATGTTAGAAGAGACTTTGGGAAAATAAACACAGACTCATCTAAGTGACCTTAAAATCACAGAACTATAGAATGATTGGGGTTAGAGATGGTTTTATTTTTGTTTGTGTATCCTCACCCAGTGCCAGTCACAAGACCTTGTATGCAGCAAGTGTTTAATAAATGTTGGTTAAACTGAATTATTACATTTAAAAACTTTTTCAGATGAGAGAAGACATAGGTAAGCTCCATGTCCTCCTATACCAAGGGGATCCTTAGGATATAGCATCATAGATGATGGAAGAAGGAATGTTGGATCTGGAGAGACCACTGAGGTCAATCTTTATATTTTATGAGAGGAAAAGTGTTTGGTGACAGGGCAAGGATTGGAATATAGATTCCAACTCTTGGCTCAGTATTTTTTCCACTAATTTCTCACATGGCATCATTTGAGGATTTGCTTGTCCTGAAATGTGGTGATGGAAAAAGGAGATAATATGTGATATCATAACAATTCCCGAAGAAGCATTAGATGATACATGACTTATAATTCAAGTCAACCAGCATTTATTAGACATCTATTTTGTGCAAGGCATTGAACTATGTAGGCCCAAAAACAAACATGAAAACAATCCCTGAACTTAAGAAACTTATATTCAGTTAGGAGTATATAAGATGCATATAGATGTGCAAATAGAAGATACATCTAAAGTAATTTTATAACAGGAATAGATAGCATCAGTATCTGGGGTAATTGCTGGGACTTGTAGAAGAGGTAGCCTCTGAAATGAACCTTGAAGTAATTCTGAGAATCCAGCAGTGGGGTGGGTGGTTGCCCTTAGCTCTCAAAGAGGACCAAAATGGCATCACTAGGCTAGAGTCAGATTTCAGTGTGTCCAACTGTAGCTGATAAGACCAATGCTAGTTCAGAATGTTCTACCACAGGTTGGACACAAATAGTCCAAGTGAACAGTTGGGGTGGATTCTCTAAATTTGTGCATATTGTGTTTCTTTTGAGCTATTTCAGTTCTGCTTCGCATAGAGCACAGCGCCTTTTCTGATGCGGGCACGCCATGCTGGGCAGTCCTGTTCCAGTGTCTCCCATGTCACACAATCAATCCCCAAGTTCTTGAGAGACCTTGAGAATGTCTTTGTATCTCTTCTTCTGACCACCATGTGATAGCCTGTCCATGTGACTTGAGTTCTCCATAATATAGTCTTTTTGGCAAGCATACATTTTGCATTCGAACAATGTGACCAGCCCATTGGAATTGTGCTCTCTGAAGCAGAATTTGAATGTTTGGCAGTTTAGTTTGAGAAATCCTGCCAGGTCTTCCTAAGACAATCCAAATGGAAACAATTTAGTTTCCTGGCTTGGTGCTGGTATACTGTCCAGGTTTCACAGGCATAAAACAATGAGGTCAACACAACAGCTGTGTAGACCTTCAGTTTAGTAGACAGTCTAATATCTTTTCTTTCCCATTCTTTCCAGCCTTTACAAAGATGTCACAGTGGGAGATAACATAACAAATAATAATTAGGCCAGTATGACTGGGATATGGAATCCATTTGGCAGAAATAATATGAAGTCAGTCTGGAAAGATGGGATGGAGTCAAATAGAAGAGTTTTAAATTCCAAATGGAAGATTCCATAATTATTTTATCCTAGAAATAATAGGGAGGTATTAAAGCTACTTAAGCAGGACAATGACAGGGTCAGACCCAAGTTCAAATCTGACCTCAGACATTTACCAGCTGTGTGACCCTGGGCAAATCACCTAATCCTGTTTGCCTCAGTTTCCCTATCTGTAAAGTGATCTAGAGAAGGAAATGGCAAACCACTCCAGTATCTTTGCCAAGAAAACCCCAAATGGTGTCACGGACAATCAGATATGACTAAAATGACTCAAAAATTAATAATAAGACATTAATATATTGATTATTGTAATTGTTGCGTTTCATAAAATAGCTTGTCTGTATTTCATTCTGAATATAGATTAAAGCCTTAAGCAAAGGAATAAGGTTTTAACAAGAAAGTTTATCAACAGAAAGTTAGAGGAGGTACTCTGTAGGTTTAGCAGGGCCTTTCCCATGTTCTCAAAACCTGCCCTTTCTGGTATAGAACAAAATACTGTAATAGAGCAATTGACTAGAAGTCATGAGATGTGAATTATATGTCTTGGGCAAATGGCTTTGCTTCTCTAAGCCTCAGTTTCCTCATCTGTAAAATGGCAACATTCAGTGAGGTGATCTGGAATTCCCCACCAGCTCTCTGATTCTGGGAGGCTCTGCTGTATTCTACTTTTAATGATCACAAAATGATTCCCACATGCAGTAATTCAACCATTCCCCCTTAATTGAAGTGTTTAATTAGTTAACGGTCCAAATTAATTTGGTTAAAATTTTTAAATGGCAACTACATCTGTTGTTAATTTCTCCCCCTCCAACATGATTAGCCATCTGCTTCATGATAGCTCATCTAAAAACATTTTTCATAAATTGTCATTATCCACTTGAAAGAAGAACCCTCTGTTTGCTCAGCAAAAGGAGAAGCCACGTAAGATGTAGGAACACACATCTCCTTTGCTTATTTTCAGATATCAACCAGGTAATTAACAAAAAGTTTTTACCGGGCGCCTCCCCTGTGGCCTGTCCTGCATTAGGTTACTGCAGCAGATCAAAAAGGAATTGCACATTCCTTGTCCATAAGGAGAATGCAGCCTAGCAAGACAAACAAGAGATGCTGACATATGTGAAGGACTTAGCAGATAAGTGTGGAGGATAATGGAACCCCAGCAGCGAAAGGGACCCGTAGGGATCGCCCACTCCATCCAGTCTTTTTCAGAGATGGTGAGGCCTGACAGTGCAATTCGTACAGATCATAGGATTTTTCCTTAAAATAAAAAGGCAACTTGGCCCAGGTTCTCTATGCATTTTAATTCCTACACTTAATGGCATCTGCCTTTCTAATTGAGTGAATCTATGTCCAAAATAAGAAAGGAAAAAAGGAGAGAATCCATATACAGAATTTACGTTAAAGTTTGTAAAGACCTTTTTTACATATATTAACTCATTTTATTCTCACAGTTCTCCCATGAGGTAGGTGCTGTTATTATTCCTATTTTACATATGAGGAAACTGTGGCACAGAGAAGTTAAGTGACTAGCCCAAGGTCTCACAGCTAATCAGTACCCAAGGCAGGATTCGAACTCAGGTCTTTCTGACTCCCAGTTCCACACTTTCTCCACTGTTCCCTCTGCAACTAGGTGGCAAAGTGGACATACCTGGAGTTGAACAGGCCTGAGTTCAAATCCTATTATTTCTTTGTTGTTATTGTCCTGTTTTCAGTTGTGTCCAACTCTGTGACCCCATGTAGATACTGGAGTAGTTTGCCATTTCCTTTTCCAGATCATTTTACAGTTGAGGAAACTGAGACAGACAAGGTTAACTTGCCCAGGGTCACACAGCTTAGGAAGATGAATCTTCCTTGACTCCAGATCTAGCACTTTATCCATTGCACCACCTTGCTGCCCCTAGAATTACTCCCTAGCTTTTCCCTTTTGTACAGGAGGATAGTCATCTCTGAAATCTGCCAGTGATATTCCCAACCTTTCCAGGGGGCTCTCTGGGACAGTAATTGGTGAGGAAATAGATGGTATCTGTTAACCTCCATTCACAAACATACATTCTGAAATCCTTGAGCACTATAACTGGCTGAGGGGTTAGAAGAATGAGGAAAGGAAAGGGAGAGAGGGTCTGATTCATCTGTTTCTAATGGCTAAGCTCTAACAATTTTTTCTAGAACCCAGGACTTTATCCCTCACACAACTAACCAGTAGCTTAAAGCAAGCCTCTTGGCAAAACAAAGACTAAAGGTGCCAGTTTTCTCATGGTCTGAATTTCTGCTTAAATTAAATTAATCAAATTAAATTTTTACCTCTCCAAAACAGGTTAGAGCCTTTTATTCAGTACTTCAATACACCTAGATGGATGGATGGATGGATGGATGGATGGATGGATGGATGGATGGATGGATAGGGAGATAGATAAACAGATAGATAGCCATCAAAAATAGATGAATATGGTAGAGAGGTGGATGGATGGATTGATAGATAAGAGACAGAGAGAAGAGAAAGCATTTGTTAAATTCTTACTATGTTCTAGGCACTGTAGTCTTAGACCTACGAGGTAGGCAATCAAACAAATGCCAGGGGGCGAGGCCCCTAGCACAGGCCCAGTGCAGGGAAATGATTTGTCCAAGGCCAAATAGGTGTGGCAAAGGCAAGTCTAGAACCTGGGTCTTTTGACTTACTGACCAGTACTCTCACTACTATGCCATACTGATCCTTGCTCTCCATCTCCCATCCATCACCTTCTTTGTATTTCTGGCTCCAGATAGATGTGTAAAAGACTCAGAGAAGCAAATTCAGGTTCAATGTTTAGAAAATCTTGCAGTTAGAGCTGTTACAAAGCAGAATGGGCTATCTCAGGAGATATTTGGTTCCCCTTCTCTGGAGGTTTTCGAGAAGTGGCAAGATGACCAGATGTTAGAGGTTCCTGGAATACAAGTGAAGATTATACTCAGTCTATACAGTGCTGAAATTCTGTGATTCTAGTTGGTAACAGTCAAGGACAGGCTCTCTTTGCCAAGCCCGTTGCAATAGTCTTCTTTTTCTTTTTCCTTTTTATTTTCTTTTGAAGGCAATCAGGGTTAAGTGCTAGCCCAGCGTCACACAGCTATTAAGTGTCTGAGGCTGGACTTGAACTCATGTCCTCCTGACTCCAGGGCCGGTGATCTGTCTGTCCACTGTGCCACCAAGTTGCCCCTCTAGCAGTCTTCTAATAGGTATATTGTTTGTTTTGCCAAATTATCTGCCCTTCAATCCATCCTTCATATGCTGCTAGACTCATCTTTCTTTTCATATCACTCTTCCACTCAAAATCTTTAAGTAGCTCCCTATTGCCGGCCAAGGTCTACCAAGCAGGTACAGGGGATACACAGGCACTCTATCCATCTAGCCTAAGGTTCCTGAGGGCCTGGAATCAGAAAGACCTAACTTCAAATCCATCCTCAAAAGTTAATAGCCGCGTGATTCTGGGCAAGTCATTTAACCCTGATTACCTCTTTAAAAAAAAAAAAAAGGTAGGATTTGGCTCAGACAACTGAGGAGGTCAAGACTGGGGAAACTGAGAAACCACATGAGCACAGGTATAGATGTGGGTGAGCATGGTGAGTAGCAAAGGCTTGTCTCATGAGAACAGAGGAATCCTCTTAGGCTAGAGTGGGTTGGCAAAGTAAGGTGAGGCCAGATTTTAGGGAATTTGAGAAACCAAGTCTAGTAATCCATGTAGGCAGAACCTCATTTTAAAACCACCCTCAAAATAGTTGATGTAACATGATGGAAATCACACAGTTGTTACTCTGTGTTTTTAAGAAACTGCTGCATCATGATGAATTAGCCTGAATAGAAGGAATACTGACTTGTAAACCTGGGTACTTGAGCCCAGGTGCCAACCTTGCCCACTTGTTTGTCTGTGGGTGATCTTGGATGAAGGACTACCTCTCAGGTCCTCAGTTTCCTTATGTGTAACAGCAGTAGGTTGGACTAGATCATTTCAAAGAACTCCGTCAACGAGATGATTCTATGTCAGATTTTGTCTCTTGTGGAGGCTTTATTTGGAGTGATTAAAAAAGGGACCTTGAATGGATCATTTGGCTTTTCTAGGCTTTAATTTCCTCGTCTATAAAATGAAATGGGGAAGAAGAGGGTGAATCAAGGAAAAATCATCTGGGATCCCTAAATTTCTTTTTTTTAATATTTTGATAACTGTATTTCAACATAATTGGTTTTCTTTGTAATCCTGTGGATTTTTTAATGCATTTTAAAACATGATTTTGAGGACAGAACCATGCTCAGACTGCCAAAGGGGCCATAACCCAAAACAGGTTTAAAAAAAGAAAATAGATTAGATGATATTTAAAGTCCTCTCCAACTCTAAATTCTTTGTAAAATTTCAGGAGATAGGGAGGCAGAGCATAGGGAATATTTAGGTTGGGTTTTGTTTTTGTTTTTTTTTTTTAGTTTAGAGGTGTTAGAAGGTAAAAGACTACATGACCATGTTTTTTTGGTGGCTTGCTTTGTTTTGTTTGCCCTTTCTAAGGTCAGAAGCTTAGCATAAATACACATTGACTCTCAGTCATTGACAAAGCCATCTCTGTTCGGTTACATTAATGTATGCTGTTTGAAACCAGGTACTGGCCTGAATTCATCGCCTAGGAGGTAGAAGCAAGTAAAATGAGAGAGAGCTAGCAAGGGGTTGTGGAAGGAACCGTGTGGCTCTGGTGACCTTGGGGGAGTACCTGGCCCACTCTGGACCTCAGGTTCCTCATCTGTAACACAGAGAGGTTAGACTCTGATCTGCAAGGTTTTAGCTTCTAGTTCTAAACTCTCAGATTCCCAACTCCTCTCCTGCTTCTCATTTCTGTCTCTTCAGAGGCACCCATGGACCGAGCAAAGTGGATCTTCACCTGGCCCCTGATATTCCTACTGTTTATCACCGTCCCAAATTGCAGCAAGCCACGCTGGGAGAAGTTTTTCATGGTTACCTTCATTCTCTCCACCCTTTGGATTGCTGTGTTTTCCTATTTAATGGTGTGGCTGGTAAGTGATGGGTCGTGGCTGTTCAGTCATTGCAATCGTGGCTGACTCTCTGTGACTCCATGTGGAGTTTTCTTGGCAAAAATACTGGCATGATTTTCCATTTCTTTCTCAAGCTCATTTTAAAAGTGAGGAAACTGAAGGAAACAGAGTTAAATGGCTTGCCTGGGGTCACACAACTATTAGTGTCCAAGGCCAGATTTGAACTCAGGAAGATGAGTCTTCCTGACTCCAGGCCTGGCACACCTAGCTGCCCTTGTATACTTCCAATGATGAGGAACGAACCTCTTTCTGTTTTGGGGCAATGCTAGTTGGTAGGCATTTTTTCTTTACGTTGATCTGAAATCTGCCTCCCTTCAGTCTTCAGCCATCGCTTCTAATTCTGTCTTCCGAGTTTGTTTTTTTCTTCTTGTCCCCCCTTTCTGAGCCCCTGGTTTCTTCTCCTTCACTGTCTTCACCACGCCAGAAGTACTCCAATGAGCACCCAACCCAGGCTTACCAAAATCCCTGGGGCCTCCCATTATCTCTCTATCCTTCCTTGCCATCCACTCGTGCTATCCCAGAATTCCCAGACTTTCAGGACGGTGATCTCAGCGAGGTCTCAAGAAATAAAGCAAACTGATTAAACGAAGTAAATTCAGCAAACATTTAGCAAATGGCTCGTACCGTAGTTCCCTTTCTAGGTACTGTTGTCATTGTTCAGGCATTCAGGCTTCTCTAATTCTTCACGACCCCATGGACCAAGCACCCGGTGCCTTTCTATCCTCCCCTATCTCCTGAAGTCTGTCCAAGTTCATGTTCATTGTTTCCATGACACTATCTATCCAGCTCATCCTCTGTTATCCCCTTTCCCATTTGCCTTCAATCTTTCCCAAAATCAGGGTCTTTTCCAGTGAGTTCTATCTTCTCATTATGTGACCAAAGCATTTAAGTTTCAGCTTCCATATTTGACCTTCCAGTGAAGAGCCTGAATTAATTGCTTTAAGTGTTGACTGTTTTGATCCCCTTGCCATCCCAGGGACTCTCAGAAGTCCTCTCCAACACCACAATCTGAAAATGTTGATTCTGTGACGCTCAGCTTTCCTTATAGTCCAACTCTCCCAGCCTACATTGCTACTGGAAAAACCATAGCTTTGACCAGGCACTGAGGGAGATACAAAAATGAATATGAAAGAGTCCCGGTCCTCGTGGACCTTATAGTCCAGTCTTCATCAAATCAGTCCAAGAAAGAATAAAAAACATTTATTAGTGTTGTCTCAGGATAAGCATTTAAAGTTAGCTAACATTTATGTAATGCTCTAAGGTTTGAAAAGTCCTTTAGATGTATTAAATCATTTTATCCTCATTACCTTCTGAGGTAAATGCTATTATCATCCCTATTTTACAGATGAGGAAACTGAGGCAGGCAGTTAAATGACTTACTCGGAATCACACATCCAGGAACTGTCTGGGACTGAATTTGAACTCGGGTCTTCCTTCAATCCAGTGCTCTATCCAGCTTCCCACTTTAGCCAAAGAATTATGCAATGTGTTCCTTTCCCTGACTGAGAGTCATAAATCCTCCATTTTTCCTGCCCCAGTTTTATCCATGAAAGAAACTCCTTATCATCTATCATAATATATTAACTCAACCTACCTTTGACATCTCCCCAAAGCTGTCCCTTTTGTGCTTCTTGTAGATTGTGAGCAGCCTTCAGCACCCCAGGGACAGTTCCACATCCCCAGCCTATAACCCATCCCACTCCCTTACCAGTGTTCAAAAGTCAGAGATATTTTTTATTTATGGACAAAAAAAAGTCTGGCAACTGGCTTCTATTATCCCTCCTTCATGTGATCTTCTTGAATTCCCAGTAAGTTCAAGGTTGGTGGAAGGTTTATGATTTATCCAAAGATGGGCCATTTGGATCCAAGCTAGATTTTGTTTTGGTGGTTTTTTCCCTCCTGCCTACCTTTCTCATTCCAGTTACCTTATGGTCCCGCCTTGGTTACCGTAACAGTCATAGCAAATCATGTTTCCTCATCTGCTCTGATGATAGTGAAAATCTCTATAGATTCCCAAATTCAGGTGAGGACAAAAGATGTAGAGGATAAGCCAAAATCTAAAATGCCAGGCTGATTATATAAACCACGGTCAAAAGTATTTTGACTACTTACGTTAATGCCAAACATAACAGTGGCACTTTTCTGACTGCAAGGTGGAGTCTTATCTTTTTTATTTAAAGATGTATAAATATTTCATTCAATTTACCTTCCTTCAGCATAAATTGCCTCTTGCTCAAGCACCCTCCCAAACAGACATTACAAGAAAAGAAAAGTCATTTGCTGAGGTTGCTATAGGAATGTTTGAATGTGAGGCATAGGAAAATCAAGTTAATGAAATCATGAACAGAACCTCTCAAATTCTCTCTAAAAATAAATTACTGTTCCACCAGTTTGAATAGTTAGCTATACAGGGAGGTGCAGTCAAAGTTTCATTAAATATGAATAATAATATTTAATAACACTGGAAATCCCAAAGGCCAGGGAATATCTACCTCACAGTCTGGTTTTAAAAAGTAATGGTAAATGATTTTTCTCAGAGAAAAAGAAGTAGGAGTTTTAATATTTATGTTGGTTGCCTATTTAAATAAAAGTACAGTTGCCACAGACTCCCCACTTTTGCCCTACTCGCTTTTTGGCGTATTATATCTACACAGACATACACCTCTGAGCAACATCCCATCCATCCTTCTGCATGCAACAGTAATGATATCAATAGTCTCACCTCCTAGCGCCTTACCTTTGCACAGGACTTCAGAATTTCCAAAGCACTTTCACCTTCATTATTTCCCATGATCCTCACAAGTACCCTGGGAAGTAAGCAAGGTTAGGGTTTTTTCTACCATGAAACAGAAAAACCTGACACCTAGCAATGCTGTAGGATTTATTAGCTGTTAAGTTTAGGCAGATGGCCCGGAACAGGCACCAGATGATATAATGCTTAAGCTCTTATTAGTAAAACAACTCACTAAGACTGTGAACTACAGAGAAGGTGCAGGTATAGTGGACCAAGTGCTAGAGATGGAGTCAGGAAGACCTGAGTTCAAATCCTGCCTCAGACACTTACTAGTTGTGAGACCCTGGTCAAGTCACTTAACCCTGTTTACCTCAGTTTCCTAAAATGGAGATAATAATAATACCTACCTCCCAGGGTTATGGTGAGAATCAGGTGAGATGGTATTTGTAAAACCCCAGGCACATAGTAGGCACTTAATGCTGTCTTCCTTCTACCAGGGCTTCATCTGGTAGCCCCTGCATGCCTTCTAAACCTTTGCAATCCTTGTCTACATCTTCCCATCATTCCTCCATAGAGGAGCTATCCAGTGCCCTGGAGATGTTCCATCTTCCGTCCCTTGCTCTGACCACAGGTCACACTAAGCGCTGAAGATACAAAAAACGGCAAATCCACCATGTCCTAGCCCATAAGGAGCTCACTCAATGTGCAGTACATGGTACTGACAACTGAAGACAGCAGGCAAACAACTACGTATAGACAAGTTGTATACATAATAAATTAGAAATAATCTCCAAGAGTTTCTTAACTCTAAGATTAAGGAGGACCAGGAAAGACTTCTCCTTCTTGCAGAGGGTGGTACTTTAGCTGAGACTTGAAGGAAGTCAGGCAAACCAGGAGGCAGAGACATGGAAATGAAGAGAGAGAGAATTCCATGCATGGGGGTCAGCCATTGCAAAAGCCTGGAGTCAGGAGATTCAGTGTTGTATTGTGTGTGAGCAACACAACAAGGATGCCATGTGTCCCTGGTTCACAGAATATGTGGGAAGCTGTATGGTGCAAGAAGACTGGAAAGATAGTGGGGAGGGGAGTTATGAAGAGCTTTAAAGTCCAAACAGAGAATTTGATATTTGATGCTGGAAGCAATAGGGAGCTACAGGGGCCACATACTCAGACCTATGCTTTAGGAAAATCAATAGGACAGCTGGATATGAGGTAGACTAGAGTGGGGACTTAGTAGAATTAGTAGGGAGAGTCTGCCCAACTGGATTAGTACCTTTTCTGACTCTACCTGTCCTTGGTGGTACCCAGCTAAGGATGTTGTTGTGTTCTTTCTGTATTCACTGAAAACAAAACAAAAAGTTTCCAAGACGTCTCATGTTTATTTCAGTTTGTTTTCTTTTCTTCCACAGGTGACTATTATCGGATACACACTTGGGATCCCTGATGTCATCATGGGCATTACTTTTCTAGCAGCGGGAACAAGTGTACCAGACTGCATGGCCAGCTTAATTGTGGCCAGACAAGGTAGAGTAAGCAGCATGGGGGGTGGGGGAGCATAACCCTGAAGGGACAGTCAGGATACTTGGTGTCTACTGCCAGTGCTGCTGCTAAATTAGCCTTAGGTTGCTTCGGCAGTTCACTTCCATTCTCTGGACCTCGATTTTCCCTGTGTGCCATGAGGAAGGTGGACAGAATGACTGATCCCTAAGGCTCCTTCTAGTCCTAACAATCTCTGATTATATGTTATTGAGACACCACTGGTCACACTGGATTTAGCCAAAGGATCTGGGTTTGAATCTTGCCTCTGCCAATAGTGGACCTCAGTTTCCTCATATGTCAAATGGAAGGGGGGAAAGGGGGACATACAGCATCTCTAATGTTCCTTCCAGTTATAAATCCCACAGTCCTAAGAAGGTCCTTCTGTTAGCATTCTAAAGTCATCAATATCAACAGGCAGCCCTTCCCCCCCAACCAAAATTATGAGTGATTATATTACACGTAGGCCTAAGGTTACTTGAAGATGTCATTTATTATATTATTTAGCATGCACTAGTTATCAACCAAAAACCATTTATTAAGCATCTGCTGTGTGCCTGGCATTGTACTAGGCTCTGAGGATACAAGAAAATTAAAAACTACTCCAAAGAAGTTCATTTTTTTTCTTCCTTTTCCTTTATTTTTACATGTATTTATAATCTGTCTTTTCCATTGCCCCTCCAACTGAGCAACAAACTGAAAATTAAAACCTTCATGATAAACACACTTAGGCCCGCAAAACAAATTCTCACATTGAACTTGCCCCAAAATGTGTATCTTTCTCAGCATTTTAAGTTTGTTACCCCTCTGGCAGGAGGTAAGTAGCTTTTTTCGTTTCTATTCTTCTAGACTTGTGACTTATCATTGTGTTGATCAGAGTTCTCATAGCTGTCATATTTTCTTTTCCTATACTGTTTTTGTCATTGTATAAATTGTTCTCTCAGTTTTGCTCACTTGGCTCTCTGTTCGTAGAGGTCTTCCCGGTTTCCTCTGAAATGATCCATTTTGTCATTTCTTAGCGCATAACAATATTCCATTCACTATGTCCATATACCACAATTTATTTAGCCATTCCCCCTTATTTTCCAGCTTTTATCTACTATGAAAAGGATTGCTATGAATATTTTTGTACATAAAGGTCCTTTTTCTCCTTTGATTTCTGTAAGACAGAGGCTTAGAACTCTTAAAGGAGCTCACATTCTAATGGGAGATATAACAAGTACCTGTCAAAATATATACAGCATTAAGTATGTGTAATACAAATATATGCAAAGTAGTTAAATACAAGATACTATAAACTGACAGATCTCCAAATTGTGTTGTTGTAATAAAGTTCTGTTAAACTGAGTATGTTACTAAAATAGTATTTGCACTCTTTGGAAGACAAAGAGGAAGTCACACCCAACCTTCATGGAATTACAAAATTTAAAGTTAGAACCCAGTAGGCAGGGAAGGAAGGGAGGGAGGAAGAAAGGAAGGGAAGGAAGGGAAGGAAGGGAAGGAAGGGAAGGAAGGAAGGAAGGAAGGAAGGAAGGAAGGAAGGAAGGAAGGAAGGAAGGAAGGAAGGAAGGAAGGAAGGAGGAAGGAAGGAAGGAAGGAAGGAAGGAAGGAAGGAAGGAAGGAAGGAAGGAAGGAAGGAAGGAAGGAAGGAAGGAAGGAAGGAAGGAAGGAAGGAAGGAAGGAAAGAAGGATTCTGAAGGTAGGAAGGATTCTGAAGGTCACTTGGCAGGATAAGATACCAGACACTGAGGTCCTTTCTCGAACTAACCTGCCAAGCATTCAAACTCTGCTTCAGAGAGTGCAGCTCTGATGGGCTGGCCATGCTGTTCAAATGCAAAACATACGCTTGCCAAAAAGATTTGTTTTATGGAGAATTCACACAGGCAAGCAAGCATTCACATGTTGGTCAGAAGAAGCAATACAAGGACACCCTCAAAGTCTCTCTTAAGAACTTTGGAATTGATTGTATGACACGGGAGGCACTGGAGCAGGACCACTCGGTGTGGCATGCCCACATCAGAGAAGGAGCTGTGCTCTATAAGCAAAGCAGAATTGAAACAGTTTGAGGGAAACAAAGGATGCACAAATTTAGAGAATTGCAACTCAAACGTACACACAGACTATTGTGGTAGAACATTTTGAGCTTGCATTGGGCTGATTAGTCACAGTCAGAAACACTGAAACTTGACTCTAGCCTAGTGAGGTCATTTTGGTCCTCCGAGAACAAAGGACAGCAACTAGCTAAGCATTGTGCTAAGTTCTTTACAAATATCTCATTTGATCCTTACAGCAACCCTGAAAGATAGATGCTATTTTTATCCCCATTCTACAGTTGAGGAAACTGAGGCCAACAGAGATTAAGTGACTTACCCAGGGTCACACAGCAAGTATCTGAAACCAGATTTGAACTCAGGTCCTCCTGACTCCAGGGCAGTGATCTATCCACTTTGCCACCTAGCTGCCCAAGGAACTCAAGAGCATGTCATTAAAAGATTAATTGAAGGAACTGGGTGATTTTAGCCTGGAGATTGGGTGGGGTTCAGGTATAGCAGTCTTCCAATATTTTGAAGGGCTATTTTCCAGTGTTTGAAGATGGTATTCCTTTAATTGGTAATGAGATCACACCATTGACTTAGGTCAAGCTTGTAACCCACTAAAATCCCCAGATCTTTTTTATACGCATTGCCATCTAACTTCACCTCCTTCATTATATACATGTTGGCATTTTGTGGGACTTTACATTTTATTTATATGAAATCTCATGTTCTCTTTGGCCCACTGCTCGAGCCTACTGAGATCATTTTAGAATCCACACTTTGTCATCCAAAGTGTATCCCTGCTTGGTTTGTCCATTCCATTGATAAGATTGGCATTGATAAGGATGCCAACTCTGTCTTCTGCCAAGTCACAGATAAACATGCTGAACCACAGAACAAAGCCAAGGGCAGATCCCTCATGGTACTCACTAGTAATTACCCTCCAAGTTGATATTGACCCATTAAATATGACTCCTTTTGCCTTGACACATCAAGAATTCCACTTAACTGTTCTGTTGTCTATGCCTTATCTCTTTATCCCATTCCCAGAATAGGTTAACGAACTTTGTTAAATTTCCAAAATCTAGGTGAACTATGGTTACCAGTCCCCTTATCTATCAGTTTAGTGTGTGCAAAAAAAAAAAGCTTATCTGATCTTTTTGTGTTTCATTCAGCAACCATTAATTAATTAATTTCTAAAGCAGAAATTAATGTGATAGTTGAAGTTTTTTTCAAATGTTAAATTTTTATTTAGAATCTTTCAGTTTAGCAGAAAATTAATCATAGCTTATCTTTTTTATAGCCTATCTTTTAAAAAAAACTTTTTCAAAAGATTTTCATTTTAATAATATAGTTTCTTCCCAATATAATGCTCACCATAATTGAACCTTCCCTTATAAGGTGCAAATCAGTTGACCTGGAAACTGAATGACAGCATATGCCACATTCTACACCCAAAGTCCTCTGCTTCTCCACAGAGAAAAGGAAAGTATGTCTTTTAACTCATCATTTCCTCTCCTGATCCAAGATTAGTCATAATTAATCAAAATTCTACAGACTTGGAGTAGCATTTTTGCTTATATTAGTTTTCCCACTGTATATAGTGCTTTCCTGGCTAAACTTACTCCATCAGTTCCTACTTCTCTGAATTCCTCATACGTGTTATTTCTAGACGGCTCGGTGGCACAGTGGATAAAAGCGCTGGGTCTAGAGTCAGGAAGATCCAGATTCACATCCTGTCTCAGATGTTTAGTAGCTGTGTGACTTTTGGCAAATCACTTAACCTCTCTCTGCCTCCATTTCTTCAACTGTAAAATGAGAAGAAGAAGAATATCTTTTGTTATTCAGTCATATCCAACTCTTCATGACTCCATCTTGGGTTTTCTTGTCAAAGATACTGGAGCATTTTGCCATTTGTTTCCCCTCCATTTCTCCATTTTTTTCCTCATAGAAGAGGAAACTGAGGAAAACAGGGTTAAGTGACTTGCCCAGAGTCACACAGCTATTAAGTGTCTAAGATCAGATTTGAACTCAGGAAGTGAATCTTCCTGACTCTCAGCCTAGCACTCTATCCACTGCTGTGCATAATAACATCTTCCTCCCATGATTGTTGAAAGGATCAAATGAGATAATATATATAAAGAGCTTAGCACAGTTGCAAGCATAAATTCATGTTGCCTTCCTTCTTGTGTTACAATAGTATTGCATTATATTTATGAATTACAGTTTGTTTCAATTATTTCCCAAAAAACCAAGTACCTATTCTTGATGACGACAAGGACCCAGATATAATTTCAGAACTGTTCCCTCTCTACCCCCAACTTTTATGTCATCTATGATCTAATATCTACTTGACTGAAAATATACTATTGAATTGGGTTTTTGAATGGCCTTTCTGTCTTTGAATCACCTATTAACCTACTTCTCCTACCTCAGAACACATACACACACACACACACACACACACACACACACACACACACACACACACGCCGTGCTGATTTTATTTAACAGAATAGGCCAGCCACACCTATTTTCTTTTTCATCGACTTCTTCCACTTGACATTGGGCATATCACCTCACCCTACCCCTGGATCTCTAAAGTCTTTTCTTCTAGTTTGCATGTTCTTTATTCTAGGAGTCCTCAAGCTCTAATGGTCAATGTTTAATTCGATTCAGCAGACATTTAATAAAGACCTACTATGTCGAAGGCACTGGGCTAGGTTCTGGATATTCAGTCCCAAAAATGAAATAGTCCATTCCTTCTCTACCCCCACCCCTCCCAGTGAACTTACATTCTCCTGTGTGGTACGATAGACATAATGCACATAAACAAGTAAAGACAAAGTAATTTAAAGAAAGAAAGCCCTACCTGGAGTGAATTAAAGAAGACCTCCCCCCAAAGCAGAACTTTGAATGAAGATAAAGGATTTGGGAAAGACTATGAACAGGAAGGATTTTTAGGCCTGAGGAGAAAGCACGTGCAAATGAAGAAAGGCTTGACATGGACCCAACAAGCTATCTGCACTATCAGAGAGCTTAGGTACAAGTGGGGAAGACACTTTGGATTGAAGGATAGCTAGCTAGTAGGCCAATTTGATGGGAACAAGGGGTTGGTGAGTGAAATTCATGTGAACTAAGGCTAGCAATGTAGGTAGGAACCAGCTTGTCAAAGGCTCAGGAGTTTTTACTTATCTTAGAGGCAGTAGGAAGCAGCTCAAAGTTTTTAGGCTACGTCCTCTGGAGGTTTTCTTGGCAATTATGTAAAGAGCAAAATGGAGAGGGAAGACCAATGGCAAGGCTATTATAATGGTCCAAAGGAGAAAGATAATGAGAGGCTTAAGGAGGATAATGGCTGTGTGAGAAGTACAAAAGGAACAGATGCCAGAGATGGTGTAGAGATAGAATTAAAAAAACATGCGAGACTTTGCATAACTACTACTAAATGTAGTATACCTATTCTTCAGCATTGCGAGTACCTTTACAAAAATTTATCTTTATGCCAAGGCACAAAGCACTCATAAATACAGAAAAAGAAATCAACAAAATTTGGCAATTGATTGAATGTGATGGATGAGGGAGAAGAAAAAGTTAAAGCTATCTCCAAGATTCTGAACTGGGGTCACTAGAAAGATAGCATTACCCTCCCTCAATGGGAAAAGGGAAATTTGTTGGAGGGGAGGGTTAATGGGGAAAAGATAATCAGTTCATTAGACAATGAATGTAAGATGCCTGTAAGATATCCAAGAAGAAAATCTTTGGAGTTCAGAGGACCTGCATTCAAATGTGGTTTCAGACTCTTCATAGCTTTGTGACCCCAGGCAAGTCACTTAACCCTGTTTGCCTCAGTTTCCTCATCTGTAAAATGAGCTTGAAAAGGAAATGGCAAACTACTCCAGTATCTCTGCCAAGAAAACCCCAAATGGGGTCAAGAAGAGTCAGACAAAATTGAAAATAATTGAATATCACAAAGAGAACTTTGGATGGGACATGAAGATCCAACAAGGAAGACTTAAAAGAATCAGTTTAGCAGTTAGGAAGACAACCAGAAGAAAGCAATGTCATGAGAACCAGGTGAGAAAAAAGTATCAGGGAGGAAGAGATAGTCAGGAGAGTCAAAAGGTGTCAAGGACTATAAAGATAAGAAAAGACCTTTGGAATTAACTGAATGGAGTTCAGTTAACAGCTAGACATTGGAAGTTCTAAGCCTTCCATGTTCTAGGGTCCCATCCAGCTCTGACATCCTATGCCCATGACAGTGGTGCTTGGCTTGGTTCCTTTAAATGACAAGCCACCTGCTGTGCATCTGAGTTCCTATTCAATGTTTTATACCCAGAAGATACCTGTGGGTGGCTATTCCATCATTCCTTTGTTTAAACTAAATTAAAGGAGAAGATGTCTTCATACATCTCACACTTGGGAGAAGAAAAGTGATTTAATAATAGTGCTTCTAGGAGTTTCAGCTCCTATCTTTTCAGAGATGGAAAATTTTGCACCAAGTGACAGCTTTTACATACTGAGCCCGAAACCTATAATCATTCCCCATAGAAGATCAAATCCTTTTGTGTTGGCCAGGGTACATGAAAGTTATAGAGAAGAATTCAAAGTACTGTCTATCTTAATATGGAAAGCTTTCTTTTTGTTAAAAGAATTTCCATTATCCAACTTTAAGGCAATGGGTTGATTTTATCTTCCCTAAGATCATGGCATAGAGGAGACAGTGGTTTCTTTCAAGTACACAAGCAGAATACAAGTTCTAGCAGGTTTCAGCCTGGAAAAGTTTCAGGTACAGGCCTAGAAACAGATTGGATTGTGTATCTGCCCTCCAAGGATACTCATCACTTGAAGACTGACTTCCTACTTCCCCACCCAAGATGAATCTTTTTTTTTTTTTGCCTTCCCCAGCCCCAACTCATTAAAGTATCTGTTAAAGTGCAGAAAGTTGCAATTTGCATTCATGAAGGGAGTACCCACAAGGTTGATAATATATCTCTAAGGTGCTTAACAAATGTATGTTCAACTGAAGATCTGACATGTCAATTACATTATAAAGACAATATGATACTTTATAATAATTGAAATTCTGACAAATTCCTCTTTTGTATGAGACCATGTGGCAGGAACTATGGGAAATTAAAAGGATGCCTGAGATCCAGTATCACTTACTGCTTAGGATGGGAGATGGGATACCCAGGCAACCATCACACTTTTAAGCAGTTTAATTCCAGTCAGCTTTTGTACGAGCAATGGTCCCCTTGCCTTGTAAATCTCAGCTGGAATAGAATCAGGAGCCTAATTCCTCTCAAAACCTCTTCTTCAGTTGGAAGCTCATCTAAGGAGGGATTGACTTCAACCTGAAGTAAACGGTCATTGGCCTCAGCATTGATTGATGATGGTCTGTTGAGAACACTATGGAAGTGTTCAGCCCATCTCTCTAGGATCATGACCTTATCACTAATCAATGTGGCTCCATCACCACTGAGTAGTTGTGATGCACCATAGGTTTTTGGTCCAAAAATAGCTTTCAGGGAATCATAAAAGCACTTTGGATTGTTACTATCAGCATAAAACTGGATTTCATCTGCCTTCTTACTGAGCCAGGAATCTTGCATCTCTCTAAGCTTTGCTTGTAGTTTGCTTTTGATGGAATTAAATTCTGCCTTCTTAGAGATACATGAACTATCCTGCTGGTAAATCCTGGGGAGTTCTCATTTTTCATTTAGCAGCTTCTGAATTTCCCCATCATTTTCATCAAACCAGTCTTGGTGTTTGTGAGTGTTCTAACCCAGATGAGCAAATGCAGTGATCTCTGAAAGCTGCCCACTCCTTTTCTGTTCCACTGTTGCGAGTTAGCAACAAACTGTTCATGCTCAGAGAAGGGCTCTAATTTGTTGACATTAATTCTTCTGGTAGTCATTTTGCCTTGGGGGCTGTGCTTTTGATGAATGCAAATATTTAGCTTGGAAAGGATAAGTCTATGATCAGTCCAGCACTCTGCACCACACATTGCCTTTGCCACTCTCACATCTTGTCTGTCTCTCCTCCTTATCATCACATAGTCTATTAGATGTCAATGTTTGCTGTGAGGGTGCATCCATGAAGTTTTATTTGGTGATGAGGTCTTGTGATGTGCAAGTCTTCAGCAATAAATTACCTTTGCTGTTGCTGTTTCCAACTCTATTCCTCCCTAGGACTCCCTGCCAATTCTGGTAGTCTGAGCCTACTGTAGCATTAAAGTCACCCAGAATTATAAGCTTGTCCTCTTTTGGCACATTGACAATAAGGGCCTCTAGGTCTTCATAAAATTTTTCTTTGACTTCATCAGGGTTTGTTGTCATAAGAGCATAGGCACTGATCATGGTGGCATGGTGTTTTCCTGTGAGTGGCAATTGCATTGGTATGAGCCTGTCATTCACTCCTTTTGGCAGGCTTGCTAATTAGATTAGTTTTGATTGCAAAACCCATGCCAGCTTCACAGTACTCCCCTTCACTGCACCCACTCCAGAAAAAAGTATATCCAGCTCCAGCTTCAGTACACTGGCCTTCATTTGCCAACTTTGTTTCACTCAGAGCTGCAATTTGGATGTGATACCTATTGAGTTCTCTTACAGCAAGAGCAGTTCTTTCAGATCTACTGGATTTTGTGTTGTCTCTTAGCGTGCGCATGTTCCATGTGCCGATGGTGAGTGGTATCATCTTTGCAAATGTTTTCGTATGTTTTGTACATTTTTTCGTGTTTCAACTGCACAGTGGGATTCCCCACCTGTTGCAGTAATGAGGCCAGGGTTGGGTAAGCAGACAATGTTTAGGGCACCTTTTCTAGCCCCCTTCCTCACACCAGGAGGTGAGTAGTGCGATCCTTAAAAGGCTGCTCAAGACACCCAGGGGGCTGCCAAGTCCCACTGCTGCTTCCAGTGAGAAACAACACTATGATCTGAGCTACCTGTGTGTAGGGTTGTGACTACAGCTCCCAATGTATCCACACCTGGTGTTTCATCCCTTGCCTGTCATCAGGACTTTAAGGCATAATAGTGAAACGCTATGGGTGATGTCTTTTGATTCATGCATAAATTGGATTTAAATGAAGCAGAGTTGCACAGAGTCATCAGTTTCAGTCTCTCCTCCAGAAGCATCATAGTCCAGTGGCAGGACAGAGTCAAGATGGCTGGCGATGGCTCAGGATATTATGGATGACCTTGGTGTCTTCGGTGTCTAACCAAGGTCTAAGTGCTCCACGTCACCTGCTTCAGCTATCTTCATGGCCGTTGGAATGAATTGCTCTCATCTGCCCATTCCACCAGAGGAAGTCTTCATATGCTTGGGGTAGATATCTCCCTAACTCACCACTGGGTTTGACAACCCTTGGTTACCTTCAACCTGGTTTGGTTCATCTGCCAAAACAGTTTACCAGGGTGTGGCTGCTGTGCACACTGCAGCTTCTTGAAGCCACAGGTGAGATTTAGATGGAACACGTGGACACCAAAGGTGGAAAGAGCCCCAAAAATGGCTCGGCAGCCATCACACCAAAGGTATTGGCCCTCCCTAAACACATCCCACACCCTGTCAGGAAGAGTGATACTGTTAGTCATGAGGGCTTATGGAAAATTATGTCAAAATTTGGTTACCTGGAGAAGTTTATCAATATTGTACGTCAATTTCATGATGGCATGTTTGCCCGGGTTCTGGATAATGGACAATGCTCTTGTGCCTTCCCAGTCAACAGTGGAATGAAACAGGGCTGTGTGCTTGCTCCCATGCTTTTTAGCATGATGTTTTCAGCCATGTTGACAAATGCTTTCAATAAGGATAAACACGGCATCAAGGTCAACTACCATACTGATGATAAGTTCTTCAGTTTGAAAAGGCTACAAACCAAGACTAAAGTGAAGGGACTGTTGGTGCATGATTTTCTGTTTGCAGATGACTTTGCGCTCAATGCAGCCTCTGAAGCTGAGATGCAACAAAGTATGGATCAATTCTCTGCTGCCTTTGCTAATTTTGGCCTAAAAATTAACACCAAGAAAGCACAGGTGCTCCATCAGCCACCCCCACAATATCTATACGTGGAACTATTGATTACAACAAATGGAGAAGTTTTGAATGCTATGGATAAGTTCACTTACCTTGGTAGTGTACTTTCCAGAGGTGTACACATTGCCAGAGCTAGCTCAGTGTTTGGGAGGCTCTAAAGAAAAGTTTGGGAGAGAAGAGGTATTAGACTGACTACCAAACTGAAGGTCTACAGAGCCATTGGGCTCACCTCATTGTTATGTGCTTGTGAAACATGGACAGTCTACCAGCGCCATGCCAGGAAACTGAATCGCTTCCATTTGAACTGTCTTAGGAAGATTCTGAGGATCACTTGGCAGGATAAGATACCAGACACTGAAGTCGTTGCTCGAGCTGAATTGCCAATATTCAAACTATGCTTCAGAGAGCGCAACTCGGATCGGCTGGCCATGTTGTTCGAATGCAAAATGTACGCTTGCCAAAAAGACTATTTTATGGAGAACTGGTATGGGGCAAGCGATGACATGGGTGCCAGAAGAAATGATACAAGGACGCTCTCAAGGTCTCTCTCGAGAACTTTGAATCTGACTGTGCAACATGGGAGATACTGGCACAGGACCACTCAGCATGGCATGCCCTCATCAGAAAGGGTGCTCTTTGAGCAAAGCAGAATTGAGACAGCACAAAGTAAACACAGGATGTGCAAATTTGGAGCATCCATTCCAAAAATTCATATGAACCATCTGTGCCCAACCTGTGGTAGAACATTTCAAGTTCATATTGATCTAATCAGCCTCAGTTGGACACCCTGAAATTTCACTTTATCATGGTGATGTCATTTTGGTCCTCTTCAAAGACGTACAACACCAACCACCAATTCTTCCTACCTCAGACTTATCCTAACTGTGTGGCCCTGACTGGGTCACTTAATTAACCATTTTTGCTCTCAGTTTCTTCATTTGTAAATTGGGAATTATGAAAGTATCTACTATACAAGGTTGTCTTGAGATAATGAGATAACATATAATATATTTTCAAACCTTCTAGGTGCTATAGAAATCTTAGATGAGTATTATCCTCGTTATTGTTATTTCTGAAAAAGTTGTGAATAGAAATGACAGGTAAAATAGGATTTTTTCATAAAAACAATATAACACAATAAAATAAGATTTTATATTTCTGACCTCATACACAAATTTTTATAATGAATATGTCTATATAATATATATACAGCATATGATATATGTTGATATATACAGTATATGTTATATGGTATATATAGTATACGATGTCTATATAGTATAAAATATTCAAAATGTATAAAAATCAATGGAATAGCTAAATCATCTAAAATGTCATTAATATATTCATAATGTATCATAATAGATATCATTAATATTATATAGAATAGTATATAATAGAAAGCTCTCATCTTTACTTCTTCATATTTCCAGTCCTATTCTTACTGTATGAAATCAGATATTTAAGGAACACCCTTACCAAGCTTATAAAACTCAGAAAGGTGATTTTTTTGATGGGAGTGGGATTTTGAGAAACATCTTTGAAAGAGACTAGAACTGCTAGATGCCTTTTTAATAAGCACATCCAGGGATGCCTGTTTTTTCTGTGCTCTTTTTCTCATTGTAAATGTTCCTCTAGCAAAGGTAAGCGTTGGAAATCAAGTTACTGATCTTTCTGTCTTTAAAAGCAGTCAACCTTTCTGTTTTCTTGACCTCTTACTTCATTCATGCTAGTTGCTTCACATTTTCTCTTAATGAGTACAGTGAAAAGGCAAAAACCACTGATATTGCAGCCAGAGGCCTGAGTTCAAATCTTGGCTCAATGAAAAACCCTGAGAAACAGAGTTTCTGGGTAATTAATAATCAGTTTATTAATTAGGCTAGCTGGCAATAAATAAATCAGTGGTCAGTGATTTCTCCTAGTAACCAAAAATGACCTATGGAGAGCCTGAAAGTCTGAAATACTTTTTTGAAAGGGAATAAATGCACATTACAAGTGAAAATCAAGCCAGATTAGTTGACATTTAATGAGGAGTTGGGCTAGAAGTCTTCAGCTCCACCTGCTGAGAATGTGGCTTGATCATGTCAAAAATCCCCAACATTTTGGCTTGATCGGTGACCAAACGCAAAGACCAGGGCCTACATTTCGTTCTGAATCCACAAAAGTCTCCCTATATGAATTGAACTATAAGTTCTGCATGTCTATAATGAATTATTGTTATTAGAATATAATTTTTCCCTTTTATTGACCATTTTTTAAGAATTAGATATGTGATGTGAGTGACTGATTTTGCCTCCAGCAATCAGGACAGAGGAATTCCTCTCCATCCAGAACACTGGGATTTGGTTTTATCCTTCATGAACTGGGTTACCCTAAACTCTAATGGAGAGGTATAGAATTTACCCAGACTAGGTTCTCTTTACACTCTAAACAGAAGTTGAGTCTCCTAGTTTGGTGGGGTCCTGACCAAGTTAAAGAGCATGTTCCTTGAGGGTGAGGGCAATCTCATGAATCAGTTAAGTCTTTCAGAGACTGCCTTTTTACAGGAGCTAGGCCTTACATAAGGAAATGAGAAGAGCCTGGGTCCCAATTTAATAATTGCAGATCAGAGTAGGGAAATGTTCTAATTGACACCCAAGGACCCCATGCAATTCAATACACATTTTAATTTGCCACTTACTGCTTCAAAAGTGTCAAAAATCCTCAATACTTTGACTTGAATGGTGACCAAACTCTAGACCCCACAGAGGACTAGTTTATTCTGAATCCCCAAAAACCTTTCTGAACTGCAAATTCTGTGAGTTTTAGTGGCTTAAAACTGTCATTTAGAGAACAGTTTTCTCCTTTTATTGGCCATTTTTAAGAACTGGATCTGTGATGTGACTGCTTTCCCCCTCACAACCATACAAAAATTTAAATATCAACTTGAGCATCATTCTTCCAGATGGTTACTTCACTTGATACATATTTGGAATGCTTTACTTAGAAATAACTTTAGAGTGAGATATAATAAAAACAGAGTCAGGAAACCCAAGTACTGGTCCCAGTTGTGCTGTTAACTCTGTGAACTAGAGCAGATAGGATGTCTTTGGACCTTGATTGGTACCTCAATAAAATGAAGCAGTTGAACTACATAATGTGTAATTACTATGAGTAATTAATCCATTAATAATATTCACTGGCTGTTTGTGCCAAGCACCATGCTAGGTGATGGTATACAAAGATCAAAATGAAACTGTCCCTCTTCCAGGAAATTACATTCTCTCATGGGAGAGCATATAAACACAAAGAAGTATAGACAAAAGCATACAGAGTAATTTTGAAAGAGTGCCTTAACAGCTGGGGGGAATCAATAAAACATTTATTAAGGGCCTACTACATGCCAAGCGATGTGCTAAGTTCTGGACATACAAAAAGAAGCAAAAGACAGTCCCTTCCCTTGAGTTTATAATCTAATGTAAACCTAGATGTAAAGCAAGCTATATACAAGATAATTAGGAAGTAATTAAAAAGGGAAAGAACTAGAATTAAGAAGGGTTAGGGAAAGCTACCTGTAGAAGGAGGAATTTTAACTGGGACTTAAAGAAAGCCAGGGAGGTCAGGAGTCAGAGTGGAGGAGGAAATATTTCAGTCGTGGAGGACAGCCAAAGAGAATATCTGGAGTCAAAATATGTAGGTCCATGGAACCTCTGGGAGGCCAGTGAAACTGGATGGAAGAGTAGCTATTGGGTAATAAAGTATAAGAAGAATGGAAAGGTTGGAGAAGAATGAGTTATAAAGAGTTTTAAATACCAACCATTATTTTGTATTTGCTCCTGGAAAAACTAGGAAGTCACTAGAATTTATTGAATAGGGGGGCTGAGGCACGATAGCACTCACACAGTAGGGTTGACATGATCAAATCAATAAAGACTTCCTGTAGGAGGCAGTGTTTGAATTAAATTTTTAAGGAAACTAGGAGCGATAAAAGGCAAAGGTGAGGACTGAGTGCATTCCAGGCATGGGGGATATAGCCTATGCAAAGGCAGAGAGAATGGAAGAGAAAGAAAAGAAATTGCGGTCATGTGTGAGGATAGTGAGACAAAGTTTCGGAGAGGAGAAGGAGGGACATGAGCTGGGCTTTGAGTGAGGGAGCAACAGCCTAATTGAAATATACGTGTGCAAGAGGACCTAATAATTGGTTTTCTATCTTTCTTTCCTCTGACATCAAAACACTATTGTGGTTACTAACATGTTTAGTGCCACTGAAATGGCATGCAAATTGAAAGTTTAGCAAGTTGTCAGGCAAGAAATCAATAGACTATATAGCCCAATGTTTAGATTTTAAATTTGTTCCAGGCTTCAGAGTTCCCTGAGGTGTTTAGCTCTCTGTTATGTGCTTAGCATGGAGATACAAAGATGTCAAAGATACAGTTCCTTCCCTTCAAGGTGCCTATAATTTGGTTGGGGAAAGGAGTCTCACTCTCAGAAAAAAAATTGGGAATAGGCTAAGGAGATCAAAAGCTTGATTGTGAACCCCAGATGAAAGTGATGAGAAACAGTATTGTGGGTCTGGGTAGCTAAGGATGGATTCACGGAAGAGACTAGGCATTCAATTGGTCTTAAAAGAAATAGTGAATTTGTTCTCCTGCAAGGACAGTGAGCATTTTGGGGTAAAGTAGCTAAATGAACCTGTTAAATATAGGTATGAAAATGTATTTGCTATTTTTTCCTTTTCTCTTTTAACAAAAGGATTATATACTCTATATAGAATTTATTGAAGGTCATAGCCAACAATTGCTTGGGATATAAAGGAATAAGAGGAGTTAAGAGCTATACCAGTGAAGAAAATACCTGTGGAGATCACAAGACTCATTAAAGCTATGCTTTTGATTAATGAAATCTGGATTTTTTTTCCCTAGGTCTTGGAGATATGGCAGTATCTAATACCATAGGCAGCAATGTATTCGACATCCTTGTAGGACTGGGAATACCATGGGGACTGCAAACTATGGTCATTAATTATGGATCAACTGTATGTATACTTTTCTTATCTTTTAAACAAATTAAATTGTTTCTTTGAAATTTAAAACCAACTAGAAATAAGAAATGACAGGTCAGTTCTCTCTTGGGCATGAAGAAAATAGTTTCTTCTTCTTCCCACCCACATACCTGCCCCTAAACTCCATCTCTTTTTTCAGTAGCATAATTAGTGAAAAAAGCACAGAAATTGAAGTCAGGAGCCTGTGGCTTGAATTCCAGCTCTAATACCTAGTAGCTGTCTGACCTAGAACATTTCAGTACCTCTGAGACTCAGTTTTCTCATGTGTAAATTGTTTCTACCTTATCTCATTGACAGCATTGTTATAAAGAAAGCACCTTGTAAATCTTAAAGCATTGTATGAATGCTTGGATGGATGGATGGATGGATGGATGGATGGATGGATGGATGGATGGATGGATGGATGGATGAAAGAGCATTTATTAAGTGTTTACTATATGCCAAGCACTGTGCTATATAAATGTAAAGTTACCATTAGTAGTCTAGTTCCCCAGAAAGTGATGACACAGTTTCCTTAGGCCAATATAAGGACATTTTGTGATCTCTAGGTCTTCTCTCCACCAAGATTACTGGTTAGGTGTCCCTCTGAAGTCTCAACACTGAGGCAGGATATAAGTTCAATAGATGAGGCTCAGAAAAATTCTGCCACTTGGGACATGATTTGTGAAAAGACCCCACCACAACCCCATCCTACACTCTCTCTCCTCTTTCCCTTCCCTCTCTTTCTCCCTTGCCTACCCTTTTGCTTCCATTTCTAGCCAATAGCTACTCAGAGACATCAGTAACTAAAGTTCATAAAACAAAGCTGAGTTGTTACTTTTAAGAGAGTACCTGAGACTAAATCACCAGGGGAGTTTTGCAGCAAAAAATTAGAAATCAGAATCAACAAACAAAGGTGAAGCCCAGTACATGAAAGGCTCTCTCAGAAATAGATCAAGAAATGGTTCTATTGATCTTCTACTCAAGCCATAAACTAACAAGAGCCATGCTGACTTTTAACTACACCTGCTGACACCATTGGATCATAATAAGATGGTGGGCCATCTGTGGAGCAAGGATATCTATAATCTTCCCCTGTCAGCTACCATGACTCCCAGCTCTCACCTCCATTCCCAACCCTCACAGCAGCTCTTTCTAAGTATTCACCGAAATGTGTTTATCACAGAAAAGGTAAAGAAGTATCTGGTTTACTAAGACCGTTCTTCAATCAATCAATATATATTAAGTACCTACTCACTCAGGCATTGTGCTAAGGGTTGGTGATACAAAAAGAAGCAAAAGAGAACCTGGCCTCAAGTTGCTTCCAATTCAGTGTATTCCAAAAGTAGCTAGATAGTGAAATGGATCAAGCATGGGGCTTGGACTCAGGAAGACTCCTATTTCTGAGTTCAAATCTAGCCTCAGACATTAACCAGCTTTGTGACCCTGGGCGAGTCACTTAGTCCTGTTTGCTTTAGTTTCCTCATCTGTAAAATGAGCTGGAGAAGGAAATGGCAAATCCCTCCAGTATCTTTGCCAAGAAAACCTCAAATGGGATCATGAAGAGTCAAACACAACTGGAACAACTCAACAACAAATTCCAAAGAATACCGATTCAACAAACAGTCATAAAAATAACTCACATTTCTAGAGTGATTTCAGGTTTACAAATCCTTTTCCTCAAAACAACCCTGCAAACTAGGTAGTGCAAGTAACAGTCTTCCCATTTCACAGATGAAAAACTGACCTTCAGAGAGGTGAAATGATTTAACTATTTATTAAGCATTTTCTATGTGTGAGGACCTTTAGAGGTCAGGAAGAGATATAAAGATAAAATATCTTCCTGCCCATGCTTTCAGGGAACTTGGAATTGCTTTCCCATCTGTCATTACTTACAGCCCTTCAAGGCAGACAAGGACAGGTATTAATCTCCCTAGAATTAAAACAGTACCTAAGCAAATTCCTTTCTTTCCAGTCCAAATCAGTCTGACTGGTGACCTTATATGCATGTTGGTTAAAGCAGAACAGAATTTAAAGCTTCCCTGTTTCTATTAAAATTAATTTTATTTGATTTTGTTTTTAACGGAGATAGTACAGTCACTGAAGAGTGAAAATAATAAAAATTCTATTCTGGATGAATGGTGGACAATGAAAGCGGATAACTTCTTTGTGTCCTTATCTATAAAGTGAGGAAATACAGGACTGAATGATCTCTGTGCTCCTTCCTAGCTGTAAAAATCTTTGAGACAATACAATATGGTGAAAAGATAATTGAATTTGGAGCGAGAGGGCCAAGATTGAAGTCTGTGGACATCACTTTCTTTCCCTGGGTCCCAGATTCTTTCTCAGTGAACTGAGAGGGCTGGACGCAGATACCCCTAAGGTGCTCCTTTCTAGCTTTAAAATTCTCAGATCACATAAGCTCTACAATGTATATCTATATACATTGATTATAGGATGATTTGGGTGACGCCTTTGGTTGCATTTTCTTGTGTAGTAGTAACAGTCAAGATGAAAGCTTTCTTCCTTTTGTTTTTCTAGGTAAAGATAAACAGCAAAGGGCTGGTCTATTCAGTTGTGCTATTACTCGGATCTGTTGCTCTTACTGTAAGTTTTTAGAAATTTAAAATAGACTATGTGCCCTTATTTTCATTTCTGCTCTCAGATGAATATTTATATTTGCATGCGGCCACAGTAATGGCGAACCAGTGATCATCTTACCACTAGTTTTCAGTAATCCATGATAATGAGGGTAAAGCTGATGTTACTTACCAAACATATGATTTCAATGATATTTTGTTTTTATTCATTCGTTTCAGTCGTATCCAATTCTCCATGACTTCATTTGGGGTTTTCTTTGCGAAGATACTGGAGTGGCTTGCCATTTCCTTCTCCAGCTCATTTTACAGATGAGGAAACTGAGGCAAACAGCATTAAATGACTTGCCCAAGATCACATAGTAAGTATTTGAGGCCACATTTGAACTCAGGTCTTCCTGACTCTAAGTCCAGTGTTCTATCTTAGCTGCCCTTCAGTGATACAAGTGCTCTTTATGATAAATTTCTACAAGTGGCCCCTTCTCAGTAGCTTATAGTCTTGAATTGTTGTCTGGATCACTGGCTTTAAGAGATCTAAGATCATACATCTAGTACATGTCAGAGTCAAAAGTTGAACTCATGTCTAAGTTGGAGGCCAACTCTCTATTCACTGCCATTGGAAGGTAACAGGTAGCTGGTCACAACGATTGGAAAAGCTGAATGTGGAGGATCTGTCAGATGTAAGCCACAGTGATCTGAAACAGAATAGATCAAAGCTCCTATGGCAATCATATGAATGTGCCAGTGAGATATGGGGGACAGGAAGAAAGGAGAGAAAGAGAGAGAGAAAGAGAGAGAGAAAGAAAGAGAGAAAGAAAGAAAGAGAGAGAAAGAAAGAAAGAAAGAAAGAAAGAAAGAAAGAAAGAAAGAAAGAAAGAAAGAAAGAAAGAAAGAAAGAAAGAGCAATACCAAAGAAAGTGGCTATTAAAAAAAAAGTCCTTGGTATCATATTGACTGTTGTCAAGTTGACTGCAGAGAGGTGAATCTGGCCTCCTCTAGAGAAAATAAAATAAAACTAAGAAGCAGTTCAAAGACTGGGACTGAGATTACACAACTTGTAAAGAGGTGTGCCCAGTGTAATACAATGGAACACACTTTATTAGGTACCTGGTATGCTTGGAAGAACTTTGTGAGCTGCACTGGGATAGATACAAAGAATGGATTAAAAAATGCAGTCTTTCTTCTCTCAGGGAACTTCCAACAGAATTTAAACTCCTTCAGGGAAGGCACAGTTGTGCTTTTTATCTTTCAATCCCTAGCCCCTAGCACAGTGCCTTGCACAAAACAGATACTTTAGAAATTATTATTGAATTAAATTAAAGAAGCTTAGGTTTATACAGCTGTGTGGCAAAATAAGATGCCAGTAGGTCTAATTATAATGCTTAACTAATACATGATTGGTGTATTAGAGAGTTACAGTACAAAGTACTATTGAATACTAAAAGGCAAGGTCATTATGCATTAGGTAGATTAAGGAAGGCTTCCTAGAGGAAGTGACATTTGGGTTGGACTTTGAAGACTTGCTAGGATACAGTTAGGTTAGCTCAGTGGATAGAGCCCTGGACTTAGGAAGACCTGAGTTCAAATCCTGCCTTAGAAACTTCCTAGCTCTGTCCCCTTAGACAAGTCACTTAACTTCCGTCTGCCTTAATCCACTGGAGAAGGAAATGTCAAACCATTCCAGTACCTTTAGGGCATCTAGGTGGTATAATAGATAGAGTAGCAAATCTGACATCAAGAAGACCTGAACTGAAATCCTGCCTGGGCTTACTATTGTGTGACCCTGGGCAAGTCACTTAACCCTGTTTGCCTCAGTTTTCTCCTCTATAAAATAAGCTGGAAATGCAAACCACTCCAATATCTTTGCCAAGAAAACCCCAAATAGGGTCACAAAGAATCAGACACAACTGAACATCAGAAATTCAATAAGCAAAGAAAGGAAGCAAAGGTATTCATTGCATTTATTAAGTGCTGACTATCTGGTGGATACTGGGCTAAGTGCTGAGGATACAGAGAAAAGCAAAAGACAGCCCTTGCTGTCAAGAAGCTCTTGGTCTAATCATTGGAGGCAACTTGCAAACAACTCTGTACAAACAAGATATAATCAGGAAAACTGGAGATAATCAACAGAAGGTAAGAGTTATTATTAAAAGGGATTAGGAACAGCTTCCTATAGAAGGTTCATTTTTAACTGGGACTAGAGGGAAACCAGGGGGCAGGAATGAGGAGGGGGAGCATTTTAGGACAGCCAGTGAAAAGGCTTTGAGTCAGGAGGCAAAGCATCTTGTGTGAAGAACAGCAAGGAAGCCAGTGATACTGGACTGCAGAGCACATGATATACTATCAAGTGTAAAAAGTTTGGAAAGATGGGGTGAGATGTAACAGGAGGCTTTGAATACAAAACAGAAGATGTTTATATTTGTTCCTGCAAGCAATAGGCAGCCCCTAGTTTATTGAATAAGGAGGTAATGACATAGTCAAAGCGACACTTTAAGAAGATCATTTTGTCATCTGGATGGAGGATAAACTTAGGAGCTGAGAGAGATGGAGGTATGGGAGTGTGGTGCATGTTGAGGTAAGACTAGAAAGGTAGGGTGGCACCAGGTTGCAGAGGGCCTTAAATGTCCATCATTGGAGAAAATTAACTTTGCTCAGGAGGTAATAGGGAATCACTGATAGCTTCTAAATAGACGAATGACTCTAAAAACCTAAGATCTAAGCCTCAAAAATATTCTGGTAAAGGTATGAATGATAGTTTGGAGAAAGAATGACTCTAAAAACCTAAGATCTAAGCCTCAAAAATATTCTGGTAAAGGTATGAATGGTTTGGAGAAAGGTAAAGGTATGATGGTTTGGAGAAAGAACAGAGAAGGGAAGAGAGAAGACCTTATAAGAAACTAATACAATAATCTGGATAATTAGTAATACAGAGGCCTGTACTAGATAGTGGAATTAGAGAGGAGGTAATTGATTCAAAAGATGAGAAGCAGACAGCACTAAAGGGCCTGGCAATCAACTGGTTATGGAAGGTGAGAAAGAGAGAAATAACCCCAAGATTATAAACATGGGGGACCAGGTAAATAGTAATGCCACAGACTTAGTAAAATCAGAAGGAAAAGCATTTTAAGAGGAAAGATAATGATCTTAGTGTTGGTCCCACTGGTATATCCTGATAATCACAGGATCAGATAGCTAGAGTTGGAAGAGATCTCAGAAATCATCTAGTCCAACTGTGAATTGGATTTCAGAAGGTTAGTCAAGACAAGATAATGAATGAGAATTCCAAGGGAGAGAGTATTGAGAAAGAAAAGAAGTCTATCATGGCCTGACCCTTGAGGGTCACTCACTTTAGGAGGTTGGAGAGAAAATGAAAAGCCAGCAAAAGAGACAGAAAAGAAGAGGTTAAGGAAACAGGAAAAGTAATAGAGAAATATGATCCTATAGAGCAAAAGATGAGCATCCATTACATTAGGCTATGATGTCAAAAGCTACAGAGGTCAAGAAAAGAGTCTATTGCTTTTTGGCCATTGGAAAGTCATTGGTAAATTTTGAACTATTCTTGTAAATTATCCAGTAGGTTGGTTTGTTTAAAGAAATGTACAAGTCACCCACTCTTTCTACCTTCACCATTGGAACATGATTGCTGAATCTTTGCAATTCTTTTACATTTTCCCTTTGAGTTGATATTTTCCTTTGAAAGGGCTTATAGCCCTTGATACCCTAAGAAGACTAACATCTTATTTCTTTGCTTCCAGGTGCTTGGTATCCATGTAAATAAATGGAGACTTGACAAGAAACTTGGCATCTACGTGTTGGTGCTCTATGCTGTTTTCTTGTGCTTCTCCATAATGATAGAGTTTAACGTCTTTACTTTCGTCAACTTGCCAATGTGCCGAGAAGATGATTAAAGTGAAGTCGTTGCCCCTGGGAGGGAGACTGAACTATCCTTGAGACCTCATGAAGAAGGCATTTTACTTCTCTGAATTTCCCAAAATATGAGCGTCTTTCCTCATCACCTGCTAGCAGTCCACTTGCTGGAAAGAGGAGCAGATGCTGACCTTTGGTGGTTACAGGAACTTTAAGGCCCCTGAGGTTTTCTCTCCTCTTTGGAGGTTCTCTCTCAAGGTTGCCTAATATGGAGGAACAGGCACAAAAGGAGTCTCCCAGAATACTGAACCGCAAGGTCAAGGAGGGATAGTTAGGCTCTCCTTTTGCACACTACAATAAGCAAGACTAGTATGTACCCTTCTCTCCAATCTCTGTTTATCCCCAACATACAGCATTTGTCTTTCCCTGCCTCAAATTAATGCTTTTGGAAACAAAGCAGTCAAGTAAGTTAGAACTCTCCTTGGCTGCATTCAAAGTACAAACATTACTCTCGAATTTAACTGCTGGACTGGGAAGCCAAATTACATTACATGGCATGCACTGTTGAAAACTTTTACTTCCCCCTGGAAAGGCTTGATTTATGGAGGCCTGTGTCATTGGCATGTTGGAGCATTCAGCGATGACATTGAACTTGCCATCCCATGTCTTGAAATCTTTGAAGAATACGCACAATTCTTACAGTGGAAGACGGAAAAGTGGCACCTGCCATCACCTATGATGATGCACTTGGAGCATGAGCTATGAAATATTAAAAAATAACACCTGTGCAGATAATCACAATTGAATATGTCATACCACCCAAAAGGAACATGGTAGAAAATGAAAAAAAGTCATGCTTATGGGAAAGCAAACCTCTTGTAACATTTTCACTGGCACTAAAAATCTAAGCTAGAAATAGAGAAGACAGTAAAAAAAAAAAACCTTAAAATTTAATTGGGTGCTAACTCAGTAATACAATGGAAATTGTCCAGAATAACTTAAAAGTGTGTTTCTTACATAAACACGTTCTGTATCTTCTATACAACAAGTTGCAACATCAGTTTGGGTTTATCATTGCATTGTTAACACTCCACTAGAAACTCGGCCATTTGTCAAAACATTTAGTTGTTGAGATACTCCACCAATTAATGAAATGTGGTTATGTGAATGGCTATGTGAAGCAGTGCCACTATCAGTGAACAATGACAAGGATAGAGATATCCTGGCCCACAGATCCCTTCATCTGTATAGGTAAAAGCAACTATTAAAACCATAATTTAAAAATCCAAGTTACTCAGACCTCATGGTATATTCTATGTGAGATGCCAGAAATGGTATGTCAATTCAAAATAGATTCAACAGTATAGTTAACATTTTTTTAAAAAAACTGCTATGTAGCTCTGAAATAGGTATTTAAAAGATTTATTGAAATAAACCATTCGAGCTTTCTTAAAAAAGCACAATTAATTTTCTACATAGATTTTTTTTATTTTTTTAATGTTTATATAGCAAACATCTACATAAGATTACTAAATACTCGATGCATTTTTAATATTTGAATATTTTGCACTTAACAGTAATAGGAGTTACCCATGATCACTAAGAAAATCATATTTTAAAAGCCCACAAGGAAACAGCCCCTCAGTGAGAAAAAGAGTGAGTTTCCATCAAATAGGGAATTTCTGAAGGCTTTGATTGCCCTGATCTATATATTATACTTAAGGGTTTGGGGAGTGATGTAAAGGCTTGACCACATTTTCCCGTGCCTCTTGTGAATTTCAGTAGCCTGAATTTTCATCAGAAGGATTCTTGTGCTTCTCTCATCAGTTCCATTTAGCATCATCCCATTCTCCCTTCTGAATTTAAATCAGTGTTAGCAGTCACACCAAATCAAGACTTTGGGAAGGGTGGTAGCTAGATACTAGACTGTCCAGTCCAATAATTGACCAGAAAGCTCTGTAAATAAATCCGTGTATAAGGAGTTGAAGACCCATTCCCTGCGGTGAATGATAAAAACCGATGAATTTTCTCAGAATAGGGAAAACTTGCATAATTTTAACTTTTGGCTTGGTTCCTGTTGGGATAACCCTTTGTTTATTCAGATTTTAGTCAAACTTCATCAAATACTTGAGTGATCTATAGGCTCTCAAGGTCACATCCTACCATTGTCCCTCACTTAAAGGTCGTGCTGAGGACTACAATAGATTTTATAACAAAATGTCAGAATATAACCTAGATTACATGGTCCTAGCCAAAAGGGACGGTGTGTTAATATGGAAAAAAATATCCTTCTGGGGCTGGGTAAAGAGTTCTGAATTTAGAGTTAGCAAACCTGGGTTCTGCCACTAATTTTCTAGGTGACCTTGGGCAAATCACTTCCACTTTCTGGGCCTAAATTACCTCATCTACCAAATGAGAGAGTGGAACTAGAAAACCTCAGAGGTTAATTCTAGTTCTAACCTTCTGTGTTGTACAACTTAGTTGTCACACACAACCATCCAATTGCCAATTTACCTTTATGAAGTTCAGTTATGAGGAAATTCTAATTAGAAGTCTCCTCAGAAAATAAATTTGAGATGTGTTGGGTTTTTTTAAGTAATTTATTATCATGATTTGTTTAAAACTTTCATTACAAAAACACTACAGCTTCCAAGTAGAAAATAACAAATGTTTTTAATTTATGAAGTCCTTGTATTTTGTTTCCTTCTGAATTCAGTGTGCCAATGGAACTCCCTTAAAGCCTATATACATTTGATGTACCTGCGTATACATACACTTTAGGTGAAAATATTATTTTTAAACCGAAGCATAAATTAAGCACCAGAGCAATACATAACAAATGCAAATTTGAAAGAATTGTTTGAATAATTAGGGTTTCATTTTTAAAACATCTTTTACCAGAGCCTTTATTTTATTCCTGGAGCTGATTAGCACTTGGAAATATCTATTCTATAAACAAGGAAAATTAAAGAGATATAGTCTTAAGGAAGAAAACATACCTCATTTTAATAGTATAGATTTACAAGGGTGGAGAACCTGGGGCCTTGAGGCCACATATGACCTTCTAGGTCCTCAAGTGTGCTTGACTCTTTGCTTGAGCCCAAACTTCACAGAAAATTTGTTCTGTGAAGTTTGGATACAGGCAAAGGGCCACATTTGAGGACCTAGAGGGCCACATGTGACCTTGAGGCCACAAATCCCCCACCGCTGGCAAAAGTTGTCTGTAATATAGCAATTTGACTATTCTGTCACCTCCATTGTGTGAAGGTGTGGGACTGTTTAAAAAGCACTAAATTCGGAGGCAGGATGTCCAACTCTAGTTTTGCTGTTTATTGCTTCAGTCTCCTTTACCTGTCTGGGTCCCAGTTTCCTGACCAATAAAATCAGGAAGTTGAACTTGGTTAAATGACCTAATAGTTCCTTCCCATGCTAAAGGCTGTAGACTTTTTCAGGCTGTGTTCCCTATTCTCGCATTTCAGAGGTGGGGGTGCTAAGAGGTGGTTTGGGTACCTGGCCTAGAGGTGAGTTCTGGACCAGGAGTATTAGGCAAATTGTACACATTGCACCATTTTCTCCCTTGTTTGAGTCAGCACCAACTCTCTTTTCTGTTATCATTCTGTAGTATGCAGTTTTCGCAAAAGAGAGCCCAATCCATCTTGGTCTTGCCTTGTTGGCTTTCCTTGTGAAACTTAGGTATTCTGTCTTCCATATTTATTGAACTTATTTAGGGTCTTCCCTGCTGACTGGGAGAGTTGAGGCTGGTGGCCACGAGCTCAGGAGTTCTGAGTTGCGGTGGGTTGAATCTATTGGGTGTACTAAGTTTGGGGTTAATATAGTATGTGGAGGAAGGAAGACTATAAGACTCACCTAAGGAGGGAGAAACTAGCCCAGGTCAAAGCTCCCATGCTGTTTGGAGTGAGTCAGCCGATGACTAGAACCTGTACTTTCAACCGAGGCAAAAGAGGAAAATGCAGCCTTCTTAAAAATAATGATAATAATACTTTTTTTAATAAGAGATATTTAAGTTGTTTTGTTAATTTGTATAGCTGTTGTCATTGTTTCCTCTTCTCTTTGTGCTGTCCTAGGTCTAAGGTAGCATACAGAATATTAAGCAATCATTAAACATGCTCACTTAACCAAAAACAGACAGCTGTAGCACAGTGGCAAGAATCCTGAATTTGTAGACAGAAGACCTGGGTTCAGATTCCAACTTTACCATTTGCTTACCACATGTGTGACTTTAGATAAGCCATTTCACCTCTTCAGGTCTCAGTTTCTGCTTCTGTAAAATAAAGAGGTTCAGTTAAATAGCCTTGCAAGTCCCTTGAATTGATGATCGTGAGTTTGCCTTTCATTACTAGACTGAGTGATTGTAAACAGAATCTACATCATTATCAGAGTAACCCTTCAGAAAGCACCTTTAACTAGGAGAAGTGATTCTACCAGAGATTACTTGTTATAAGGCCTAGAGACACAGGAAAGACTTGGGATCTCCAAGCATATTAATTTCCTTCTTGTGACAATTATTTATGACAACATGGAAAGCAAGAGGAAAAATGACCAGTGCTGTCCCCTTAACGCCCAGAGATAGGACTTCCTGGGGAAAAGCATATTTCAGTTATGATAGGATTGAGAACCATTCACAAGGGTCCTTCCTTTCCTCTTGCCTCTTTTCCATGGAATTTGGTTCATCCCCCAAAAGTGAGTCTGGCAGCTGTGGAGTCACCTGAGTTCCAGAAACAGTAAAGGCCACATGCAGATGACCCAAAATAGTGAAGGAATCTCCCTCCCCAACCTAGCTGGGAGAGGTGTGGGTGAAGCCTGGCACCTTGAAGGATCTTTTTGAAATGAATCTACTCTTGTCCTACCAATGCCTTTTGTGAATATGAAGTTTATTTGTGTTATTTAATTGAATGCAACTTCAGGGTCTCCATTTCCCCCTTTTGAAACTTTTGCTCTGGGAAGTAGACAGGAATACCTCTCTGTATTTCTTAGGAAGCCAGGTTTCTTGCAGTTGATCCATGTTGATCTCTGTTCATTTCTTCATGGGTCCAGGGAATAAAAATAAAAATACTGGAAAAAACAGATGCACACTTTTCCCCGTTTCACATAGCTGTAAGGTAACTAAAACTATTCAACAAGTAGACACTTAGTGATTGTGGAAGGATTTACAGAAGCAAAGGGAATGCTGGATTTGGAATCAGAGGATCCAGGTTTGAATCCTGACTTCTACTTACTAGTTATGTTACCTTGGCCAAGTGACTTGATCTCTCTTGACTTAAGTTTCCTCATCTTTAAAATGGAGGTGTTAAATCAGGTGACCTGTAAAGTCTCTTCTGTCTCTAAATCTGTGATCCTAATGAATGACCTTTAAGTCTGATAGGAAAGGAAATTTCCTGGGATTCCAAGCACCTTTCTTTCGTGGTATGTCTTAACTATATCCATGGATATATCTTATCATATCTATAAACATTAACCTACTACTCAGGGTAAAGTTTACAAGTATTTTCCAGGTTCTTTAATGAGCCCCATATCTTTGCTACAAACACTAACCAAGTCCTGGAATTTTTATTAGATTAGCTTTGAGTAAACAGATACCTATCTTCCACTCCATTCCTACGGTTCTTCCCCACCTCATATCTTCCATTTGCATTATCCCCATTGTTTAATATGCTAATCTGAAAAGTATCTCACCAAAGTTTCAGGCTTAAAGAGTTTAAGCATTCAATATTTCCTCCCGATGAATAGGATCCCAAGGACTTAAAAATAGAGAGAATTTTAGAAATCATGGTATCAAAGAGGAAACTGAGGTCCAGAGATCAGAAACGATATAGCAAAGATTCCAATCCAACTACCTTGATTTGGGATCCAGCACGCATTCAACTGTAGCATACATGTTTTCTGTTCTCCTCAGTCAACCATGCAAGTCCCCCTCCATGGAGAAACTTGGTTAGCAACTTCCTTAAAACCGTAAGAAAGGGCCTTTCTAAAAACCACTAATTTTGAATAATCTTTTCTAAATACCTTGACGCAGCCCGACCGGAGTAAGAAGAAATGAGTTTACCCCTCATCCATTTCTATTCTTGAACTCTTAGTGAAAATCAACTTAAGTAACTTGTCATCAGTGACCTTGGTTGATTAATAAGAACAACTTCTTTCCATCACAAGGAAGTTTCCAAGTTAGATAACAGAACATTAGGTTGCCATGTTTTGTTCAATGAGGATAGCTGGACAAAAGACACATTCACTAATCAGGACCCCAATCTATCAAGAAATTTTGCATGGGTTGTGGTTAATTGGTTTTAAAAAACACCCCAGACTTGTATTTCAAGCCAAAGACTTTTGGTTCAAGATTTGGCTCTCTTCTTTGCCTATGTGGCAAATCATTTCTCTCCAGGCTTTAGTTTTCTCATTCCTGAAATGAAAGAATTAGATCAAAAATTTAGAACTGAAGTTCAACCCCTCTCATGTTACAAATCAGAAAACTGATTCCTAGAGAGAGGGGTTAAATGACTTACCCAAAGACTTGAAAGTATAGTGAGATAGAGGCTGAGATTTGACCCTAGGTCACATGACAGAATCCTGTGTTCTTCCCATGTTCCCATGATGCTGGCCACCAATGTCCCTTCCCAAAGTAAATCTTATAATCCTGTAAGTCTAAATAGAAAGGCTCATTTTATACTAAGATTAGAAAATGGTAGCCTGGCTATCATATTGCTTTCAAACAGAAATTATGCATCCATGTATAGCTTACAGGGATAAACATTTTAATCTTGATACAGCCTTCCTTCATTTATAATCCCCCACTCTCACTCATCATAACAAAGAGAACTACATGATATTATTTATCAGATTGTTTTTATAGGGTCATGTGTTTAAGAAAACTTTGGCATTTAAGGGATCTGTCATACAACTCTGGTTTGTAACAGTCTGAAGTAGGTCTGAAAATTTCATGTGGTGGCCGATCATCTCATGATGAGCATCTCAGAATTTAGCCAGGCTGGTTCTTGGATGATAGGTATCCAGTCCATTACCAGGACCATCCTCAAAGTCCTCCTAGCTTAATAGAACCTACCAGAGCTACTAGTGCTCTGATGGCATAGTCTTCAGAGTCATAGCCAGGGTCTACCTGCCTTAGAGGAACATGGGATCATGGCATTCAGAGCTGCAAAAGAACTTAGAAGTCTTCTACTCCTTACTCTCCACCCATTTTTTAGATGATAAAACTGAGGCTGAGAGGTTAAGACACTTGCTCAAGGTCACACATTAAGTAGCAGAATCTGGATCCAAGCACAAGCCCCCTAATTCCAAATCCAGCCTTCAGATAAAAGCTTTAGGGAAAGTTTAAAACAAAATTTCTTATTTTTAAGTAAAAACTTTTTGATCTTGGCAATTTTGTTTTTAATGATATATTCCACTCCTTTCATGCCTCCCATGAATTCTTCCTTCATTGCATATACCTCTACTACAGGCTCAAGGCTATGGCTTAGAACAGTAGGCTTTTTCCAGTTTCCTGTAATGTGGTGTTTCTGAAGTATTCTGCTTGTGTGTGACATTAGCGTCCATCACAAGGTTCAGCTGAGGGCTTGCCCAATTTGTATGTCTCCCTCAAATTCCCTAGGCAGTAGTGGCTGCGGGGAGAGGAGGGGAGGAGTGCTTGATTTCTAAACTGATTAGCACAATGTTGAGAAGAAAACATAAACTTTTAGGAAAATTAAAAATAAATACTGTGCCCATGGGAAATTAAGGAACTCAACTGTTGGAGTTAGAATTCTGCAATCATCTGCTCTTTATTCAGACATTCTTAAAATAACTATCAATTTAATCTATATATAATTCTACTGTTTGCCAGAATTCACACATAGTTTCTCATTAACTCCATGGGTCAGGACTTTTTCTGTGATGCATCAAGAAGGTATATGACCCTATAAAGTGCATTCAAAAAAAAAAAAAGGAAAACATTGCAATTTGTTGTTGTTGTTTTTTTTTAATTCACACAAAGATTTTGCTGGGTTTATCTTCATTCCTCAAAGGAAATACCATTCCAATAGTCAATAAAGACTTAGCTTAACCCAAATCCCCATGTTGATGTGTTTTTCCCTTACAAGTAGGGAGAAACAAAGCCATCTGCCATCCTGTGACCTTGAGAGCCATCATAATGTCATAGCATAGATTTAAAGTTTGGAAAGACTATTAGAAGCCATCTACTCTAAACCCTTCATTTTACTGATGAAGAAACAAGCCATGAGAGGTAAAGAGACTTGCCCAAGATCACCCATGTAGTGAAAGGGTCAGGGTGTGATCCTACGCCCTCTGATTTCTATTGAGATCAATGAGATCATTTAAGTAATTTTGAATCATTCACTTTAGCTCTCTGAGTCTGTTTCTTGCTCTGTAAAATGACAAATATTAGATCAGATTAGAAGACCTCTTCTAATTCTAACTTACATGACCTTGGAAATCAATAAAGCTTTCCCACAATAGAAGGTTCCAGGATGGAGCATCTTTAGCATGTACCTTTTATGTCCCCTTATAGGAGTAGGGAGGTTACAATGCAATTGTGGTCACCCCAGCAGGCTATCCCTCTTCTCCCCACCCCCACTGGTATCATATATGAATGGAAGTTCAAGGTCTGAGCTGTAGTTGACCTGTTGACTTGGGATGTGGGAGGAGGAGAATGAAAGTAGTTCCATTGAATGGGCCATTTGTTTTCCATGCTATTTCAGAGATGCTGCTGGACCTTCAATGCAGAGTACTTTGGAGGAGGGGGGTAGGTTGGGAGGAAGGGAGGGGAAAGGCAGGATAGATTTGCTTCTAAATCTCTGGATATTTGCCAAGGTGGAATTATTCCTCAGCACTTTGGATTACAAATAAAAAGACTCTCCATGACCTTAAGAAGATGGAGAGGGGCCTTCCACATTTGGCAACTCCTGGACATTCGGGACAGAACCCAGAGAAATAAGGTTTGACATAAGTCTGAAATTCAGGCACAGAAGATCCCCACTCCAGTCCTAAGGGCTCAAGCAGTAGGGAAGAGCTACGTACCATAAATGGTGTGGTCAGAGCCTCTGCAGAAACCCATTGATTTACCAAGTGGCAATTACGTGGCAGGAGATGATTTCGATTCCACTGAGTACCAAGGATGCAACTCTTTCCAGGATGTGTTCATCATCAGGAAAGAACCCTTTATAAAAACACAGCTTCTGAAGCCACCACACACATCTATTTGTGGGGTTCATCTGGGCCTTTCCATCTGACACACTGGACTAGACTCAAGTGCAAGATCTCTTTAATAGGAAGGCAGGAGACAATGAGATGGGAAATGATATAAATGCATTATTTATTTTTTCAATGACTGTGACCTTCTGCACTGTGAGTACTCTGTGATATGGGGTCCTTAGTTTAAAAAAAAGCTGTCATTAAATCTGAATGAATTAATGTTCTTGATTTTTAAAATGCTGGCATGATTTTCTGATTATTTTTATTGTGAAGAATAAAAGCTAGAATAAATATGAATTAAGCCTTTCTAAGACATCTAGCAGTCAGTATTGTGATGCAATAGCTATATCAAAATCTGTGACTCTTAATAAAATGAATGAGCACAATTTGTGTTTCTGCCTTGTGAGGGGGTGAGCTCTCCATCACTTACGATCCTCAAGCGGAGCCTGAATGACCATTTGTCAAAGAAATACTAAAGTGATGCTCCAAGCCTGAGTTTCTAGAAGATTTCTAAAGTTCCTTCTAGTTCTTGGATTTCACATTTCTCTAGCATGGATGTTTCCAATCAGATAGATATGGTTTTCATTTTTTAATTAAAATGCAATTCACCTCTTGGGGTTCATATGATTGTTTGAAATATAAGTTCTTTTTGTATGGAGGGGAAAGAACTTCAAAAAAGGATAAAGGTTAGAGCATTTTAATAACAAATAATAAGAAAGTTGATCAAAATCCTAATGACTCAATTTCTGTCAGAATGAGTGATTCCGAAACAAGCGTAAGCCTTTCCTGCTTAACCATGACTGTACTGTTGGAACTGCTGATAGAATTAGCAAAATCTCATTCATTCATTCCTTCAACAGATGCTTGTGAAGCAACTAATGTGTTTATTCAAGACACTGTGCCAGATGCTGAGGGTACAGAAAATAAATAACTTGAAAAAATAGAAGACTGAGGTTGGAGGAAGGCCATAAAATCATAGGATTTACAGCTGGAAGAGATCTCAAAAAACATCCAGTCTAATCAATCCCTTCATTCTAGATAAGGAAAATTAATGAGAACCGGATTAGGATCTTCAGATTTTCAAAGGACTATCCTTTGGAAGGGGAATTTGATTGATTCTAACCGAGTTCAAATTTGGCCTCAGATACTTACTAGCTTTGTGACTGGGCAAGTCACTTAACGCTGTTTGCCTCAGTTTCCTCATCTGTAAAATGAGCTGGAGAAGGAAAGGGCAAACCACTCCAGCATCTCTGCCAAGAAAGCTCCAAGTGGAGTCTCAGAGAGTCAGACACAAACTATTCAACAGCAACAAATTGAGTTCAAAAGGCAGAACTAGGAGTAATGGAAGCAAGACAGTAAGCATTTATAAGACACTATGTGCCATGTGCTATGCCAAATGTAGAGGATACAAATACAAGAAAAAAGACATATCCCTGCCTTAAGGAACTTATCTGATGGAGAAAGATAGCATAAAAGGGAACTACGGGTGGGCAGGAAGGAAGCAGATCCTGGGGGAGAATAACTAAGGACCTGGAGGAACTCACCAACAGGAGAAATGGGGCCCACATAGAAAAGTGGCTTTGTTGGATGAGAAGACCCCTCAGGCACTGAGGGAAATCCTAGCATAAGACAACAATTGAGGCATGAAGGCAAAGTCCAAAAAGACAGAAGCCCAGCCAGGAGGAGAATGAAGTTATAGGCTAGCTACAGTCTAGACAGAAATAGATTCCATATAAGGGAAATATTCTGAGGAATTAGAGTTGTCCCAAAAGGACACGGACTGCCTCTGGAGGTAGTAAATTACACATCGCTAAAGGTCTCTGAGTAGAGATTGAGAGATATTGGGGAGGGGAAGCTGGAGTGAGGCAAGAGAAAGGGGTTTATCATAGAAGGTGTTTTTCAGAGATACTTTCTACTAAATGACCTTTGAAGTCTCTTCCAAATCTAATTGTGAGGCATAGCTTTTTCAGGAGGAAAGCAATAATCCCATGGTATTCTGACGTGGTCAGCAAGGTGGATAGAATACCAGGCCTGGGGTCAGAATGACCTGAGTTCAAATCACTGGGCAGGTAACTTAGCCCTGCTTGCCTCAGTTTCATTATCTGTAAAATGATCAGAAGAAGGAAATGGCAAACTGCTTCAGTATCTTTTCCAAGAAAACCCCAAATGGGATCATGAAGAGTCAAAAACATCTTAACAGCAGCCAACTCTGATGTGGTTAGGAGGATTGCACTCAGTTCTGGTTAATACATTTTAGAAAGAGCATTGATAAACTGGATAGATCAGAGGAGGATAGTAGGAACAGGAAAGGTCCTAAAGGTCATGCTACATGAGAATCTGTTGAAGGAACTAAGGATGTTCAGAACAGGAAAGAGAAACACATGGTGGCTATGTTCAAGGGTTTAAAATTTTATCAACTGGAAAGAGTGACTAGATGAGATGTTTTGTCCCCAAAAGAGCAATGGATAGAACTTTCAGGAAGTCTTGAAATCAAACCCTACCTCTGACACTTAGCAGTTGTGTGTCCCTGACCAATTCATTTAACCTCTTTCCCTCAGTTATTATATTAATGGAAATATTAATAGCACCTACCTCATAGAGTTATTGTGAGGTTCAAAGGAAATAATATTTGTAAAAAGTCCTTAGCACAGTGCCTGTCACATAGTAGGTGCTATATAAATGGTTTATTCTGTTCCCTTCTCCTTTCCCCCTTCCTCCCTTCCCTTTCCCCTTGCAAAAAAAAAAAAAAGGCAGATTTAGGCTTAAGCAGAGAAAAAAGTAGGATTGGCTGCCCTCTGGAGGTAATGTGTTCCCCCTCGCTGAAGGTCTTCAAGCAAAGGTTTGCTAAACACCTGTCACTTACGAAAGCAGATGCTTTTTAGGCGTGAGTCAGATGGCCATTGGAGGGGGCGATATTTCCACCTGTGAGACCGCAAGATCCTCTGACAACACAAATCTCTATTACTCAGTTGTACTGTTGCCAGATTTTAGCTATATCAAAGACGAATCTGTGTTCCATTTATTCTTTGGAAAGCTGGGGATGCTGTTTCCAGAATTTGCTGTTTTCTTTCTTATCTAAAAGGCAGCTCAACGGCACTGGATCAGGAATCACAAGAAGACCCGAGTTCAAAGTGGACCTCAGATACTTACTTTGTAATCCTGGGCAATCACTCCATCTCTGTTTGCCTCCATTTCCTCATCTGTGAAATGGGGATAATAATAAGACCCACCTCCCAGGGTTCTGGTAAGGATAAAATAAAATGGTTTTTGTAAAGCATTTTGCAAATCTTAAAGCACTATATAAATGCTTGCTACTTCTCAGGGAGCACAGCTCTGATGTTTGAATGCGAAACATACACTTGCCAAAACGACCGTCTTATGGAGAACTCACACAGGGCAAGCATTCACAGAGTGGTCAGAAGAAGTGATACAAGGACACTCTCAAGGTCTCTCTTAAGAACTTTGGAATTGATTGTGTAACATAGGAGACTCTGACACAGGACTGTTCAGTGGCATGGCATGCCCACATCAGAAAGGGTGCTGTGCTCTAGGAGCAAAGCAGAATTGAGACAGCTCAAAGGAAAAGCAGGATACACAAATTTGGAGTATCCACCCCAAATGGACTCTTTGTGCCCAATCTGTGGTAGAACATTCCAAGCTCCTATTGGTCTGAGCAGCCACCATGGGACACACTGAAACTTGACTCTTGCCTAATGATGTCATTTTGCTCCAACCAACCAACCAGTAGTAGTATTACTATTTTTATGGCTACTTTGCAGATTCTTTGTAGTTCTCTTATAAAATCTGTGCAGGTCATTGGTGTGAGTTCTTCACAGAGACACACGCTGCATTATACCGCACAAGCAAAGAGGGGTTAAGCAGACACATAGATGAGTCATAGCTGCTAAGGTAGGAATTCAGGTGAAAAACCACTTGCATTTCATTCCTCAGAAGAAAACATCCATCTGTAGGAATAGTCAATCTGCTTTCATTTCTAGAGGTAGCATGGTAAATCACCAGACTGACAGCTGGAGATCTAGGAAACAAAACTTTGATTCAGGCCTAAATATCCTGTGCTGCCATGAATGAATGGATGGATGGATGGATGGATAGAGAGGAATGGATGAACAGAATTTTTTTAAAAGCATTTATTTATTTTTAGCTTTTAATATTCACTTTTATAAGATTTTGAGTTCTAAAATTTTTCCCCTTTCTTGCCCTCCCCAAGATTGCTTGCTATATATATATATATATATATATATCTGACATATAAGCTATACATGTATAATCATATTAAACATGTTTCTACATTAGTCATGTTGTGTAAAAAAACAATCAGAACATAAGAGAAAAAGCACAAAAAAGAGAGAGAGAAAATAGTAGGCTTCAATCTGCATTCAGACTTGGTGGTTCTTTCTCTGAATGTGGATAGCATTTTCCTTCATGAGTCTTTTGGAATTGGCTTGGATCATTACATTGCTAAGAGGAGCTAAGTCTGTCATAATTTGTCACTGTACAATGTTGTTGTTACTGCGTGCAATGTTCTCCTGATTCTACTCCTCTCACTCAGCATCAGTTCATATAAGTCTTTCCAGGTTTTTCTGAAGTCTACCTGCTCATCATTTTTTATGGAACAACAGTATTCCATTACAATAAACAGCATTTATTATGCACTTGCTGTGTCCCAAGAACTGTGCTAAGTTCTGGATACACAATGAGACAGTACCCACTCTCAAGGAAATCACTTTCTAATTAGAGGAGACAACTCACATACAGGATTCAGGTAGAGGGCACACAGCAGTCCCCAGGGATTTAGAGGGCATAATGACAGCACAGATTTTAGGGTCTGATGGTCTACCATCTTACCCAAAGAATTATAGTCCGTGACTCTGTTCATCCAAGTGATAACAAATCTTATCTTTGCCACTCACTAATTGTGCTAACTTGGGGAAGTCAACCTACAAATCACTCAACAAACGTTTGTTAATATACGCATTTTATAGTTGAGGAACCTGAGGCAGACAGATGGGAAATGATTTGCCCAGGGACACAGCTAGTAAGTATCTGAGGCCAAAACTGAGCTCAGGTGTTCCTGATTCTACCTTTGTCTCTCTATCCACTGTGCACCCAGATGTCTTCACAGAGAACAGTTTCAGTTGTATGATGAGGCTAGAAGCCAGAAGAGAGTGATGTGGAGGAACTAGACAGTTTTTCCAGGAGTTCAGCTAAGAAAAAGGAAAGAAACACAAGATAGCAGCTAACAGGTATGCTGAATCTAATGAGGTTTTGGGGTTTTTTTAGGATAAGCAAAACTTGACTGTGTATATATAGGCAGTAGAGAAGGAACCAATAGATATGAAGAGACAGAAGATTAATGAAAGGTGAGAATGATGATGGGGGCAATTGAGCTGGAGACAACAGAAGGAACAGGACAAGTACACATGTACAGGTATTGGGGCTGGCAAGGAAGAGAGGAGTATGATGTCGGGGGATAGAAAATGAGAAGAGGGAGTTCACAGTAGAATGTCCTTAATTTTCTAGGTAAAGTATGGAGGTTGTCCTCAGTTGAGAGCATGGGAAGGGGAGTTGTGAAAGGCTTGAAAGGGTTTAGAATAGCCATCATAGGATTTTTCTCTGGGCCCCAATGTCCTCATCTTAAAATGAGAGGGGATAGATCATTCCTAAGGTTCCTTTCAGCTTTAACATTCCATGCTACTATTACAAATACAGTAAACAGCAATGTTGAGACCAAGAACATAAGCTATTAAGAGGACAAAAACTTCTAGAGAAACTAGAAGGCAGTTTGTCAAATATTAGCCATTTACAATATATATCAAAATAGGTGAAATATGGATAAGCAACCTTAACATTAAAAAAAATCACATCATTAAAAAACACATACACACACAAAACTAGAGGTGGATAGAAGGAAATGCCTTCCAAATCTATGGGTCGAGGAAAAAATTAATGACCAAACAAGGAACAGAGATCACAAAAGACAATGAAGAATTTTGCACTATAAAATCAATTCAACCAGGATAAAAGAAACAGAGAGAGCACGGACGGAAAGAAGGAAGGAAGGAAGGAAGGAAGGAAGGAAGGAAGGAAGGAAGGAAGGAAGGAAGGAAGGAAGGAAGGAAGGAAGGAAGGAAGGGAGAGAGGGAGGGAGGAAGGAAGGGAGGGAGGATCACAGAGTTAGTAAGGGTCTGAAATAGGATATAAACTCAGGTCTGTACTGACTTCAAATCCAGGACTTTATCCTTACACCACATACCTTCTTTTTCTCAATAGAGAAGTGGTAAACTACAGGTGTAGATTTTAGCATATGCTAATGGACATGGTTAACATGACCTACTTTTGATTAATTGCATTTCCTTATTTACAAAAATGGGTACTATTGGCAGTGGTTATTGGTTGAGGTTGTTGGGAGGAGTAACTCAGAAGTGATAATGGGAGGGGATAAAATACATTATTTAACTCAATAGATACAATGGATAGGGTTGAATAGTGTGACAATGTATAAGGAGGACATTTTTCAGTTTCCTCATCTGATGAGCTGGAAAAGGAAATGACAAACCATTCCAATATCTTTGCCAAGAAAACCTCAAATGGGGTCACAAAAAATCAGACACAACTGAACAACAACCATTACAAGGGTGGATGCTGTTGGGAAGGGTTAATTGTTGGAAAGGGTAACTGAGAAATGATAATGTAGAGGAAAATAAATAAAATCAAAACATTTAAACAACCAAATACAATGGACAGGGCTGAATAGTATGGCAAGGGATAAGGAGGATATTTTCAGCATGTGTCATGATTAAAGACAACAACAAAATTAATCATGCATAGTAAGGCCAGGACGAATGCAGGCTTATCAGACTTTGAAATACTAAAATAAGGGGATAAATTTTGAGTTTGAGAGAGATAAGTTTAGAAAGACTCAAAGGAAGTCTCACTATGCACATCTGGAAATAAACTTATGACCGCATTACCCAAGAGGTGCTAAAAATAAAAGTCCATTCAATACTGATTTAGAGAAATTCACAGATGACTGAGCTATGATGACAAAGTGAAACTGAGATATCTTGGAAACCTGGCTAACTTTGACATCAGGGTCATTGTCATTCCTTGGTGCTGAACAGACCACAAACTTTCTGACCCAGAAACGTACATTATAGACACCACAAGGTATGAGCATCCACACTTAAATAGATCTCAGACTAGGAGATTCCTGGGGGAGCAAATTCCTTCATCATTCTATTGTGAGCTCTATTGTAACTGTACCCACTTATCAGTTGACGTTTTTCAGTTGTATCCCTGTCTGCCTCTTATTGATCTGCCTGTGAACAATATCACATCAATAATGTCTATGGAGTTTTCTTGGCACTGGAGTGGTTTGCCATTTCCTTCTCCCACGGATTAAGACAAATAAAGGCTAAGTGACCTGCCTGGGCACACATAGCTAGTAAGTGTCTGAGACCAGATTTGAACTTGGGTCTCCCTGACTCCACGCCCAACTTCGTGACCTTACTGTGCTGTCTAGCTGCCTCCCTCAGATCAATCAGTAAATGCATTCCATTCAGTTTGGCTCCTCATTCCCTCCCTCAGCTCAGGCTAAATAGAATTCAATTCAAACAGTTTTTTTGAGCACTTAAAATGCACAATTTTCCACTTGTCAGTGCTCTTTCCATATTGAAATGTCTTCATATGACTTTATATTTATTCTTATGCAACAGGGGACTAGAAAGTAGCATCCAGTTCTTGGAGCATATACAATATGCCCTTCCTAATATCAACTAGATGGAAGCTTAGTGAGTCTACTTCTGGGTATGTAGAGAGGCTTTACCTCCCCTCTTCAGATTTATTTTATGACTGTTTTCTGTCAACTTACTGCAGTGATAAAAAGCCTTTAGGTGACTGCTGAGCCCAACTCAGTGTGTATACAAAAGGCACAAAAAGATAAAATTTCCCTTCCTAGGGGGGCAGCAAAGCAAAAACTGCTGTTAGCCTGCAGGTGAGGAGAGAGAGGTAGGAGATAAAGTGCCCCATGACTACCTTTGTCCCTTTTGTCCTGGTTGTATCCATTCTTTTCTTATCTTAGGGGAGTAAGCATCAGGGGTAGAATATACTAGATTACATCCTGGAGAGTTTCAAAAACTCATAAGAACCTGCAGAGGTCCAGCAACAGGAGTCCATAGTAGTTGTAGCAGTTAGTCCCAAGGAGGAAGTAGGCCTAAGGAGTAATGTGTCAGACACAGCCCAAGGGCGAACTGACCCAGCAGCCAAGATGCTATGTCCTACAAGCCCAGGAGGGACTTCCATTGGCTAAGCCCTGGAAATGCAAAGATGAAAACAAGATAATCCTTGCCCTCTAATCTGTTGGTGTCCTTCAGTCATTTCAGTACTGTTCAACTTTTCCTGATCCCAACTGAGATTTCTAAGGGCATCTAGCTAGCAAAGTGGAAAGAGTGCCAGGTCTGGAGTCAGGAAGACCTAATTTCAAATCCTGCCTCAGACATTCACTAGCTGTATGACCCTGAGCAAGTCACTTAACCCTGTTTGTCTCAGTTTCTCACGAGTAAAATAAATTGAGCAAGGAAATAGCAGATCACTCCAGTATCTTTGCCAAGAAAGCTCCAAATGGGGTCACAGAGAGTCAAATGTGACTTACTGACTAATTAGCAACAAAATGTAAATTCTAGAGCAGTAGAAGCCACAAAACGACAGAGTGAAAGTGATTTCTAGCCCAAGGGAGCCTGGAAGGCCAAAAGGAAGAGTCTATGGCACCAAGTTCGGAGCAGAGCACAGACAGGTGGCATGAGCACAGAGTGCAGGTGGCATGGCACAGACAGGACTGGAACAGACTTCAGTGCACCACTGGCAGCAGCTGCGGTTCCCAGATTCCTCAACCCACAAACTCCAAAGACAGTTTCAAAAGTCAGTGAGAAAGTTCTTTCACCTGGGTGAGAAGGGCAGGGTCCTCCCCTAGCCCTGGCCCCAGACTGCGGCAGTAGCAGCAGCTCCATTTTTGGAGCCCTCTGCCTAAAGACCCTGGGGGAATTGCGCCACTGATCTGGGTCTCAGCCCTGAATGGCAGTCCTGGAGTAAGAAGGAGTACTGGCTGTTGGAGCTGGTGGAGGCTCTGGAGAGGAAATTCTACTCACAGATCCTCGGCAGAAAAGCTTGTGGTTGCTCCCAGACCAGAGCACAGGCCAGAAGAGGAATAAATTCCTCTCTCTTGACTGTGCCACCTTAGAGAAACTGAGAACTTACAGGTCTCTAGAGTATACCCTCCACTTCATAAAGGACTCAAAAGTCAAGTAACTGGCTGGGAAAATACCCCAAAAAAGGGAGAAAAAATATGAGTATAGAAGGTTACTTTCTTGGTGAACAGGTATTTTTCTCCATCCTTTCAGACAAGGAAAGAGATCCAAAAAGAGAAACTCCTAGGAATATTGTAGTCAAATTCCTGAGTTCCCAGGTCAAGGACAAAATATTGCAAGCAGCCAGAAAGAAATAATTTGAGTATTGGGCAAATACAATCAGGATAACACAAGATCTACCAGCTTCTACATTAAGGGATCTAAGGGTTTGAAATATGATATTCAAGAAGTCAAAGGAGCTAGGATTAAAACCAAGAATCACCTACCCAGCAAAACTGAGTATAATACTTCAGGGGGGAAAAATGGTCTTTCAATGAAATAAAGGACTTTCAAGCATTCTTGATGAAAAGACCAGAGTTGAATAAAAAATCTGACTTTCAAACACAAGAATCAAGAGAAGCATGAAAAGGTAAACAGGACAGAGCAATCATAAGGGACTTACTAAAGTTGAATTGTTTACATTCCCACATGGAAAGATAATATTTGTAACTCTTGAAACTTTTTTTCAGTATTTGAGTAGTTGGAGGGATTATACACACACATATATAGACAGAGGGCACAGAGTGAGTTGAATAGGAAGGAATGATATCTAAAAAAAATCAAATGAAGGGGTGAGAGAGGAATATATTGTGAGGAAAAAGGGAGAAATGGAATGGGGCAAATTATCTCTCATAAAAGAGGCAAGAAAAAGTTTTTTCAATGGAGGGAGAAAGAGGGGTGCGGAGGTGAGAGGGAAAAAGTGAAGCTTACTCTCATCACATTTGGCTTAAGAAGGGAATAATATGCACACTCAATTTGGTATGAAAATCTATCTTAACTACAGGAAAGTAGGGGAGAAGGGAATAAGTGGAGTGGGGGCCATGATAGAAGGCAGGGCAAATGGGAGAAGGGGGGTAATTAGAAACAAACACTTTTGGGGAGGGATAAGGTCAAAAGAGAATAAAATAAATGGGGGACAGGATAGGATGGCGGGAAATACAGTTAGTCTTTCACAACATGACTATTATGAAAAGAAATTCACTTTAGTGAAACTACACATATATAGCCTATATTGAATTGCTTGCCTTCTCAGTGGGGATGGGTGGGGAGGGAGGAAGAGAGAGAAGTTGGAACTCAAAGTTTTAGGAATGAATGTTGAGAATTGTTTTTGCATGCAATTGGAAAATAAGAAATACAGGTAATGGGGTATAGAAATCTATCTTGCCCTACAAGAAAAGAGAGAAGATGGGGATAAGGGAAGGGAGGGGTATGATACAAGGGAGGGGAGATTGGGGGAAGGGGTAATAAGAATGTACAGTGTTTTGGGGTGGGGGAGGGGAGAGATGGGGAGAATATTTGGAACTCAAAATCTTGTGGAAATGAATGTTGAAAACTAAAAAAAAATTTTAAAAACCAACAAAATGTCAAAAAATATTAATTGGTTAAATTACACTAAGGAGGTAGTAATCATTGGTTGCATATCTGTCAGTGATGCAGAGAAGAATTAACCTGATGGGGGTTCAAGAATAACAGTATTAGAAATATTATTTCATCCCCCCAACCGTTCAGAGTCACCCCTGTATCACTATAATTCAAGGCATATGTGCTACATACTAATATCAGGCCAAGTATGGCACACTTGCTTAAGGATTGAAACTTCATTGATCAGTTACATCATTACATTTACTTATCATATACACATTGCATCCCCCTCACTCCCACCTTCCCTGTAGAACATGAGCAGAGAAGCCAATTAAGAGGCCATTAAATTGGTTGAAGCAAGAAGTGATTGATGAGAGTCTGAAATAGGACCACAGCTGTGGGAGGAGAGGGAAAGATACAAATGGTACAAATATTTTACAAGTATTTCATCCTGCAGTGTTGTTCTGCTTATCATATCACCTCCCTAACAATTCCTTGATTTCCACTCACCTCTTTTACTAGAGGCAATGAAAGGTGCTCCTATCAGAGGTAGAACACTGGAATGGCACAATGGTACATGAACTACACCACAAGTGCAGTTTGTACTTCAAGTAATTTGAGAAGATGCCTTTTAATTCATTTTTCCCACAAATGAATATACCAAGCCTCTCCAAGCACAGGCATTCTCCTTGCCCTGTGGACTTTTACAATTAAAGATGTTACTGCTGCTAATGCTAACACTTCTGAGTTTATTTAAAAGGACCATTTTGTGATCTGATAGCTTTCTTGAGCTGACCCATTTATTTTAACACAGCTATTTTTAGTAGATCCCCCAAGTTTCTGGCACGTAGAAAAAGAGTTGAGGAAGCTGGGTTGATTTTCATAGGAAGTAGGCATCCCAACAAGGAGAAGTGAGAATATGGAAACAACCAAATTAGATCAAGCCAACAGAGATGGATTTAGCATCCGCTCGTTGTGCAAGGGACCACTATTAGGTACTGTTGGAGACAGATTTATTAACAAGACCAAGTCCCTTCTTACAATAATCTTATGGTCTACTTGGGAGAGAAGACACCGATTAATGACAGAGAGAGAGAGAGAGAGAGAGAGAGAGAGAGAGAATTAACAACATAATAAGAATAACTAACATTAATATAGCAATTTGAGGTTTATAAAGCATTTTCCTCATAATAACCTAATGAAAGATTTATTGATATGCCCTTTGTTATTCATGTAACTATGATCCAGTGAATGACTACATAGGTTTATGGGAATCTTAGACAAAAAGACAGCTAGGTGTTGCAGTGGATAGAGTACTGAGCTTGGAGTCAGGAAGACCTGAGTTCAAAACTGGACTCAGATACTTACTAGCTGTGTGACTTTGGGAAAGTTATTTAATCCCATTTGACTCAGTTTCTTCATCTGTAAAATGAGTTGGAAAAGGAAATGGCAAACCTCTCCAGTATCTTTGCCAAGAAAACCCCAAATGCAGTCACAAAGAGTCAGACATGACTAAACAGCAACAACCCAAAGACAAAAGGGAAAATGTAGGCTTCCCTCACTTGGAAGGATAGGATTCAGGCTCTGAGAGATGAAACAGGATTCCCACAAAGCCAGGAGTTTTTTCAATGAGTCTAACAAAAAGGAGACTTGAGAAGGAAAGAGGAGGGTAGCAGACAGCAGCTGACAGCAGAGTTACAGGGGCTGTTAAAAAAAAAAGAACAGTAGCAATGCCAATGTACTTTCAGCGAAGAATAAAAAGCTTCTGTAGATGTTTTGCAATGCAATTTCCAAGATTAGAGACTGCTACCTTTGATTGTCCCTTTTGAAAGTTTCAAAATTATACCTGTACATTAATTATACACAGGGAGAAGACAAACGGAGGAGACCAGTGTCTAGCTTGGAAAGCACAAAGGGAAGACAGGTCAGGACTGGAGCCCAGTCCAGAGAATTAAGACTTCCTCCCCACTCTCCCTCCTCCCCCAACTGGGGAATCCAAGCTAGACTCATAAGAGATGCTTTTGGCTTTAAGTTTTAATAATTTTGACAAATTGCTCAAGTAATAGAGAGAGACAACCCACATAGATCAGGTCCATTTTCCTCCTAGGCTAAAACAAGTGATTCATTGTCATAGCTAGTGATTAGTGAGGGAAGGAAAACTCCAGTTTCAAAAGGGAATAAGATTGGAGGAGGGTATAAATCAAGAGATAATTTTTATTATATTAAATCTTCAAAGGTTTTGCACAAACAAAAGCAAGTAGGATTAGAAAAAAAACAAGTAGGTGGGAAGCAATTTTTACGGCAAGTGTCTCTGATAAAGGTCTCATTTCTCAAATATATAAAGAACCAAGTCAAATTTGTAAGAATACAAGTCATTCTCCAATTGAGAAATTGTCAAAGGATAGGAACTAGCAGCTTATAGATGAAGAAATCAAAGCTATCTATAGTCCTATGAAAAAATGCCTCGAAGGCTGTCTAGTGGGAAAAGATAAGTATGACCTGGAAAGAATCTGTCTACCCATCCCCATTACTCCAAGGGAAGAGGAAGTTGGTAAAAGACAATTTTCACCCTAAACCTTCCAAACCTGCCTCACAACAATCCTTGCTACTTACAAACAGCTAGCGATTGTCATAATCAGAATTTGAACCCAGAACTGCTGATTCTAAGTCCAGTTTTTTTTTCCAAGAAACATTATTAATATTATAACCATCCCTTACACTTTTTGATTAGTTTTCAAAGCTTTTTCGAATGCATTATCTCATCGGATCCTCACTACAGTCAGTCCTGTAAAGTAATCTCATCGGATCCTCACTACAGTCAGTCCTGTAAAGTAAATAGGGTCCTGCCTCTATTAATATTTGTTGTTTCTTGTAACAAAATAACTACCTTGTAATAAGAAAGCTACTTGTGTCTCACATTGAAATAAGTTACTTTCCAAAATTCACTGATCATTCAGCCTTCAGGTCTAAAGGAAAAGAAAGTACTTCTTAACTTTGAGAATACCGGTCTTTTTTCTTCTCATATCCAAAAAACTAAAGCGTTACCGCCTTGCAGGGAAGACTGGAATAACTAAGTCTCTAACCTCACAATACCACCAGGAACATTTTATGTTCTCTGTGCCTTCATAACAATCCCCTTCCCCCACCTCCCGATATTCACAGTTGATATCTACAAAGATTAAACATCAACTTAAAGTTAAGAAATATTACTAATTATGGTTTGTTTTCAGCTGCTTGGAGTAAGTAGCTAGGTAGCACAATGGATAGAGCACCTGGGCCTGAAGTCAGGAAGGCTTATCTTAAGTTCAAATCTGACCTCAGACATTTACTAGCTATGTAACTCTGGGCAAGTCACTTAATGCTGTTTGCCTCAGTTTCCTCATCTGAGCAGGAGAAGGAAATGGCAAACCACACCAGTATCTCTGCTATAAGAAAACCCCAAGTGGGGTCATAAAACATCAGACAAGACTGAAAGGACTGAAGCTTAGGGAAATCAACGAAGGTCTGTCTAACTGGGCTTGCTCCTGCCAGGCTAGGTTGCTTGACCAGGAGCCACTTGCTGTAGGGTTGGGCCAGACTCCCTGGCTTCTCTCAGATGGGCAACTGCAAATCTTCTCCTTTAAACACTAGATCATCTCTCTTCAACTATATCAGGAGTGCTTAACCTTTTCTATAACGTGAACCTCTTTGGAAGTCTGCTGAAATCTATGGAGCCCTTTTCAGAATAATACTTTTAAGTATATAAAATATGTGGGATTACAAAGGAAACCAACTGCTTTGAAATACAAATATAAAAAAATTTTTTTAACCCAAGTCAGGGACCTCAGGTTAAGAAACCCTGATCTAAAGTATTAGCATGTTTAATTAATTTTATTTTCCAGCTGAAATGCCACAGAGCTCTTTCAGATAGGAGGATCCTTAGGTTAAGATCACAGAAGACTCTTCTCTTTGACTCACCCAGAGCCTCAGTTTTTCATCTCCACAAGCAGTGGATAGAGTGTGGGACCTGGAGTCAGGAAGACCGGAGTTCAAATGGGCCTCAGTTTCCTCATCTGTAAAATGAGGATGGTAACAACCACCTCCAATAGCTAGCTATTATTATTAATCAATAGTAATTAAAATGCCAGAAATAGTGATTAAATATTAGTTATCCTTTGTGGTTATTATTGTTCAGTTGTTTTCAGTCATGTCTGACTGTTCATGACACCATTTAGGGTTTTCTTAGTAAAGATACTAGAGTGCTTTGCCATTTCCTTCTCCAGCTCATTTTACAGATGAGAAAACAGGCCAACAGGGTTAAAAGACTTGCCCGGAGTCACACAGGTAGTGAGGGTCTGAGGCCACATTTGAAGTCAGGAAGATGAGTCTTCCGGACTCCAGGTCTGAAACTATCTACTTTACCACTTAACTGTCTTTTTATTTGTTATTACTTAATAGTAATTAATTTGTAAATGCTAAATTTTAAATAAATTTTCATATGTTAAATTGTTTAATCTGAAGTCTTATATCTTTTCAGCAGTCCTACAAGATTTATAAACCCATCACCCCTTGTAAGCCCCTCCTCCTTACCTTAAGGTAATTAGTTTCAATTTAATCAGTTTCACCTCCCATAATCCTTCGGGAATCTTAAAGTTTATGGAATCAAGTTCTTTGTCTCCCTGTCCTCTTAGAGTCTCAAGCCTATTCTAGGGTGATGAATGCATATTTTATACCTAACATATTTCCCCCCTTCCATTTCAGTCAGTCTTTTAGTTCCTGCAGACCTGCAGCTTTTGCTGAAATCTCACTGGTTACTCCCTCTTATGCTAAGGACCAAGACAGATGTTCTTTGTCAACTGGACCTAGGATGCATCAGTTATCCTAGCCTTCCTGTGCAAGGGAGTGACAGTAAAAGAAATAATATTAACAATAAAAATAATGATAGTTCAGTGTCACTGTGCTCCCATCAATGTGGGTACTCCCTCTGTAGCTACTCCCCGTAGATCAATTGTGTCAAGCTTAAATAGAAACAGAGGCCACTAAACCCTATGTAAGAATCCCTGCACATTGACTTGGAAAACCACAAATTAACATTATCTATGTTTTCTGTATTTTTATTTATTTTGTTAAATATTTCCCATTTTAATCTGGGTTTGACTGTTAGAAGTATCACAGGCTACATAGGGCCCACTTGTTTAACACCTCTGGTGTAGATCAAAACTCACCACTACCTTTTCAACTTGTTGATTTCCTATAAATTTTCCATAGGAGTCCCCTCCACATTCTGGAAGACTTCTTGGTCATACAGTTACAGCAGGAAGTGCCTCAAAGGCCACTGAGTCGAATTCCCCATTTTACAGATGAGGAAACTAAGGTTAAGGAAATTTAAGCAATTTCTTAAGGGTCACTCAGTAGTAAACATCAGACATGGGATTTGATCTAGGTCTAGGTGGCACAGCAAGGGCACCTAGGTGGCTCGGTGAATAAAGCCTGGAGTTAGGTTTTTGTTGTTCTTTGTTTTTGAGGTAATAGGGGTTAAAGTGACTTGCGCAGGATCATTCAGCTAGTAAAGTCTGACTCAGGTCCTTCTGACTCAAATCTGGCCTCAGACACTTACTAGTAATTCTACCTTTTGGAACTCCTAGCTCCTTTTGAGGATCAGCACAAGTGCTATTTCCTAAAGGAAACCTAACCTGGTTTCCTACTCTCCAACTCTGAAGTTTCTTAAGCCCCTTGAAATTACTTTGTGAGTGATTCATACTTACACCTGTTATATCCTCCTTGACAGAATGTAAGTTTTTTAAAGGTGTCTTTGTATATTCCCGATGCCTAGCACTAGCAGATGGTTAACAAGTGCTGGCGGAGAACTGAATTGGAAATTAGAAACAGTAATACCTGGAGAAGAAACATGGTATTAATGGAAAGATAACTGATTTTGGAGTCAGATAAATTGTGTTTGCTACCTGCTACTAGTCTGACCTGACTTCTTTCAATTTGACTTCTCAATTTGAAAAATAAGAAGGCTAGATTAGAAACAAAAAGTCTCCCTTGTTGGATGTCAATCCTATGATCCTATGGCCATATCTCAGTGTCTAGCCAATGGATTTGATCTGGTAAAGCTGTAGGTGCCTCTTCTCTGTTACAATGAACTTCCCTCACTCTTTACTCTGGGCATGGAAGTCCTTGACCATATCGTTATCAAATATCATCGATGCAATTTGTTGTTTAGTCATTTCAGTCAGGACCATCTCTTTGTGACCTCATTTAGGGTTTGGGGTCTTTTTTTGGCAAAGATACTGCAGTGGTTTGCCATTTCCTTCTCTAGATCATTTTACAAGTGAGGCAACTGAGGCAAACAGGGTTAAGTGACTTGCTCAGGGTCATACAGCTAGTAAGTATCTGAGGCTGGATTTCAACTCAGGTCTCTCTGACTCTAGGCCTGGCATTCTTTCAACACAACCCCCTACCTATCCAATATACTCAATTCACATTTATTAAAAGCCTCTAATGTTCCAGACACTGTATTAGGCTCTGAGGAAACAAAGAAAGGTCAAAACAAAACAAAACATACAAACAATGAAAACAACAGTCCTACTCTTAAAGAATCCCCAGTCTAACATGCAAACAACTACATACAAACAAGATACAGGGTAAATGAGAAATAATCTCAGAAGGATGGCACTAAGATTAAGGAGAAGTGGGAAAGACTTTTTGTAAAAGATGGGACTTTAACTGAGTCTTGAAGGAAGCCAGGAAATCTAGGAGGTGGAGATAAAGGAGGGAGAGAGTTCCAGACAAGGGGGATAGCCAGTGAAAATTCTTAAGTGTTGTATTTGAGAAACAGTAAAGAAAACAGCTTCTGAAAAGTTAAACTGGCCAGTGCCATTCAACACATCACACAAACCCAAGTTCTCTCAGGAAAAAGGCAGAGCCCTATCACCGTAGTCTCCGAGAGGTTTCAGGTACAGGGGATGGAGGCAAAGGCAGCTTAGTTCTAATGTAATTTGGGTAGGCAATATAACTTGAATAGGTGGGAAAATCTTTCTAATATCAAGTGAAGAGAGGCACTGGAGAAGATTTCCCCAGATGCCCCAGGATCTAGGGGGGGTTGGATTGTAGAGATGGATGATTTGTAAGCATGCTGAAGTGTAGCTCTATTACTTCGGGTCTTGCGTCTTTTAGCACTGGGATGAGACTGGTGATGCTATTGGTGAACGCTGAATGTACCAAAGATGAAATAGTCTTTGAGTCTATGGGAATGGGGTGTCAGAAAATAGTGAGTTCTCATTATTGGAAACATTGAAGCAGAAGTTAGATAACCAATCATCGGTAATGTTGCAATGGCCCCCAGCAGGAGGTTTGACAAATAGCCTCTGGATTCCTCCCAAATCTAAGGTTCTATGAGCATGAGAATAAGATAAATTTTTATACGCTACTATAAGGCAAGTGTAGAAAGGCATTTACACAATCTCTTTCCAGGACTGCAACAATGGGTCTCCTGGTGAGGCTGAGCTATAGGGTTGCAGGAGGCAGCGAAGGAAGCCTGTCCTTAAAACACCCCGCCTTACCCTAATCAAGGCACAGCCTGCTGACTCCAGCTGTTTCCAGTTAGCCTGTAGGAAGACTGACAGACCCAAGGCTGGAGGAACGAGCCGGCTCTTTCTGACTGCCCTCCCAAAGCATTTGAGGACTGCTCTCCCTACCTGCAGCTTCTCTAGGAGCCGATCCCTTTCTTGATCCCTGGGACCCAAGGGTGCCAGTGTCCTGCTCCTGTCCTGCATGGGTCCGGGCCCCTCGCATCCTCGGAGCGGGAAGGCATGCACGCCTCGACGCGGCTTTGGACCCAAAAAGCCAGCCCAAAATTTGGCCAGCCAGGGCCAGCCTCTTCCTGAAATCCCCCGCTCACTTCGATACAGGAAGTAGAAATAACTCGAGACTGAAAAGCCAGGTCTCAAAGTCTCTTCCCCACTTCGCAGGTCTGCGCTCGGGCTGCTTGGGCCCCACGGCTGGGCGGGGGAACCGAGAAGGACGTGTCCTGCGGGGGGAAGTTGGGCCCTCCCTGGAAGGAGAGAAAGGGGAGAGTGCGGGGGTGGCAGCGGGAGGCAGGGGCACAAGGATGCGGACCCCTTGTCGGGGGAAGCCGAGGGGCCGCTGCCTGCAGGAGGTGCTCAGTCAGCCCTTCTGAAGTTGGATTGCCCCCCACCCCAAGGGACTTGTCAGGGAAGATGAAACCGGCGGGGGACCGAGGAGCCGGGGACCATCCCGGGTAAGCCTTTGCAAACTCTGCCCAGGGAAGGAACCGGAGCGGGGCAGGGGGAGTGGGATTCGCCCTCTGGCCTTTGGCAACAAAGGGCTCTTTCACAGGGTCCCGAGGCTAGCCTCCCCAAGGAGGCTGGGTGAGGCTAGCGCCTCTTGTTGGGTGGAGAGACGCCCGGGACAGGACGTCACTGGGCATCTTGCAGGCACTGTTACTGGCCAAGTGCCCGGTGGCATGCCCTGGGTTCCCCAGGGGGGTTGCCACCTCCAAGAGAGTCATCTGGAGGTCCGGAGGGTGGGTAGTGGGCTGGGGAGGGAAGGACTGGGGGCAGTGGGATCCCCAGAGCTGCGGGCCATATCACTAGCGTGTGAGTCTTTGGGTTTCCAGGTTTATCCCTCCCCCGCAAGGTGAGGATGGAGTGAGGACGGGAAATGGATGAGTTGGGGCCCCCAGGGGACCCTGAGCACCAGGGCTCCCCGGGCACCGTAAGGGACCATTTCAAGGAAATGGAAACCCGTCTAAGTCGAAAAGACCCGCATGGAACCTGTCCATGTTTCCTGTAGCAAACGGTGTGGGGCAGGCGGGGCAGGCTTTTTGGGTGCCCCGACTGGAAATGCCTCCCGAGGCGCCGCGCCGGGTGTCTGTTAACTGTCAGGCTGCGGAGCAGGGAAGGCGGGGAATGGATAGACCGAGCAGTGTCTGTGCCTGCGTGGGCTGAGCTCCGGAGGCCCCCGACCTCCTGCTTCAAAGTCTGCCCTGGCCCGGCTCGGGGGGATCCCAGTGTGGAGGAGCACTCAGCCTTCCTGGAGGGCTAACTTCGGAAGTTCGCTGTCCTCTCTGCGTCCGGGGAGGGGAGGAGAAGGGAGCCCGAAAGAGTTTTTAGGAGCTGAAAGGGACCTTTTTAGAGATCGCCTATTCTGACTCCTCCATATTGTGTTCTTTAAGTTATATTAATGTTTTATTCAGATACCAAAAATCTATTTTCTCCATCATTGTGGAAAAACAAAAGGAAATCCTTGTCACAAATATGCAAGGTCAAGCAAAATAAATGCTCGGGTTGGCCAGGTCCCAATAACGTATAGCACTTTGTGCACCCTGCGTCCATCAGGAAATTAAACCCTGTCTTTTTGCAGAAGAGGAAATTGAGGCCCAGAGAGAGGAAGTGACCTGCCTAAAGTCACCCAGTCACACAAATGGAAGAAGAACCCAGCCTTCGAATTTCTCACCATTTGTGCTTTCTTCCTCATCTCCAGTTGATATACTATAAATAGAGAGAGGGTTTGAAAGTCCAAAAGCCCCGAGTTCGAATTCTAGCTCTCCTACTTAATTCCCTGTGTGACCTTAGGCAATTCACTAAAGTTCTATAAGCGTTGGGGTTGGACTGGCTAATTTCCAAATCCTTTCCATTTCTAAAACTATAATCCATCCTATGACACTAACAAAGTTTTCTTGGGTTTTTTTTTTTATCCCTAAAGGGAAACCAGATATTCAGGTCTCTCCTGCCCTCTGACTCCCCCACCTTCCAAAAAAAAAACCAAAACCCACACACTTTCATGCACCTCTGTTTATTTTATCAGACAAACTGGCCTCAGGGGCTGTACTCCTGGAGCATCGTTCCCTCCCCCACCCTCCATACCTCAAATACCAGGCTGGAAACTCCTCTCCCTGGGGAAATTGGAAGCCTTATCTCTAGCTTTAGGAGGGGGTGCTGGCAGTGAAAAGATTCTTGGATCGTTTGCCCTGGGGCAGATTTGGGAGGGTGACTTGTGGCCTTGGGGCCTAAGTGGTTAATAGTTGACAGCTGACACCAGTGTGTGGAGAGTAACCGGTGTCTGAGTGGAGTTTGCCCTGCCTACTGCTCCCCCAGCCTGCTTGGCCCCAGGGAGGATGACTGCACGCCGGAGGTATGCCAAGCCTCAGATTGTGACTGGGCCAAGTGCAGAGGAAACATTGAGAGCGCCGGCCAAAAGGATTGCACTTTAAAAAAAATCATTCTACTTACTGTACCAAAGGGCCCTTTGTTGAACTGGAGGATCCATTTGCAGCCCTTGAGGAAAACGATAAAGTTCTTGGCCTGGGATAAGCCAAACTGGTTCTGGTAAGCCAAGCTTTCCAGAAGGGTCAAATTATTTGGAAGCTGCCTCGCCTGCGGTGGTCCCTGATGTACCCACAGCTGTCTTTTTCCCCTTCTCAGAGCTGGCAGTCGGATCTGTGTGAGGTGGCACCTCAGAGCTGTTTTCATTTGCTCTTTTCCTTCTTAGCAGTTGGTAGCATTTTTTCATTTGGTTGTTGATAGCTTGCTTTTCGTATTTTAAGAACTGCTTCTTCCTATCTTTTGACCACTTATTAGATAGGTAAGTGAGCTTGGTCTTGTAGATTTGCATTATTTCCTGATATTTTGTGAAAATCATGCCTTTATTAGAGAAGTTTGCTTCCGCAGTTATCTGGTTCCCTTTCATGACTGATTTTTGTTTGTGCAAAAAGCTTTTCAGTTTTAGGTGGTAATAATTGTCCATTTTTTCTCCCATAATCCTTTCTATCCCTTGTTTGGTCAAGAGCTCCTCTCTCATCCATAGTTGTGAAAGATATCTCCTCTGTTCTTTTATTTTGTAATAGGACCTTTTATACATTTAGGTCATGTATCCGTTTGGAATTTACTGTGGTACATGGTATGAAATGTTGCTCTAAGACTTAATTGCTTAATAGTTGATCCGCATTGATACATTGTTTCCTCACTTAGAGGTCCCTACACCAATGAAATCATAGGTTCAGATGAAAATAAATTGTACATAGGCGTGTGTATGTGTGTTATAATTTGAGAGTGAGAATTATTATGATCAAGTAGGCCCTTACTTTACAGTTGAGAAAACTGAGGCACAGTATAAAGGACTTGCCCAATACCCTATAACTAGGAAGGAGCAGAGTTAGAATTTGAAAGTAGGTTTCCTTAAATCCAACACTCTTTTCCACTCTACCGTAAGTGTTCAGATTTCTGCTGGTTAGTAGGAAAATCTTCCTAACAATAGAAATTGTCTAAAATTGAAATGTGATACCCCAAGACATAGTAAGTTCCCATAAAGGCTGGATAACCACTTTTCTGGAATGTTGTGGAGGGATTCTTGCGTAGAAATAAATTAATTGACCTCTGATGTACCTTCCAACTTGGAGATTCTGCAAGGTTCAGGGCTATGGAATTTGAATATGCTTGACCCCATTTCTCCCACCATATTTTGCCTGTGTCTCACCGTGTAAGATGGTCACAATTATAAGGGGTTCCATCAGTTTTACTGAATTTGACACAGCAGAGCTGATGGGGGATGGAATTCACTCTGAACCCCTAAAAGGAAAAGCCCCTGAACTTTCCCACAAATTTCAGGAACCCAGCCCCTGAAGGGAATATTCCCTGGCTCCTCCTGAGGTGCCAGGCCCATCCCAGTCAATAATCGCTTTAAGTGCCATTTCATTGTGGCCCTATTTTCTGCACCTGGCCCACCTCAGGCTTGCCACTCCTTAAATCCATCCAGATCTTCCCACAGTCTTTCTGTATAGAAGTACCAATTTTATCCCCATTAAATGCATAATTCCTTAAGAGTCTGACCTGCTTTTATTGGTGTCACAAGTAGCACAAACTCCCTAGGAATCTCACCCAACCTAACCTAAGCTCACTACTTGGACTGAAAGAAGGCTTAAGTGGTTGAATTCTTTTGAGGCAGACCCATGCCACCCTTGCATTTCAGGGTTCCCTGCACTCCTAGACTTCAACAGAGCAGCTTCTTGGGGTGGCAAGATTAGTGGTCTGGGAATTAGGAGACCCGAGTGCTTGTCCCATATCTGTCACTCATTATATGAATCACTTCTCTGGGTTTTATAGTTTCCTCATTCATAAGAAAGAACAGGGTTGAACTCAGAGAACTTGGAAGGTACCTTTCAGCTTTAACACCATGATATCTATGATTCAGTATGGAAGATGAAGGGGTGAGGGAAGGGGGTAGATGAGAATCTTAGGCAGTTTTAGAATGGGTATGAGCATGAAGCATCTTAAATTGGAATTGATTATCTGGCTGTCCCCCACCCAAGCTATTTGACCACCCCTATACTATGATTAGGGGAATTGCTGAAGACAAATCTGTCATAAAATCTACCCCACCCCTTCTGTCTCCTGAAACATCTGGAATTCCCCCTCTTGGGAGTTACTTCTTTTGGAAGGAGGCACAGTCTGCTTAAGGACTATATTGAGATATAAATATTGTTGCCTACCAGAGATGATTTATTAACATGCTGGCTGCTATTTGCACCTTACAAGTTAGCTTCTTGGTCCATAGAATAATAGACTTTAGAGGCTCTGTAGTTACAGTTCCTACCCAAATCATGACTCCTTTCTCCACCTTCCATAAGGGGTCTTTCAGTCTCTGCTTGAAGACCTACAACTATGGAAGTCACTCACTAATTCCTGAGGCAATCTTTTGAATTTTGGAGCTTCTGATTCTTCAGACTTTTCTTCTATGGAGCTCAGATCTGCTTTCCTATGGTTCTGCCCTGTAGGACCTAGCAAAACAAATCCAATTCCTCTTACAGTTCCTCATGTAAGAAGTTTTTAGTTTTCTCTCCATTCTTGTCTCTTTCCTTTGGCTATTCTAGCTTATAAATATCTCCTTTTAAACTGAAGCACTCAGAACTGAGCACAGTTCTCCAGATGGGATTTGACTGGGACAGAGTGCAAGGGGAACCATCACCCTCATTCTGGATATTAAGATTCCATTTATACCGTGTAGTAGATAGAGTCTCTAAGGAATGGAACACAAATCAAGTACATTTTGAGGGGGCAGGATTGGGAACTGACGAGGGCAGGACTGGGTGGGGCACTAGAAACATTAAAGTAAGGTATTGGTGGAGAGAGGAAGGTCAAAAACGGGAAAAAGTTTAGTCAAAACTTGTTAGGGTACACAAGTACATGTGATAAATTTAACAACATTATTTCCTAGTATTTTCGGAATCACCCAACCTAATTTTATTTCTCATTTTTCTCTTACTTTTCCTTGAAAAGGGGAAGAAGAAATGGTACAACTGTTTCTACCCCTACATCTTCCTTTCAGTTCAAAGAATGCTAGACTCACAGGATGTTAGGACTATAAGGAACTTTAAAACCTAATATACTGGAGTCGGAAGAGACTTGAGAGATCATCGAAACAAAGACTTCTTGGGGTTTCTGAATTTTTTTTAATATTTTGATTACTGTATTTCAATATAATTGATTTCTTTTGTATGATATGTATTTTATTTTATGCATTTCAGAACATGATTCTGAGAAAAGGGCCATAGGCTTTACTATACTACCAAAATGTCCATGACACACACACAAAAAAAGATTAAGCACTACAGGTCTAAGTCAGTTGCCTTATTTTACAGATGAAGAAAACTGAGACCCAGAGAGATCACAGCTAATTAGTTGAAGCCAGGTCTCTTACCTATCAGGGAGACATTCTTTCCAAGCAAGTTCATATACAAATGTGCAAGTGTTTATTTTGGTCAGATTCTTTCTGTATCTACTTAACCCAAATTCTTCCCATTCTGCAAATCTAGTTCATATCCCACCATCTCCATGGAGCCATCCCATGATGATTTCTTTCTTTACTTCCTTACTTTACTTAAAATTTATACTGTACTTTTAGTGTGCTATTACAAACCATCTACCACTGGGCAGTTTAGGAATGTTAGACTTAGATCAGTGAACTTGCCTTAGTGATTTCTACCTGTCTAGCTAAGGCTTGAAGAGGTTGTAAGACTTGCTGAACACACAGCTAGTGTTAGAAGTTAGGATTTGAACCTGAAATTTCTCAACACCAAGACCAACTTTCTATCCATTACATAATATTGCCAAATACATTGGACATAGAATCTCAGAGCTGATGGGACCTTAGTAGTGGTCAACTAGTCTCATAACCTGATACAGGAATTTCATTTACAATTTCCCCAACAAGAAGGTATTCAGTCAGTCTCTGCCTGAGAATGTCTGAAGATGGAGAATCCACTATCTTAAAAGACAACTGAATTCCATTTTTGGACAACTCTTATTGTTAGCCAGTGTTTACCACATGCTAGATGAAATTTGCCTTCCTGTAGTTTCAATTCCTTCTCTCCTGAGTTACTAGCCAAAGCCAAAACTCAGAGTACTCATCTTCCACATTCTAGTACTTTGGGAACCCCCTCCCCAAGTCTTCTCTATCTCCATTTGTTTGACTTCTTGATTTTAAGCATCATTTGAAATCTGACCCACACCCTATCCTGACTCCAAACCAGAGTAAGTTACCCGTCACTCAAGAGACATCTGAAAGAATCAATGACCTCTTCCTCTGTAGTTCTGAAAGGCAGTCTGCCTGTGTCTGATGCTCCTCTGCCTTCTTAGCTGAGTTCCTTTTTCTACCTCAAAGGGCACAGGCTAGAAATTCTGGCCGGAACTATTTTTTAAATTGTCAATGTCTTATGTTTTTATCTCACCTTCATTTGATAGCACTTTTCATATATCTCTCTCCTCTCCTTGACCTAAAGAGTTTATCCCTTATAAATTGTGAAAAGGTAAACTTATAAAGTTCCTTATAAAAGAATAAAAATAGAAAAGAAAAAAGAAAGTACAGTAAAACTAACCAGTACAGCAGTTAAATATGACACTGTATGTATAATTCCCCATCCATAGTCTCCCACCTGGTAAAAAAGAGAGGGAGCTGCATTCTCATGTCTCTGTTTTCATAATCAAGCTTGGTCCTTAAAATTACACAAAATTGCACAAAGTATCTTATTTCTGGTACTGCTTTTCTTTCAGCTTACATTGTCATAGTCATTGTGAATTTTCATTTTGCATTCCTCACTTTGCATCAGTTTCTGTGTCTTCCCACTGGTCCTTATTCATTTCTTACGGTACAGTAATATTCCATCACTTTTGTTTTGCCTTTTCCCAGTGGATGGGAATCTTCTTTCTTTCCAATTATTTGCTACCAAAAATAGTTCTGCTATAAGTATTTTGTTGTATGTGGGACTTTTCTTTCTTTCTTAGCTCCTTGGGGTATACGCCTAGCAGTGGGATCTCTGGGTACATCTATATATATATTAAGAAAAAAGGGTCACAAATGCTGACCCCATGGTATTTGTTAAGGGACAGTGAGGCTTTTCTGCCTAAATAAGAAATGAGTTTCTGAAACAGTTAACCAGAAAGGGTTGGTGGGATTTTATGCTTAGTAGAGGAAGGTAAAACCAAGGGAACTGAAAAACCACTCAACCTTTAAAATACAACGAAGGATTAGGAGACCCATTGGAAAACTGAAAGCCAATCAAGTCTGACTTTGGTGGTCGACCTAACTGCTAAAGAGATCTCAATCTGCAGTCTCTGCTTCCTGAAGCATGAGCCTTGTCTTAGGCTGTTAATAGACTGTTAATGACAAGCACAGGCAGGAAACAGATAATAGAGTGCTTTGCAGTCTGGGGCTGTAGAAAAGAGCTATGGATTTGAAGTCTGAAGATCTGAGTTTGAGTCTTATTCTGCTACTTCCTTTTGGGAAGGTCACTTAACTTCTTGAAGCCTCAGTTTGCTTAGCTGTAAAATGTAGGGGCTTGGCTAAATATCCGTCAGGAAATCCCTTCCAGGTCTAAGCTTGTGATCCTGTGATTCATACCCTGGGTGTGAACATTTAACAGCACAATACTGCTCAGGGCACAGACACAAAACTGGCATGCTACTGACCCAGGCCTCTGATTTCATAGAAGAAACTAAGGCACTGAGATCTAAAAATACTTATAAAGTACCTTAGGAAGGAAGGAAACATCATAAGTAGTTGCTGTGTTCCAGGCACTGTGCTAAGTGCTTTACAAATATCTCATTTGGGGTGGGTTCGTGCTGAGACAGATCTGGGGATATGTGGATTCCCTCTTTGTCATACAGGTGCTGTGGAAATTGATAAGTCTCTTTGACCAAGATTTGGGTGCCACCCATGTCACATACCTCAGGTCCCTTATTGTAAAATAGCCCACCCCTCATTGTAATATTCATTCTCTCATTAATTGTTAACCAATCAGAGTTGATTGTCACTTTCTTCCAAGGGCATATAAAGTGTGAGCTCACAGCCATGAGAGGTCTTTGGCTTTTGAGAGTGCCACTGACCTCTTTTATTACTAACACGCTAGCCTTACTAATAAAATGATTAAATTAACCAGAAAAAAAAAACCCAGGTATCTTATTTGATTTTCACAACAACCTGGGGAGGTAGGTGCTATTGTTATCCCTATTTTACAGTTAAGGAGACTGAGGTACAAGAGGTTAAGTGACTTGCCCAGGGTCATAGTAGTAGTAGTAAGTGTCTGAGGTCAAATTTGAACTCAGGTCTTCCTTACTCTGGGCTAAGCACTCAATCCAAGTATTAGCCAACTGCCTCTCTTTAAGCCAAACCTCTCAGCCACTCTATGAATTAGCTATTACGTGTGTTTTTATTTCCATTTTACAGACAAAGAAACTGAAGCTCCTGAGAGGTTAAAAAGTTTGCTTCTTGTTACATGGCTAGTAAGCAAGCATCAGAGGCAATCCTTCTTGACTCTGAGGTCAGCATTCTAACTATGGCCTCGCACTTCCTTCCCCTTAGAGATCATCTTTAATCTAGTCACAACCTTCCCTCTTTGAATGCTCCCCACCACCCCCATTTTGTAGGTTAGCTTATTGAGGCTCAAGGAGGATACACTCACTCGAGTTTATAGTAAGTAAGAGTCAGAGCCAAAATAGGAATCTCTTGTTCCTTCTGTTATGCTGGGCTGCTTCCTGGCCCTCAGCTCCTCTCAATCAGTCAATAAATCTTATTCAGTGCCTGTTGTGCCAGGCAGCTGGGTTGTGAAGCCGGTAGGTACTTACGTAGTTATCCACAAAATAGGTACCAGATGAAGAGGGAAGGGGGGAAGGTAAGGTGGAGGTGGAAAAGGAAGGCTCTAGCTCTTAGGATCAGAAAAGGCTTCGTGTTGGAGAATGTGGTCCTTCAGTCAAATCTTCAGGAAAGTGGGGATACCAAGTGATGGAGGTGGGGAGGGAGTCCATTCCAGTCATAAGGCACAGCTACTGCAGAGACAGAGGCAAGAAATGGAGTGTCGCATAAAAGGACCCGTAAGAAGGCCAGTTTGGCTGTACTACAATTAGGCTCCTAAATGGGACACATGGGTCCTGAATGTAATAGGAATCCACTGGGATTTATTGAATAGGAAAGGGACATGGTTGGATTTGTGCTTTAGGAGAGTCTGTTTGGCATCTGAGTGGAGAGTGGGTTGGAGTAGGGAATGCCTTGAGACAGGGAGACTAAGTAGAGGCTATTTGCAGTAGTCTAGGCCAGAGGTGAAAAATGGATCTGAAGTACAGTAGGATGGAGAGAAGGGGATGGATATAAAAAATGTTTTTAGAAATGACCCAAGCTATTAATAATAATAATTAGTTGTTCAGTTGTGTCCTGCCCCAGTACTGTCCATGGGGTTTTCTTCGCAAAGATATTGGAGTAGTTTGCCATTTCCTTCTCCAGTGGATTAAGGCAAATAGAGATGAAATGATGTGTCCAGGGTCAGAAGCCAAATTGAACTTGGTTCTTCCTGACTCCAAGTCCATCACTCTATCTACTGTGCCACCTAGCTGTCCCTAATAGATGGGGTATTTGTGTTTTAATAGAGAACTATTTCAGAGCTTAAGGAATGAATCTCTATTTGTGTAATTTCAGGCACCATGATGTATAATGGAGAAAAGACCTTTCTTAACTTCTCAGATCACACAAAGCTTCCTCTCTTCTCTAAGTCCAAGCTTGGGACATTTGAAAAATTTACTCATTCAATTTGCATCATTTGATCAAACCTCTTAAGAGAATCCATTTTAAAGATGTGGAAACTGGGGTGTTATGCTGAGCTCAGGTCACCCAGTCGAGCCAGGCCAATGCATGAGAGATAAGAAACCCTCTGACAAAACTGTTCTTATCACTAAACTAAAGGATGCTGGGGATTGGCTGTTTAATTCCTCAGAAATAGGACAGAAAATAAATGAGAAGTCCTAGGGAGAGATTGTGTGGCAAAGGAAAAAGGGGACTAGCTTTGGAGTTGGAAAATCAACGTTCAAATCTCAATTCTGCTGGGTAGTAATAAGTCTAGTAGCTTTGGACAAGTCACTTAACTTCTAGGTGTAAGTTTCTTCATCTGTAAAATGGGGAATGATTAGATGGTTCTCTATGATCCTTTCTAGCTCTAAATCTTATAGTTTGAGGGGAAGAAAGATTTTTCAGTACACCTTTGGGAAAAAATCCAAGGAATGTGAGTTTCTAGCACTACCTCCTAAAGATTTATAGACAGATAACTGGTCTAAGTAACTTTAAATTCAGGGAGTAGCTTCTATGATATCCAACTCACCTGACGATAAATGAATGAAAAGCATATATTAAGAATTATTTATGTGTCACATACCGAGGATGCAAGTACAAATGCCAGGTAGGTTTTATCCTCAAGAACCATATGAGGATGTTGTGGCCAAGGGAAGTGAATGGGAATGGAGTAGACCTGGCACTTGCCCTTTCTGCATATCTAGTTTAGTGGGTATTCAATTAAGGAGTGATATGAACGAGTGGGTGAATGGATGGATGGATCCAGAAGATGGTCTGGAATAATAAGACTGGGAATCAGAAGACCTAGGTTCTAATTCAGGTTCTATCAGTTAAAGTCGAAAAAGACCGTTGGGATCATTTAATCTGAACTCTTTGTTTGATGATAGGATGACTGAAGCCTAGAAAAGAAAGAAAAAAAACTTGTCCAAGTATTCATAACTAATTAGAAGCAGCTAGGTGGCACAGTAGATAAAGTATTGAACCTGTACTTAGGAGAACCTGGGTTCAAACCCAACTTCAGACCCTGCCTAGCTGAGTGACCCTGGGTAAGTCACAACTTCTGTCGACCTCTATTTCTCCCTCTGTAAATGAAGATAATAATAGCACCTATCTCCTAGGATTATTATGAGGATGAAATGAAATATTATTTATAAAGAACTTTGCAAAATTTAAAGTGCCATATAAATCAATATTATTAATTAGGGGCAGAATTAAGAATTTTGTGACTTCTAGGACTCTCCTTCATCTGTAAAAATGAAGACAGTAATCCATGCTCTGACCTTCTCACAGGGTTAATCAGAGGAGAAAATGAGGCCAGGGATGTGAAAATGCTTAGTGAATTATAAAATCTACACAAATGCAAGGAATTGTGTTTATTGTCAATAATAACAAGAGTCATCACAACGACTTTTTAAGGTTCTAAGTTACTGAAAAGCTGCCTCAAAAGTCTTTGATACTTTGCTATCACAAAGGATTTCTCTTAGAACAAATCTGAGAAGTTCAAGTATTATTATCTCCACTTTATAAACGAGGAAACTGAGACTCTGAGAAATAAATTGGTCTGTTCATGATCACATGGTTAGTAAGGTACTCAATATTTAGGAGTGTTATTCCGGCCACCCTGTAGATGAGCACAGTATAACTAAAAAAAAAAATAGCTGACATTTATATAGAACTTTGAAGGTTGCAAAACATTCAAGTTAGCTCTGTTAAGCTGCAGTCACCCTGTTGGGTGTATATTTATAGATATTAATATCCCTATTTTCAGATGAAGAATCAGGATCCATCCATGAGCTTGCGAAGTCAGACAGCTCATTAAGCACAGACTTTACGAACTTCAAGTCCAGCACTTTATCTGTCTTGGTACACCAAGAGTTAATGAGCCTCGCCAAACAGAACATCTTCCCCAGGGCCTGAAAGGTTAGGGGGTCCTCTCACAGTTGTACTCCGTAATGGAAACATCCTTTCAACAACAAAGGCAAAGGAGACCTTCTGGGTCCTTATTATGACCAAGTGTTAGGAAGGAAACATTGGGTTATTGGTTTTTTCTTGCTGTCAGGTTTTTTTCAACTTCACATCTGTGGGTTTGTTATTTCAAACTCATCTTGAAAAAGTGTATTTAATGAAATCCAAGGCACACCTGCACTGTTAGCTAGCTGTATCGAGGAAGGTTTGGATTGGGGATGGGCTTGATTGTCGAAAAGAGACTGTTGAAGTTCCTCAGGCGGACAGATAATTTTGGAAGGTTTCACAGACTGAGCGGGACACAGATCTCTCCTAAAATGGCCTGCTTCGGAGTGCAGCCTGTTACAGTGCCCAGAGCAATGAGGCAGGCTTTCAAGCAAACAGACTCACTTCATTTCCTCTTTGGGGTTCATGTAAGCCATCACCTAACTCACTTTTGTTGTGAGAGAAGTCAGAGTGGCATAATTCACAGATTTTAGAATGAGAAGGAACTGTAGAATTCATATAGGCTTACAGTTCTTAACCTGAGGTATGTGGACAGATTCTATGAACTTGGCTGTGTATGTTTTTGCTGTTAATTTTTTTGATAACTGTATTTTTGTTGCTTTTCAGCCGTTTTTCAGTCATGTCCAACTATTTGTGACCTCCTTGGGGTTTTCTTGGCAAAGATACTGGAGTAGATTGGCATTTACCTTCTCCAACACAGTTTATAGATGAGGAAACTGAGATGAACAAGGTTAAGTGACTTGCCCAGGGTCACACAGCTAGCAAATGTCTGAGACCAGATTCTTTTTTTTTTTTTGTTCAGAAAAACAAATGGTGACTTTTATGAAATGAAGTGAATAGAACATTTCATAGAATTAAACATAGAATAAAACATCCTTATAAAGACATTGAAATATGTAAAGTTTAACAGAATGACCAGCAAATGTTCCAGAACACCAAGAATGAAACTAATTACTCACTTACTTAGAGAGAATTGATGGCCTCAGGTTGTAGGCTGAGAAACGCAAACATACACACATTTATATCTGTGTGTCTATATATCTGAAGCTAGATGTGTGTGTACATGGACAATATTTGTTTTCCTCCTTTCTCTTTTTTTTATACTTATGTAGCATTTTTTCCCCTTTTCTTCATTTTATTTATTTTTAATGTTCTACAGTCACTACCATAAAACTTAGATTTTTACCCCCCACACCTACCTCCGCTACCCTCCCTCCCCCATATGGCATACAATTCTATATAGGATCTACACATATATCCTATTGAGTATGTTTTCACTATAGTCATGCTGTGTAGAAAAACTAAAATAAATGGGAGAAATCATCTAACAAACCAAAACACAATATACACACACGCACACACACACAAATGATCTGCTACATTCTGAGATTGAATTCCATAGTTCTTTCTCTGAATGTGGAAGGGATTTTGCTGTAGAAGACCACTGGAAATTTTTTTTTTTTAAGTCCTTGCATTGCTACAAAGATCCAAGTCTACCAGAAAAAACACACACTGTGGTCGTTGCTGTGCACAAAGTTCTCCTGGTTCTGCTCCTTTCACTCAGCATCAGATCATATAAGTCTTTTCAGGCCTCTCCGAAGTCTTCTTTTTCATCATTTTTTAAAGCACAATAGTATTCCATTACATTCATATACTATAATTTATTCAGCCATTCCCCAATTGATGGGCATCCCCTTGATTTCCAGTTCTTGTGGGACCCTTTCCCATTTTTATGATCTTTTGGGGATACAGTCCTAGAAGCAGTATTGCTGGGTCAAAGGGTATGCACACTTTTGCAGCCCTTTGGGCATAGTTCTAAGGCGCTCTCCAGAATGGCTGGATGAGCTCACAGCCCCACTAACAATGAATTAGTGTTCCAACTCTCCCATATCCCCTCCAACATTTATCATTTTCCTGTTCTGTTATGTTTGCTAATCTGATAGGTGTGATGTGATACCTCAGAGTGGTTTTAATTTGCATCTCTCTAATCAAAAGTGATTTAGAGCATTTTTTCATATGATTATAGATATCTTTAATTTCTTCCTCTGAAAATTGCCTGTTCATATCCTTTGACACTTTATCAATTGGGGAATGACTTGTATTGTTGTGCATTTGACTCAGTTCTCTATATATTCTAGAAATGAGGCCTTTATTCCTAAGATTAGCTGTAAAAATTTTTTCCCAATATACTGAGATATGTATTTCTTGCCCTTAATTAGAATGCAAACATGTTATCACCATATAACTCCTTCCAATTCCTTTAATTGATTTATCTTTCTAGGTTTCTCTTGATTCTTACATTTAAATTTCAAGCTTTTACCTCAGCTCTAATCTTTTCATCAAGAATTCTTGGAAATCTTCATAAAGAATACACTTTCCCTTTTAGAGGATCATACTCTGCTTTGCAGGGTAAAGTATGCTTCATTGAAATCTTTTTATTTTGCCTTTTGGAATAAATATTTTCCAAGATCTGTTATACTTTATGGTGAGAGTTGATAAGTCTTACATAATTCAGACTGGCACTTAAACTCTTCTGTTCTTACTACCTCCCATATTTTTTTTCTTTGATTTAGAATCTCTGGATTTTGGATATTACATTTCTGATCTTTTTCATCTTAGAGATTCTGTCAAAAGGCAATTAGTGATGTCTTTCTATTTTCAGTTAGTCCTCTGGTTTTAATAGGTCTGGGCTAATTTCATTTATGATTTCTTTAAACAGAACATTCATGTTCTAGATCTTGTTCATTTTTTTGGTGGGCTGCTGGTGGTGATTCTTTAATTATCTTTCATTTATTTTCCCTAATTTGTTGTTTTTGGTAGTATATATCCTACATTTTCTTGTATATTTTCCATCTTTTTATTTGTTCTAGCATTTCTCACTGAGTCATTTACATCTGTTGGATACATCCTAATTTTCAGGGAGTCTGTTAATTGGGTCTGGTTTACCATTTCCTACATTAAGCTTTTTTTATTCTTTTAATTTTTGATCCAGAGATCTTATTCCATTTTTTAAAAATCTCATTTCATTTCTTTCATGAATTCTTATAGTTCTTGGGGCCAGGCTAATTTTTTCCTTCTGAGGTTCTGTTTGTAGTTGTAGAATTATTCTCTTTTTCTGGGTTATGTCCTTGGAGCCATAAAATTTTTTTATTGTTCATGTTTTCTTCCATTTACTATTATTTCCATCCCTACTTCCTGAGTTGGCAATTTGTGTTACAGCTAGACTCTGAATTCACTTGTACTATTAGATGAGATTGTAGGGACATATTAGGTCTTGGTCTGTATCACTGGCCTCTTGCATCTGTCTTTCACTTTCTCTGGTGTATCTGGGCTCAGAATGTAAGCATTTCATCTTCACTTATCCAGGTGTAGGCTCTGCATATTACAAGGCTCTGAGAGGCTCTGTAAATCTGTATGCTTCAAATTTTCAGAGTCCCTGTGGTATCCCAATCTGATCACTGCAATTCATATCTCAGCTCTGTGATCTCCCATTACCATGTCTAAGATCAGAAGGCTACCCTGGAGCTTCCTTATAGAGTATATGTATCCCTCTAAATTTTGGTTGCATTGAGTTTGGTTGTGCAAAAACTTTTCAGTTCAGTGTAATCAAAATTATCCATCTTGCACTTCATAATGTTTTCTATCTCTTCTTTAGTCGAAAATTCTTGCCTTCTCCATAAATCTGATAAATACACTATTCCTTGCTCCTTCAGTTTGTCCATGGTATCAATCTTTATATCTAGATCGTGTGTAGGGTGTCAGGCATGGGTCTATGCCTAGTTTTCACCACACTGTTATCCAGTTTTCCCAGCAATTTTTCTCAAACAGTGAGTTCTTATCCCAGAAGCTGGGGTCCTTAGGTTTATCAAACAGGAGATTGCTATAATCATTGCCTACTGTGTCTTGATGAGACCAGATTCTGAACTTAGATGACTCTTCCTGACTGCAAGTCTACCACTTTATCCATTCCAGAACTTCTTAAGCTTTTTCCATTCAATTCCCCATCAGCACTTCTTAAACTGCGGTTCTCAACCCCATATCTTGACCCACAGTTTAAGAAGCGCTACGGGACTTAGCTGCCTGTATTGATAACTATTTCATTGTCATTGATTTCCCTTTAATCCTACATATTTTATTTTATGCATCTAAAACCTTTATTCTGAGAAGGGATCCAAAGATTCATCAGACTTCCAAAGCTGTCTATGACATTAAAAAGGTTTAACAAAAAAAAAAAATAAATAAAACAAAAAACTAAAAGTGTTAACTAACCCCCTTCCATAGACAGATAAGGAAACTTTAAAGTTTAAAGAGACCTAAGAGACTATCTAGTTCAACCCATAATTGAAAAAAAAAAAAAATAAAGTCCTCACTACATCATACCTAAGTTGTGATTCAGCCTCTACTTAAAGACTCCTAGTGATGGGGAGCCTATTCCCTACCCAAGTCAACTCAATTCTATTTTAGATGGCTCTGATGTCAAGAAATTTTCCTGACAGCAAGCCTACCTTTTCCTCTGCAACTTCTTCCCATGCTCTTGGTTCAGCTCTCTGAGACCAAACAGAGCAAACTGAATCCCTTTTGCATGTCACTGTCCTTCAAATGCTTGAAAACAGTCAGGTTCCTCTTCTTGTCTCCCCTATCTCCCCTTCATCTTTTCTTCCTCTACATGATCCTCATGCAAGGACTCCAGGCCGTTTACCCTTCTCTAGGCATTTCCCAGCTTATCAATAAATATTCTTACTAAATAAGGGTACCCAGAAGTGAACACAATATCCAGATGTGTTCTGAATAGGACAGAGTACAATCTGTTGGGTTATTGTTTTTATCTTCTTATCATTTTTTAAATCTTGTAGCAAGGAAAAACAACGCCATGAAACTGCTTCAGTCATCTTGAAAAGTTAGTTTTTCAAATCCAAATACAAGATCCAAGGTCATGCAGTTTATAAATAGAAAAGCCACAATTTAAGCCCAGTGAATATGACCAGGCCACCATTTTTATTTTCCTGGAAGGATGATTGTAAAGATGTAGGGACTTATTGAGAGGTAAGAATATGTCACTAGGACTCTTTTCTCTTCAGCTGGGGAATAAATATGAGAAGAAGAGATATACTTGCAACACTTAGGGTTATACTGAAATGTCATGGAGAGGTGGGAATAGGCATGGGGATATGAGCAAGAAAAGGAAAGCGGTTGGCTACCCCTCCCACAACCTGCCTATTCAGGTTCTAGAGAACCCCAAGAGCTATTCTGAAGAGAAAAGGAAAGAAACAAGGTACAATGGAGAGAACACTGAGCCTAAATTTGGAAGACAAGAGATTTTGTTCCAGACCTCCAATTTTGTAGCTATTTAATGTTAAACAAATCATCACTTACCATCTCAGCCTTCTTTTCCTTATCTGTAAAATGAGTTGGGGGCGAGGGATGGGTCCAAAGCTGTACTAGAGTCAGCCATCAGCATCAAGAGCCTGATTGTTAAATTTCCAAAAATGAGATTTTACACCTTGGAAATTGACAACTGATCTACATTTGGCCTTGATTTATTGTTTTGTGGATTGCTGAGACTTAAGAAAAAGAGGGAGGAAAATGGTAATGTAGACAAATGTGCAATAGTGTCTTAAGTACTTTTGGGGAGGGGGGTAGAATCGGGAAGCAGGTTGTTAAACATCTACCAGCACACCCCTGAGGTAGATCATCTATCTCTAATGTCTTCTCCAAGTTCTAACATCCTGTCATTCTATCACCTTAGGAAGGACATCCACAGTAATGAAGTAGGTAGGAAGAGAAGATCCCCCTGCCTTCCAATTTGCCTTGGGAATTAGGGGTAAGGTAGCAGGTTAAGTATAGACTGATTATAGGTGTGTGTCCGCTGGGTGACCTGGATGGAGCAAGTCATTTTTACCTTTGTTGACCTTAGTGATCTCTTCTGTAAAAAAAAGAAAAGAACAAAAGGGAGGGAGGAAGGTTAGATCAGATGATTTCTAAAGGTTCTTCAGTTCTGACACTGTACGCTGTTATCTGCATTTATCAGGGTCTAACGTCTCTTTTTAGCATCAACTAGAGGAACATCTCCCCCCCCTCCCCCATGCTGCCTCCCTGAGTCACTTCGTAGTCACCAGCAGCCCTGGGCCCCTTCCCTGTCCCTGAAAGGAAAGGATCTGAGGTGATTGTTCTAAGTTGGCTTGTTGTATAAGGATATTTATTACATTTGGAAGGGATATTTCTCCCCTGCCTCCTATTTTGTTGAATATATTAGAATATGTTGGAAACAAGAACTGGTAAGCTATGAAGCCATAGGCTTTCTTTTAGAAAGAAACAGCAAGGCAAGCTGTTGTGGTCAAGACCCAGTATTTTTGAGCTTGGGGAGCTTATTCAGGCCACATCCTATTTAGTAATTGCTCTAACCACAAATGCTTCTGTCCCATCTACCCTCTAAACTTTGGCCTTCCTGTAGCAATTCCCCGAGCCCCCGAAGCATAGATCTGAATGGAAATCTTCTGAGTGGAGAAACGGATCTAGGGAGAAAGGAATGTGAGAACAAGAGGTTTTTTTCCCAAAGAATATCTGGAAAACTCAGGGCTGTGATCGCTAGAACAGCATTCCCATAGGCCAGAGGTTGGGAACCTCTAGGTCCTCAAGTGTGACCCTTTGATTCAGTCATGACCAATTCTTTGTGACCCCATTTGGGGACATAGAGGGTTACATGTGGCCTTGAGGCTGCAGGTTCCCCACCCCTGAATAGGCCCTTGAACGGTCTTCTGAATCAAATCTCTGCACAGGCTTCACCTATAGGGAAAGGCCTAGGCCTTCACGGACTCGTGAGATCTTGGAGGCAGAAAGGACATGGGAACGCCACTCTTCAGATACCAGAGCCAGAAGTGAACTTAGAGTATACAACAATGTGAGAGTCAGAAGGAACCTTAGAATTGTAGAATGTTAGAGGTGTAGGTTAGAGGGAGAAAAGGATCTCTAAAGAGAGATGGAGGTGGATACAAATTCTGCCTCCATAATTTTTCTGAGAATTGACCCTGCTGACTAACATTTTTTGCAAGGTTGTAAGCCTTATTTATCGTCATATCCTCACCTGTTCTTTATGCCACTATCAGTTCTCCCAAGTACTGAACTCGCTTTCTCACCTTGTTTTGTCTCAGATCAGCATTCCAAATGTATTGAATAGCTTTGAATTTAGTTGCAGACCCTTGTCTATCATCCTAAATCAAACTTGAAAAGCAATACCCTGATTAATTTCCTTATTGTTCTTCCCTGCTACAGGTTTCCCCAATGGGGAAAAATAATTAGAAAGACTCACCAGAGTTCTGTTTATATACCTTGTAATGACTCAGGGGTGGGATGTGGCCCTCTAGGTGCTCAACTGCAGTCTCCTTTTATGGAATTCAGACTTCACAGAACAAATCCCCTTCATAAAAGGATTTATTCTGTAAAATTTGGACTCAGTCAAAAGGCCACACCCAAGGACTTAGAAGGCCACATGTGGCCTTAAAACCGCGGATTTCCCACCCCTAGTCAATAACAGTCTGGAAGAACAATTAGAGAAATTCACAAGAGTCCTAGTCATACCTAAGTTCTACTTTTAAGCCCACTAGGATCCTATAGGTAATAAATCTTTACTGTGCTGAGCACCATACTAGGTTATGGGGGAGATCTACAGATAACTAAGGTGGTTCCTAACCTCAGGGAACTCAGAATCTGGTAGAGGAGGTATGATATGCAAACAAATAAATAACTGTAAAACAAATGAGAACATGGCAAGTGTTTAAGAGAGTTCTATGGCTGGAAAAGGAGGTGGGTGGATCAGGTAGTGAGATCGCGGGGTAAACATGCAAACCATGTATGTGCCCTATCATATTCTATTTAGCCACAGAATGCTAGTTTAAGCCACTCTAGTGCATTTATGGGATTATATGGAATGAATTTTGAAGTTTAAAAAAGGAGATAGGGTGTTTTCTGAACTATTGAAGAGACTACCTCACCTTGATGAGTTTCTAAAGCCAATCCAAGTAAGTGCATAAGAGCAGTACAAACATTGTAACTGGGTAAAGAAAGATCATTTCTGAGGCAGGAAAGGAATGAAAATCAGGGAAGCCTTCATGGAGGAGGAGAATTAGGGCTGAGCCTTTAAGGGTAGTTAGGAATAAGCAGAAATGGGGAGGAAAACGTTCCAGGTATAAGGAAGGAAGGAAGGAAGGAAGGAAGGAAGGAAGGAAGGAAGGAAGGAAGGAAGGAAGGAAGGAAGGAAGGAAGGTCTATGTCATATATAGGGAATAGTAAATAATACAACTTGGCTAATACAATGGCTAGCATAAAGAGTATGTGATGGGAGTTGTATGATATAAGGCTAGAAAGGTGAGTTGGGAAGTAGATTGTGTGGAAACTGAACAAAAATTTGAGTTTCCACAAACATGTTGCATTTCATAGAATTAATAGTGTGGAGCTGGGGAAGACCTTAGGGACCATCCAGTTCAACCCCCTGATTTTATAGACTTGATGCATTATAGAGGGGGAAAGTGACTTATTCAATGTCACAAAGATAATCTGATTAAATTCAACAATCATTTGAGTTCCTACTGTGTGCCAGACCATTTGTCAGGTCCTTGGGATACAAAGGGGTAACTAGGTGGTACAGTGGATAGAGCACCTGTCCTAGAGTCAGGAAGACAAGAGTTCATATCCAGCCTCAGACACTTACTGGCTGTGTGACCTTGAGCAAGTCACAAGTAATCCTGATGGCCTCAGCATCCTCATCTGTAAAAGGAGCTGGAGAAGGAAGTGGTAAATCGCTCCAGTATCTTTGCCAGGAAAACCCCAAATGAGGTCACAAAGAATTGATACAAAGACAAAGATGAGAAAGTCTCTGCTCTCAAAAATCTTACCCTGTCCTGGGAAGGGAAGAAGATGAAGGGAATAAGTATTTGCATAGTCCCTACTATGTGCCAGGCACTGTGCTAAATGATTAATTCATTTGATTCTCACAGCAACTTGGGAGGTAGGTGCTATTATTATCCCCATATTACAGTTGAAGAAACCGAGGCAAACAGAGGTTAAGTGACTTGCCCAGGGTCACAGAGCCAGTAAGTGTCTGAGGCTGGATTTGACTCATGCTTTCCTGACTACACATGTAACCCTCAATCTACTGCAAGCCTTAGCTGTCTCTAGTTGTCTACTTGGAGCATACAACATATGCAAAGATAAGTAGATACAATGAAATTTCAGGAAAGAGAGCCTCATAATAGCAAGAAAGCTTTCAGACAGGAAGCAATATGTGAGCTGAGTCTTGAAGGAAGTCAGAGATTCTTAGAGATAGAGGTGAGGATGGAGCATGATCCAGGTATGAAAGACATCCCTTCAAAGACCCTGAGACATGGAGAAAGAATATGTATTTCAAGGAACAGATAGGTCATTTTGATTGGAATAGAGTGTAAATAACAGTAATTTGGAGGGTAGGTAGGGAAAGATGGATAGCAGCCAGATTGTGAATGGCTTTGAATACCAAGCCAAAGGCAAAAGAGGACCGATGCGGATTTTGAATAGAAGAATGACAGTTAGTAGCAGATCCCAGATTAGAATGTACCTCCAGGTTCAATGCTCTTTCCTGTACATCAGTTTCAAAGAAGAGCCGGGCATTTGATATTGAGTTCAGATGTGCTAGAGTGGCTTAAACTGAGATCTGGTTGTAAAATTTTCATTATGAGCATTTGCATTTAGGCAAATGAGGAGCAGCTAAATGGCGTAGCTGATAGAGTGCTGAGCCTGGGGCCAGGAGGACCAGAGTTCCAGTGTGGCCTCACACACTTACTAGCTGCGTGACTCTGGGCAAGTCATTTAACCCCAACTGCATCCGTCTGTGAAGCACTCCACCTAAAGCCCCTGGGAGAATCAAGCAGCTGATCTGAATCTCAGCCCTGAGCCCTAGGACCCTTCCTTTGACAAAGGATTCAGAAGTCAAGTACCTGGATAGGAAATGCCCAAAATAGGGGAAAAAAATAAGACCGTAGAACATTACTTTTTTGGTGAATAGGTATTTCCTTCCATCCTTTCTGAAGAGGAAGAACAATGCATACGGTCAGAGGAAGTCAAGTCTTCTGCATCCAGTACCTCCAAAATGAATATGCAATGGGCTCAGGCCATGGAAGAACTTGAAAAGTGAGTCAACAGCTTGCTGAAGGAGACCTAAAAAAATACTGAAGAAAATAACACCTTTAATAATAGGCTAACTCAATTGGAAAAAGAGGTCCAAAAGGCCAGTGAGAAGAAGAAGACTTAAAAAACAGAATCAGACAAATGGAAAAGGAGGTTCAAAAGCTCACTGAACAAAACAGTTCTTTAAAAATGAGAGTGTAACTGAGGGAAGCTAACGACTATATGATAGACCAAGAAATTACAAAACAAAACCAAAAGAATGAAAAAAATGGAAGATAATGTGAAATATCTCACTGGAAAAACAACTGACCTGGAAAATAAATCCAGGAGAAACAATTTAAAAATTATGGGACTACCTGAAAGTCATGATCAAAAAAAGAGCCTAGATATTATCTTTCATGAAATTATCAAGAAAAACTGCCCTGATATTATAGAACCAGAGGACAAAATAAATACTGAAAGAATCCACCAATCACCTCCTGAAAGAGACCTGAAGAGAAAAACTCCTAGGAATACTGTGGCCAAATTTCAGAGTTCCCAGATCAAGGAGAAAATACTGCAAGCAGCTAGAAAGAAACAATTTGAGTAATCGGCAAATACAATCAGGATAACATAGAATCTGGCAGCTTCTACATTAAGGGACCTAAGGGCTTGGGTATTCTGGATATTTCAGAAGTCAAAGGAACTAGGATTAAAACCAAGAATCACCTACCTAGCAAAACTGAGTATAATACTTCAAGGGAAAAAAATGGTCATTCAGTGAAATAGAGGACTTTCAAGCATTCTTGATGAAAAGACCAAAACTGAAGAGAAAGTTTGACTTTCAAACACAATAATCAAGAGAAGCATGAAAAGGTAAACAGGAAAGAGAAATCATAAAGGACTTTCTAAAGCTGAACTGTTTACATTCCTACATGGAAAGATAATATTTGTAACTCTTGAGATTTTCTCAGTTTTTTGTAGGTGGAGGGATTATACACACATACACACACACACACACACAGAGCATGGGTTGAGTTGAATCAGAAGGGATGATATATATATAAAAATTAAGGAGTGAGAGAGGAATATATTGGGAGGAGAAAGGGAGAAATAATGGGACAAATTACCTCTCATAAAAGAGTTAAGAAAAATATTTTCCAATGGAGGAGAAAAGGGAGGAGGTGAGAGGAGAAAAGTGAAACTTACTCTCTTCACATTTGGCTTAAGGAGGGAATAACATACTCAATTTGGTATGAAAATCTACCTTACACTGCAGGAAGATGGGGGGAAGGGGACAAGTGGGGTGAGGGGTATGATAGAAAGGAGAGCAAATTGGAGAAGGGAGTAACTAGAAGTAAACACTTTTGGGAAGGGACAAGGTCAAATGAGAGAATAGAATAAAGGGGGGACAGGGTAGGATGGAGGGAAATATAGTTTGTCTTACACAGCATGACTATTATGGAAGTCTTTTGCAAAATGACACATGTAGCCTGTATTGTATTGCTTGCCTTCTGCGGGGGGGGGGGGGGAAGATGGGTGAAGAGGGAGGAAGGGAGAGAAGTTGAAATTCAAAGTATTAGAAACGAATGTTGAGAATTGTTATTGCATATTACTGGGAAATAAGAAATACAGGTAATGGGGTATAGAAATCTATTTTGCCCTACAAGAAAAGAGAGAAGATGGGGATAAGGGAAGGGTGGGGTGTGATAGAAGGGAGGGCATATGGAGGGAAGGGGTAATCAGAATGCCAAGTGTTATGGGATCGAGAGAGGAGAGAGATGGGGAGAAAAATTGGAACTCAAAACTTTGTGGAAATGAATGTCGTAATCTAAAAATTAAAAAAATGCTAATTGAATGGATGGATGGATGAGTTCGGTGGGTAGATAGACCGAGCCAAGTTCCTTGACTCCCAGGCCAGGGCCCTTTTTTCCATGTTTGTTGTCTCATCATTTTCTTCCTGTCAGACTCTTTGTGATCCCATTTTAGGTTTTCTTGGTAAAGATACTTGCGTGGTTTGCCATTTCCTTCTCCAGCTCATTTTACAGATGAGGGAACCAAGGCAAAAATGGTTAAGTGACTTGCACAGGGTCACATACCTGGTAAATGTCTGAGGCCAGATTTCAACTCAGGAAAATAAGTCTACCTGACTTTAGGCCCAGCACTCTTTCCACCGAGCCACCTTAGTTTTTCTTTCTTCACTAAGGAGGCAGCAAAATGTTGAAGTGGTTGAAATGAATATTGGACTTGGCATTAGAAGATCACTGTTTGAGTCTTTTTTCTTCCTCTTACTAACTTTTCAAAAGTCACTTCAGTTTCTTCATCTGTAGAATGGGGATAATTTTTCCACTACTTATCAGACAGACTTATCCTGAAGAAAGCACTTTGTAAACTTGAAAATATCAAATAGAAAACAAGCTATTATTATTATGGAGCAGAAGGGTAGTACAGTGGATAGAAAGATGGTCTTGAAATCAGGAAAACATGAGACTTGATGCCACCCCTTAGGGGCTTTGTGATTCTGGGCAAGTAACTTAACCTCTACCTGAGTTTTTTTCAGCTGTAAAATGGGTTTAATAATAGCATGTACCTCCCTGAGTTGTTATGAGGATAAAATTAGATAATATTTGTAAAGTGCTTAGCACAATGCCCCTGGCACAAAGCAGGTGCTTAATAAATATTTATTTCTTCCCTTGAGTTCTCTACGTCTGAGATGTCATATGCACCGTATATAGCTAACAACCTTCCCAAGTGCAGCCCAGATTATAATTAGGAAATATTTAACAGAATAATTAAAATATACTTTATAATCAAATTAATAAGTTAATTAAATTTATTAAAATACAACGAAACATAGATAATATTAAATTTTAAAACTGTCAGTATATAGCCCATAGGCATCCTTATGTACTGTTTAGTGACTCCATTTCTATTTAAGTTTGACACCAATATTCTAAGCAATTCTTAAGCTATACATTGCAAAAAAGGTGGCTGATCTCTATTGATAGAAGTTTCCTGAGCTGAGAATTCCCATGAAATTACCTGTCTCGTCCATATGTGTACATGCATATATGTATATATGTGTATATATGTACGTGCATATATATAATCTATAATATGTTTGCTAAGAGAGATTTTATTCTTTGAATTACCAATGTTTTCTTTCTTATTGAGTATTTTATTTTTCCCAAGCTACACATAAAGACAATTTTTAACATTTTTTTTCATTTTGAATTCCAAATTCTCTCCCTCCCTTCCACTCTCATTGAGAAAGTAAACAATTTGATATGGGTTATATATGTGCAGTCATGCAAAATATATTTCCATACAGTCATAATGTAAAAGACAACACCAAGAAAAAAAATAAAAACCAACCCAAGAAAAAGTTTTCTAAAAAAAAAAAAAAAGCATGGTTCCATCTACACTCAGACTCCATCATTTCTTTCTCTGGGGAGAATAGCATTTTTCATCATGGATCCTTTCAGAGTTGTCTTGGATCATTGTAAATTTTCATAGCAGATGTTCAGGTACTGCCTTATATATTCCTATTGTTAGCCATGCTGCGGAATAAGAGTCCTGGAGACTTATAGCCTTCTTTGCGAGTGGAAATGGGCTACCCGGAGTGTGGTCTCTAGATTTTCAGCATTTAAAGATTGTGGTTCCAGCTAACCTCATGTTCAGGCAGATTATTTCTTGTCTTTTTGCTGATCGTGATAATGTAACTGACTGTTTCCTTTGCTTGAGGCCAGTGGGGGGTAGCAGCCTTCTATAGGAGGAAGGGTCTGTCTAGATTTGAGAAGGAAATCTGCTGGTAGATCTGAATTCTCTAGTCCCAGTTCTACCACCCGCTTCTTTTCTTTGTAATATTGATCAAGTTGTGACTTCCTCTCCAGGACTCAGTTTCTATATCTATAAAATGAGTTTTTATATTTGTAAAATGACCTCAAGTTCCTTTCTATTCCGTTCATTTGTTTTACGGTCATGTCCAACTTTTTGTGACACCATTTGGGGTTTTCTTGGCAAAGATACCATTTCCTTCTCCAGCTCATTTTACAGTTGAGAAAACTGAGTCAAACTGGGGTAAGGGACTTGCCCACATAGCTAATAAGTATCTGAGGTCATATTTGAATTGAGGAAGACTCATTTTCCTGACTCCAGGCTTGGCACTCTGTTCACTTCACCACCTAGCTGTCCCCTTCCCAGTCTAATGGTCTGTAATGATATATTTCAGTTATCTCTAAGATCCTTTCTAGTTCTGATATTCTATGCCAGACACTGAGAGCTGGACTTAGACTCAAGAAAATCTGAGTTCAAATCTAGCCTCAGTCACTTACTTGTGACCTGGGCAAATTACATAATCTCTTTCTACCCCAGTTTTCTCACCCAGTGCTATCGTGAGGATCAAATGAGGTGACCCTCTACAAACCTTACAGCACCATATAAGTGCCAGCTGTGTGACCCCGGGCAGGTCACTTAACCCTGTTCAACCCAATTTTCTCATCTGTAAAAATGAGCTAGAGAAGGAAATGGCAAACCACTCCATTGTGTTTGTCAAGAAATACCCCAAATGGGGGTCATGGAGAATCATACACAACTAGAATGACTGAAAAATAGTGATGATTAATTCTTACATTTTAAAGCTATTTCTAAACTTGAACATGCTGGAACTCTTGTCAAACCTTTCAAATTCTAGCATCAGTCAAGACAGATGTTGGATATATTCTCCTATTTCTTGTTCTTTTTTGCAGCAGCCATTAACTGATGTTAGATCTTTGTCTTGCTTGCCGTGACTGGGCTCCAGGAAAACATTTGTCCTGAGATGGCTGATGTTTTATTTCCCCTTTTCCTGGCTTAATCAGGCTTGTTCATAGCCTGAGATCACCTCCTCTTAATTCTCCTTATCATAACACTTCCTGTGACAAGGAGTCATATGGTTACCATGAGGTTTCCTAAGGGGTGTGGAGCAAGTCCCACGGTTACCCAGTTCATTATCTTTTAGGTGAATGTATAGTCACAATGCAAATGTCTTTCCCTTAATAGAACAGACCTGAACCCACCATTCACCACCAGTATCTTGGCTCAGATTAGCTCCCTAAATTATCCATAGGAGAGAGCAAGGTACTGAGAGGAATGGACTGAGAATTTTCATTTGAGGCTTTTTCAAGAGGAACTAGGTGCCGGTGCTTTGTGTATTTGTGGGGTTTGAAAGACGTCCAAAGAGTAGAAAACAGCACCAAAGACTGCTTTTGTCCATATCATAAAAGAGATGCTTAGAGATCATCGAATTCCATCACCCCTATTTTACAGATGAAAAGATTGTGGCCTAAAGGGTCATACATACATTGAGTTAATGACAGTGTAAAGACTCAAATTAGCCCCTGTCGTGCTTCCACCAGTCATTTATGTGGGTACCTGGCAGATCTGGGAAAAGCTTAACTGACCAGAGACATCCAATCCACCCCCCACCAGGAAATAGGATATGGGATAGGGAAGTTTTATTAACAAAATGAGCACCTCTAATCAAGTCCCAGCTTTGCCTCTTAGCTAGCAGTTAGTTACCTAGGCAAAGTCACTCCCTCTGTGGGCCTCAGTTTCCTCATCTGCAGAGTTTGAGCTTGATTATTTCTAAGGTTCCTATCAGTGGAATGTTCTGGGAATTCCAATAAATAGAATAAGTGCCTAGAGAACAGGGGGCACTTGAATATTTTATCTTTGCATCTATCATTGCATCTATCATTTGATCGGTTGATTTCGCATTAGCATTATTGATATGGTGCTTGAAACTTTGCTAAGTGCTTTTTATCCATTGTCTCATTTTATACATTGTCACCTGCTAACCTTAGAGAGTAAGTAGTGCAACCATAATTATCCTCATTTAATACATAAAGAAACTGAGAGGCTCATTCATATGCCATTTGGCCCCAAATCCGAGACCTGACAGAGCTGGGATTTTGAAACCAAGTCTTGGGCAGCTAGATGGTGTAGTAGATAGAGCACCAGCGTTGAGTCCGAAAGACTTGACCTCAGACATTTACTAGCTCTGTGACACTGGACAAGTCACTTAACCCTGTGTGCCTCAGTTCCTCATCTGTCAAATGAGCTGGAGAAAGAAATGACATACCACTCCAGTATCTGTCTCTGCCAAGAAAACCCCAAATGGGGTCACAAATAGTCAGACACAACTGAACAAGAAAAAGGGGCTAGAGTCAGTAGATCTTAGAATATATGAGAGAGGGAGATTAACATATGAGAAGACTGGAAAGGGAGAGAACAAGTTATGAAAGTCTTTTAAAAGTCAAACAGAAGATTTGCTATTTGATCCTGCAGGTGAGCTGATAGGGAGCCTTTGTAGTTTATTGAGTAGGGGAGTAACATGATCCAACCTGTGCTTTAGGAAAATCAGTTTGACAGTTGAGTGGAGGATGTAAGGAAGTGTTTCCTTACATCATCTCTAAGTCTTACTTCCTTTTAACTTCCATCCATTGTTTCTCCTACTGCCCCTAGGGGAAAAATGACTAATCACTCTTCCAGCTGACCATCCTCATATTTTAATGCTGGCCTCTTTGTGTTTCCCCCCCAACTACCCTCAAGCAATCTCTAATCATTTCAACTCCTTGAATTTGGGCTTTCTCACTTGGAAAAAAATATGGAAAAATGACTTATTATTTCTCACATGGTTATTGTAAGATACAAAAGGATAATGTACATAGCACGATGTATAAAGCAATATATACTCTTGATTTATTGCTGTGATTAGTAGGAAAACTGAAGTTAATCGTTTGCCTTTGAAATCTTCAGTCTTTAGCTCTTTCTTAACCTTTTCCCACCTCAGATGTACCTTTCAGCCTCCCAAGACATTTTACATGGATTTTTCCAAATCTTGGGGGCACCACTCCTCTAACTCCATGATGTGGAAGGGACAACTGTGCTTCAAAGGCATCTACTTCATGGTTTTTCCTTGGTAATCATAGAAAGACTTCACTACTGCTCCATTTATCTTTCCTTTTACAGGGGAATGGGAATGAGGAGGGGATAGGCTTATAGGTGAGAAAGACAGAGTTTGACGTTTGGATTTATCTGTAGTCTTTGATTCTCACGTGACACTTTCGCCACCAGACAGAAGAAAATGTGGTCACAAGTGTTAGACAGGCTGGAGAATCATACTAGTGAGTATTCATTGGTGACTCAGTGGAACCTGGGGGGGTGGGGAGTTGTAGGACTGACAAGGAATTCCTGCAGGGTTCAGGCCAGGACCTGGTCTTTGGTAGAGTTTTCTCATTATCTTGATTGAACAAAGGCCACCATGGTGCTGGTCAGACTTGCTCAATCAGCTTAACCTGTGTTTTGGAAGGCAAGAATGAAGTCAGAAGCTATCCTCTCTAAAATATGGTGGTTGGATGAGTCAATCTTTAAAGTTTCTTCCAATTCTCAATCCTTGGATACATTGTTTCTTTTTTTTTTTAGAAGTTTTGCTGGTGCTCTTTTCTAAGTATCACTGTCATTTCTCAACAATGTCACTTCCCCACCCTAATAAAGTCATCCCTTGTAACAAGTAATATCTGTTATTTCTTTTATCTATGATGTACTTATATCTATCATTTTAGAGCAAGACTTCTTTAAAAGCATTCTTTTTCATACCCATTTTGTCCTTTGACTCTCATGGCAACCCTGTGCAGTCAGAACAGGAATGACTATTCACATTTTACAGGTAGGGAAACTGAGGCTCAAAGAGGGGAAATGACTTTTCCCAGGGTCATTCAACTAGGCATCAGTGGAAGGAAGACTTAGAATTTTGAGCTTCTAACTCTAACTTAGTGTTCTTCTCCATGGACTGTTCGTGGAAATTTGAATTAATTGGAACCAATGCACTTGGGGAAAACATTAACCTAATAAAGTTGTTATAGGAGGGGAAGGGTACCCAGTGGTCAGACTATTTTGGGGACTTGAATTTGGCTTCTGCACTTTTGAGGGAGTAAAAACTCCTCTGAATCACCAACACCCACACATACACACCCACACCCACACCCCCACACATACCACATTTATTTTCTCTTCTCTTCCTCTTTTTTATTAACAATCCCTTCCCCATATCACACCACCCCCTTGCCCAAAGCAATATGGTGTAAGGGAACTGCTATACTTGCTTCCTGGCTCTTTCCTCACACAAAGACAAAAAGGAAAAGATTAGACTTGGTTCCGTGGGGCGAGGGAGGGAAGGAAGAACCATGTGCTATGAATATCTGGGTGCAGTTAATAAACTATAAGTACATTTTATATATATATATATATGTAAATGGTATTATGACTCAAGGGAGGAGCCTGGGAAGAACATAAATCTTGCTTTTGAATTTAAAACATTTATTCTATAGAAAAATCAGTTCTAGGCACTTGGAATACAAGGACAGATACAAAATGGATCCTGATCTCAAGGAGCTTTAAAAAAAATTATTCTGAAGTTAACAAACACCAAATAAAATGAGCTTTTCCTAACAAAGTGGAACAGAAAGAGAAGAGTGTATATGACCAAATAATTGTGTTCAACTCTGGGCAAAATCATCTAGTGCCCTACATCTAGTTTTTGACTCCATGCTGGGAGAAATTGGAGAGGGTTTAATAGTGTGATGATAACAGTAATAGCTCACATTAATAAAACGTTTACTATGTGCCAGGTGTTTTACTAAGTGCTTTATCATTATTTTCTCATTTGATTCTCATGACAACCCTGGGAGATAGGTGATATTAGTATCTCTATTTCACAGATGAGGTAATAGGCAAACAGAGGTTAAGTGACTTACCCAAGATCACATAGCTAGTAAGTATTAAAGGCTGGATTTGACAGTCTTTTTTTTTTTCAGTTTGTTAATTTATTTTGCATTTGTAACATTCACTTCCATAAGTTTTCAATTTTCTACCCCTTCTCCCCTCCCCCCAAAGAGAGCATGCAATCTGATATGGGCTCTACCTATATATTCCTATTAAACACATTTTCACATTAGTCATGTTGTGTAAAAGAATTATAATGAGTGGGAGAAACCATGAGAAAGAAAAGCAAGGCAAAAAGGAAAATAGTCTGCTTCACTTGCATTCCGACTCCATCGTTCTTTTTCTGGACATGGATGGCATTTTCCATCATGAGTCTTTTGGAATTGTTTTAGGTTCAGGTCTTCTTAACTCTGAAGTTCAGTATTCTAGCAGAGCCACCTAGCTGCCTCAAACAGAGGATCTGTGGTTTCACAGTTTTTATTCTGGAGGAAAAACAAATGAAAGGATATAAAGATCACATCTGAATGAAAGAGATATAGATATCATGGAGTCCCAAAATGTTAGTTGATAGTTGAAAGAAAACTTAGAATATATAGAGCCTCAGAGTTGGAAGCGATCTTAGAATTTAAAATGGTAGACCTCAGAATGTCAGAACTGAAAAGGACCACAGAGATCCCATCCATCTTCCTCATTTTATGAACCAAAATACTGAAGGCTAGAATAGGGAAATGATGTGTAGCATGGTAGAATACAAAAGGCGTTTGTAAATTTGTAGAACTTGCCACAGTGGGTAGAGGTTAGCCTCAGAGTTAATCAAGACCTGAGTTCAAGTCCCACTTCTGACATGGGAAGAGCTGTGTGACTTTGGGAAGATCACCTAACCTCTCAGTGTCCCAGAAACCTCTCAAAGATTTTAAGTTTCAGAATAATTGTTGTTATGCTTTGGTGGAGGGAGATTCCTCGAAAGTTACTTGTTTCAAAGAAATCATGAGTTTATTCTAAAAAAGTGGGAAGACTGTTGTACTGAGAGCCAAGACAAAAATGTCCTGGCTCCATCACTAGCCCTGTGACCATGGACAAATTACTCTGTATCTCTGACCTCTAGGTCCCCTTTCAGAATGTAACAGGCAGTGTTACTGATCTTTTCCTCCCAGTGACTAGCACAGTGTTTGGCACATAATAGGTCCCTAATAAATGCTAACTGTTGATTAATTTTTTTATCTAAAAGGCAAGAATAACATTTGCCCTTCACCTCCTGGGGTTGCTGTGAGGAAAGTACTTTGTAAAGCATTGTACAGCTATGAGCTTATTATAACCATTGTTACCCAAAGTTGTGCAGATGGAGAAGGCTATAGGGTAACTTAAGAAAAATGGGCAGCTATGTGGCCTAGTGGATAGAGTGCCAGGCCTGGAGTCAGAAGACTCATTTCCCTGAGTAAGTGTCTGACTTCAGACACTTACTAGCTGTGTAACCCTGAGAAAGTCACTTAACCCTATTTGCCTCAGTTTCCTCATCTGTAAAATAAGGGGGTTGGACTAAGGGTGGGTCTTCTTTCTGCTTCTTACTAGCAGGGTAAGCCTGGACAAGTTGCCCTTTGAATCTCATTTTCCTATCTGTAAAATGGCAATGATAGTAGCACCCATTTCACTAGGTGGTTGCATGGGTGAAATGAGTCACCCTATATAAAATGCTTTTCAAACCTTTAAGTTCTATGTAAGTCCTAGCTATTATTATTGCTATTTTTCTTATCATCTAAAAGGGTTGTCATGATAATAAAATGTTACCGTGTATATAAGGCACTTGATAAACCTCTCAGTTTTGTGTATGTGTCAGTCATGGCTATTATAATTAGTGGGAGCCCTTGGGAGCTCTAGGAGGTGACTCTGGGGCACTGACAAGGGGATAAGAGGATGTCAGACTCAAATTTCATCTTGTGTTGTCTCAGGTCAGCACAGCCCCCAGGAAAGAGGAAGGAAATTCTTCAACTGTTCCAGCATGTGAGTCTCTGTTCCCAACCACAGCATTCAGGATAATAGTATAAAAGTTTATAAAGTTTATAAAATATTTTTTAACAACACTCGTGTAGTCAAGTAATATCATTGTTCTATTGACAGAAAGGTAACCAAGCTTTGACAGGTTAAATGTTCAAGCAGTTACTCATTTGTCCAGTCGCGTCTGATTCTTCGTGACCCCATTTGGTGTTTTCTGGCAAAGATACTGGAGTGCTTTGCCATTTCCTTCTCCAGTTCATTTTACAGATGAAGAACTGAGGCAAACAAGGTTTAAGTGACTAACTCAGTGTCCTATGGCTAGCAATTATCTGAGTTCAGGCCCTGTGCTCTATTCACTATGCTACCTTACTACCCCAGTTAGTCATTATCTGAGCCAAATTTTAACCGTTCCCTTGATTCTCACTTCCACTACATCATCTATATTTCTAATGGATTAGTATTATTAATAGTAAATCTCTTCCATGTAATGGGCTTAAATAGTCTTTGTGAACCAGCCTGGGGAATGTAAGCACCATTTATAACATTTTCTCTGGGAAAATCTGTTCCTAGTTACAACCAGCTGACTTAGAAACAAACTTTTGCACCCTGTCCCTAGAGCTCTAATTAACACAGGGCATCATGGTCTTTGCCCCAGGGCAATGACAGTTCTGGGTGGGCAAGCTTTACTGTGTGCATCTGGGTCCTCCACTGGCCTCATGTCCAGAAGCACAAGCTTACTCCACTCTTACCTGTTTCAGGAGCGTCAGCAACCCCTCAGATATCACCATCATACTCCTCTCCTGGAGCTCCCACTTCTCCCTACCACCGCAACTCTTGTGGTGTATATTACCACCACAACCTGGCTGAGTTGAGCTGTTCTGCTGCCTCGAGACCCTACCCTGTGGGATCAGAAAATGGTGGCATGTATTGACATCTCCAGAAGTGTCTTCAGAATTACTTTTGCCCTTATTCTTCCCATCCTAAAATTAATTCCCCCCCGGGGTGTCAGAATTTCTAATCACAGTCCTCCAAAACTCATTCATTATTGTATATTTACTAGATGTGTGACCCTGGGCAAGTCACTTAACCCTCTTTACCTTAGTTCCTCATCTGTATGAAGATGGAGAAGGAAATGGTGAACCACTCCAGTATCCTTCCCAAGACAAACCCAGATGGGATCTTGAAGAGTCGGACACAATGAAACAGATGGGACAACAACAAAAGGACCTTGCATGGTGAAGCATCCTTAGATTTTTCTGTAGAAGATAGTCTTGTGGCTACAGAAAGTTTGGAAAACCTTGGTGGAGCCAAAGCTCAGCCCCTAGGCTCCTATGTAGATTGTAGGGAGATGCTGTGGAGAATGATCAGCATATGACTACGAGGAAAAAGAGAACCCTGAGTCAAGTCATTTGGGGCTGAAGAAAAAAGCAGAGGTATAAAATAGCTCCCCTGCCCTGCCTCTCTTTTAAAATTTGATCTCCTGTCATTGCTAAATTATCAATCAATTAATCAGCAAAAATTCATTAAATACTACCCACTTCCTGAAAGAAAGGTAGATTGATGGACCCAAGATGCAGAATGAGACCCTGTGTTTGGACTGAGCTAATGTGGGAATTTATTTTACTTGACTTTGCATATTTGTTCCAAAGTATGTTTTTGGTTTTTTCCGATGAGTGTGTAGGGGGCGTGGAAAGATATGAAGAAAACATAAATGCTTGTTTAAAGGAAGAAAAAAATTCCCATCGTTTGAGGAACACTGTGCTTAGGCCCTGAAATGCAAAGTTTAGATAAGATATAGACCCTGCTTCCAGTCTAGTGAGAGATGATACAAACACAGATGACCACCATACACAGTATTATGGAGTGCATTAAGAAGATACAAAGTAAAATAATATGTTAAATGTGATAGCTCCTGACCGACCGAGGGATCAGGAGGAAAACTATGGGAGATGACATTTGAGATGGGCTCTAACAAAACTTGAGTTTCGACTGAACCTTTTATCTCTTCCATATCTTAGAGAGGGCTCTGCATGCCATAGGTACTTAATACATGTTTGCTTTATTTATATTCCTTTATTAGGATCAATTCCAGGTAGATAGATGACTTCTACTGCAACCAAAGGATAGAGTCAAACAGCCTGGCATGGACATTTTATTGAGTCCATTTAGGTCATGTCAAACTCTGCATGACCTCCTTTAGGATTTTCTTTTCAAGGATACTCGAGTGGTTTGCCTTTTCTTTCTCCCACTTATTTGACAAATGAGGAAACTGAAACAAACAGGGTGAAGCGACTTGCCCAGGGTCACATAGCTAGTAAGTGTCCCAGGATAGATTTGAACTCATTCCTGATTTAGGCCCAGTGCTCTATCCACCATCCCACCTAGCTGTCCTGGCATGGACCTAGATATAAGAAATATTCTGTAGTGGCCAAATCCTGGGCTTTGATACTCATATTTTTAAAAAAAACACCCAGAAGTTAGAGTCTCAATATACAATTGGTGTCATATCTTTTCAGAGAGTAGACCTTCTTATGTATAGATCATTAGATCTGAATGAAATACTCAAAGGAGACCCCTAGACTGGTCTTTGAGGGCAGCCCAAAGGTCTTAGTGAACGGAGTCAGGGCTTCAGTCCCAAGAGATCAAAACATTCTTATAAGCTGCTAAAATGTTATATGATATTTAAGGAGACTCTGCCCCGTGCACCTCAAATTCTCTCCTAGAGATGAAGCTTACATGGTCTTGAAAGGTCTTGATCATGGGATCATTTTCTGGCACTGTTCAGTGGGCTTACTTAGAATTCTAATAGACTATTAAATTTTCTCCCTGAGGAAACTGAGTCCAACAAGACACTCCATCTCCCAGCTGGGGGCATTTTCACTTGCTCTCCTCCATGCCCAGAGCTCTCTCCCTTCTCCTCTCCATCTTCTGGCTTCCTTCAAGTCTCAGCTAAAGGTCTGCTTTTGACAAAGTCTTTCCAATCCCCCTTAATGCTAGTGCCTTCCCTTTGTGGATTGCCTACAGTTTATCCAGCATATAGCTTGTTTGTATGTAGTTACTGAGGGCAAGGGCTATCTTTTGCCTTTATTTGCATCCATAACGCTTGGCACAGGGTCTGAAACATAGTAAGTGTTTAATAAATTCTTGTTAATTAAAAGTCTTAAAAATATGCAGCTTTCGAGAAAGTGCTTCTTCTTTTAATTGCAGTGTAAGGTGTGAGAGTTTGGCTGGGGTACTACAGTTACGGAATGTTACATATACTGATAGACACAAGTGTATTAGTTTTACCGAATTGTTTTTTTCTTTCCTTTAAAATTTTTATTACAAAGGGCAGCTTGTTGGGTAAGGGAGAGCAAAGAGACATACTTGGAAGTTGCCAAGATGTAAAAATAAAAGGTGTACATAAAAATGAGATGAAAAAATTTTTAAATACACAATTCCTTGTTCAATTTTGTTTTCAGCAAGGTGACTTCCCTTTGTGTTTTGGTTTCTTGAATGAACATACTCATTTGGAGGGAGTGCCCGTGGCAAATGCACACTTTCCTCATGGGGACAGTTATCTTGCTGACTATATAGCCTTTAGCAGTTTAATCGCACTATAGTGAGAAGCAGTGTGGCACCAAGAAAAAACGATTGGACTTGGCGTCTGAAACCCAGATTCTCTTCAAAGTCAAACCATCTTTGCAGTCTTAGGCAGGTCACTTCACTGGTGGTGAGCTCCAGTTTTCTCGTCTGTAAGATGGGTAATGATAATTTCACACTTTGTCCTACCGGATTCTTATGAAGATAAAATGAAGTATGAAAATCCTTTTATATATAATGAGGTGTTCTAAACATGCAAACGGGTTTAAGTTGACATTCTGGTTAAATTCGTCAGTTCCTTGTCCACCTGATCACTTTGCACAGAATGAATCCAATCCAGTTCCTGAACCTACAGAGCATATGACCAGACCCTACATTGTCAAGGATTAATACTGGAATGGTGGAGACAGGAGTAATTTCTTCTCAATAGTAATAGGAAGCAGCCAGGAGTGTGATAGGACAAATTCCTTGAGTTTCCCACTGGAATTCACAAGGCCTTTTCCATAGGAAAAGGGGAAAATTACAGTCTTTCTACAGCTCTGCCACTTTGTGAGTAAAATAGGCTTTTGTGAAACCGACCTAGGAATTTAATCGCCCTTTATAACATTGTTTCTATAGGGAAGTTTATTTCTCCCTATCTGTAGAATTTGGCTGTCATCTTTGCTCCACTAACTTTCCTTCCAGTCTGTCTTCCCTTCCAGGCCTTTCTTTTCTCCTCTGATCCCAGTCAACAAACATTTCTTGAGTGTCTGCTGTGTTGACCAGCTTAGCTAAGTAGTGTGCACCTAAAATCTTCGTACACTAAGAAATTAGAAAATTACAGTGGTGCTGAGACTTTTGGGACATCCTGTATAGTCTGATGGGGGACATAATGAAGGGTCAGTAAGACATGGTCCTTGTCTTTCATGACCTTTCAATCTGTAGTTATTCCTTCCACATTACTGGGGTGGAGGTGAGGTGCTCCCCTTGATTCAGAAAATCTGAGTAAAAATTTTTGGCCCACCTTTTGTGTCAAAGAAATCTGAATATTTTTCTGTTTTTGGGGGGTACCTTATTGTAATATTTGGTTTAAGAATTTCTGTGTCATCTGTGTCTTCCACAAAACTCCTCCAAAATTCCCATTTAATTTCTTATGCCAACCCTCAATGTATCAAAACCTTGATGGGGAAAGATAACTGTAGTTGGGGGAGATGACATAATAAAGGATAAGAGAAGATAACTTAGCATAATGAATAGGGGTCTGGCCTCTGAATTTGGAAAATCTGGGTCCAAGACCTGCTAACTCTTGTATATACTGGCAGTTTGACCCTGGGCAAGTCACTTAACCTCCTGTTGCCTGAGACAGCTCTTAAGAACAGTAATTGAAGAGCTGGTATAGCTCTGTATTGATGAAATTTCTTCATTGGAAGTTCTCTTTTTTCACCAGTGAAATAAGAGGTAAAATGTGTGTGTGTGTGTGTGTGTGTGTGTGTGTGTGTGTGTGTGTGTCTGTGTATAACAGATTTTAGTATTAAACTGTGGGACTGACAAGTATGGTTTGGTGGAAAAAGGTGGATCTCTGATGATATGGACTTCCCTGTATCTCAACATCTTTGTTCATTAAAATGAGGAAATTGGACTAGATAAGGCATCTAATCTGGGGCCCAAGAATTTGGTTTATAAAGTACTTTGTTAACTATATTTCAATAGAATTGGTTTCTTTTTTAATTATGTGGATTCTGTTTTATGCATTTTAACACATTTTTCTAGGAAGGGATCCATAGTCTTCACTGGACTGCCAAAAGTGTCCATGACACGCAAAAAAGTTAAGAATCTTTGGACCAAAGAATCTCTTATTTGTTGTTTTTCAGTAGTGTCAGACTCTTTGTGACCCCATTTGGGGTTTTCTTGGTAGAGATACCATAGTGGTTTGCCATTTCCTTCTCCAGCTCATTTTATGGATTAGGAAACTGAGGTAAATGGGGTTAAGTGACTTGCCCAGGGTCACAAAGCTAATAAGTGTCTGAGGCCATATTTGAACTTGTCTTCCTGCCTCCAGGCACTGTACTCTATCCACTATGCCACCTAGCTGCCCATGGAAAGAATCTGTTAGCATCCCTTCCAACTCTTAACATTCAATGAGTCTATGACTTCAAGTACTGTGGAAGTTCAGAATGTATGCTTCTTGAGACAGAAACTATTTTTTTTCTATTTTCATTTCATTTTGACCATGCTATAAACAAAGTAGGCACATGATAGATGTTTATTGAATTGAACTAAAATAAAGTGTCATTTGAAACCTAAAGATAACAGGTCATTACAGCCAGGCAGGATCCTGGAGGAGGTAGCATTTAAGAGAAGGACATTCCAGACTGGTAGAGTAGAATAAGGAGACAGACATCTGGATGGCCCAGTAGAGCACTGGCTCTGGAGTCAAGCAGATCTGAGTTTAAATCTAGTGTTAGATACTTACTAGTTTGTAACTTAACTAGTTTTATAGTTTTGTGAACCTGGGCAAATTATTTAACCTCTGTTTGCCTTAGTCCATCAGAGAAGGAAATGCCAAGCATCTACTATCTTTGCCAAGAAAAATCCTTGGACAGCAGTATGATTCTCAGAATGATAAAGAGTCAGACATCACTAAAGAACAAGAACAGAAGGTATTTGAATGAGTAGGGCATTTTTGTGGCACTTGGTGAAGGCTGAATAAAACCATTCATTTTAATTCAATATGTATTTATTAAGCATGCTTTGTGTTCTGAGCTCTGAGCTAGGCACTTAATATAATATATGAAAACTAAATCTGAACAGTCCCTGCTTTCATTTTACTGGAGTAAGACAACTGGTGTACAATTACATAAATACAAAATACATACAGGGCAATTGGTGAGGAATGCATGACCCTTGCCCTTTTTCTTAAATAGATTTGGGTGGCTACTTCTTGAGTGGGGTGATGATGAGATTCAAATAGAGTGGTCATTGAGAAGTCCATTATCTCAGGTACCACTTTAAAACACTTTAGGAGACCAGGAGATTAAAGTAGGCTGGTCTAGGAAACTCTGAAACTACTGTCCCTGATTACCTCATCTCCCACCCCCTTTGCCCAGGTGTTTCTGGTCACCTCATCCCCACTCCCACAGGTTTTATTCTATAAGAATTCCTAGCCTCTCCTGGCTAGGGCTGTCTTTTTTAAGTGGGGTGGTGGTGGCCCTCTTACTCAGACACCTCCCTTACTCTGGCATCTTTCTTAATCGGAGGCATCCCCTTAAGCTGGAGTCTCCCTTAAGGAACTATCTCCCTTAAACCCTTTCTCCCTTGGTGGGGCTACCACCCCCTCTTTAAACTGGGCCTTACCTTAAGCTCCCTGAAGGGGCAGGGGAACCTGCTTCATATGGTGTGTTGTGTTACCCTCAAGAAACGCCTTTACTTGATTTGGAGATGGCCTGAGTGAAGTCTATCAAGACAGTCTTGCACCCCAACGTTTTGGGGTGCACTGAACCTCATCAGTAATTTTAATTTTGTGGTGGGGAGAATCAGGCAAGATCCCCTGTAGGTTATTGCCCTGTTGGAGTCTGGGGTGCTAGGAACCCCAAAATTCAAGAATACTGGAGGCATCTGCCTTGATTAAGTCAACCATTCAAGCTTTTTGGTCAGAGTAGTGAAGTTTTATCATAAAGTCAGTTAGGCAGGTGAGATTTCCTAAGAAATCTGCCCAATTTAATGGGGGATAAGATTGGTACTTTTATACTGAGAAAATCTGGATGGGATCAAGAAGTGACAAGCAACCTAGGGTGGGCCACATACAGAAAATAAAAGGCTGGGCTGGGTCAGAGGGCCACCATAAAAGGACAGTTGAAGGGATTATACTGGGATGGGTGGTATGCCTCAGGCCAATGTCAAAGCCTGGGCCTCATGGGAAAGTACACTGCCTTTTAGGAGTCCATTATTAGTGCCCCATCAGCCCTTGAGTTTACCCTTGACTTATGGGAAGCACTAACTAGGGGCTCCAAGAGTCAGAGGTGAGGAGGCCGAGTTTTGCCAGGTGGGTTACAGGAAATCAGCAAGTAGGTCAGTGTTGGAAAAACAAGTTGAAGTCAAATCATGAAAGACTTTAAATTCTCTGTAAAGGAGTCTGTATATTATCTTAAGGGCAATAAAAGAGACAAGAAAGCTTCTTGAGTTGGGAAATGATGTTTAATCTTATGCTTGAGTTACATCAATTTAGCAGCTCCGTGGAAGATGGATTGAAGAAGGGATTGGATGCTGGGAGACTTTATTTAGGAGGTTATAGTAATAGTCCACTCAGAGATAAGGATCTAAAGGAGACAGGAGAAATGGTAAGGAGCCAGAGCCAACAAGATTTGGCAACTGATTGAATATAGAAACTAGAGGACGACTCCAAGATTGTGAATTTGTATAGTAATTTTGTTATTGAGTTGTTCCAGTCATGTTCAACTCTCTGTGACCCTTCAGACATTTATTAGCAGTGTGCCTATGGACAAATCACTTAAACTCTATTTGCCTCAGTTTCCTCATCTGTAAAATGACATGGAGAAGGAAATAACAAACCATTCCATTATCTTGGCCAAGAAAACTCCAGATGTGGTCACAGAATCAGACATAATTGAAACGACTGAACACCAAAATTATCATCATTGGGGGAACACAGGATGAAGTTAGAGAAGGCTGTTTGTGGTACTGTTTGGAGCAGGAGATGCATAGGACCTCTTCTTTCCTCTCTCCCCTCAACCCTTACTCCCTGTATCCCCAGAGATCTGCACTTGTCTATTAAGTGGCATTCATAACAGTATTTCCCTATCTCAAGGTCTGTTTCTGAATTGGTTTCCCAGAGGTCTAATGTTGGTAGCCTGGAAGATGATTTTTGTGGATCCCTTTATGTTTGGGCCACTGCCTCTCTTTCTTTTGAAGGAAGTTTATCCACTGACCTTTTATCCATCACCCCCGAGATGCCAGGTCTCTTCATTCTTTTCAATTCATGTTCCCATCCCTCCCAGGAAGCTTCTTTTCTCATATAGTCTAATAAGGTGGATACCTGGGACGGGGCCCCACCACTGTATATTTTGACCATGGAAGACCTCAATCTGGGATCATTACTTCTGAGAGCTGATTAGAAAACCCTCCATGGACAAATCCCCAAAATATGGGAGAGCACCAAAGTCTAGGATTTCTACCCTGAGGCCCAGGGGCTAGGGTTTTCCTGAGTCACTTTGCTTAATGAAGTGTTTTGGGATCCACCTTCTTTTCCCTGGACTCTAGCCTAATTCTGCAAACCTCATGGAGTTCTATTGCCTTTATGAGACAATTGTTTCATTACTTGTGATCGGAAGGGAAAATTGTCCTGAAACTGTTATTGTTTCCAGGGGAGCCTCTATGAGAGGAGGCTCATTATTTTGTGGCAGGCAGGCTGCTCATTAACAAAAGTCACCACTGCTAATGAAAGTTGCCAGTGTATATGTACCCAGCAAATTTCTATGATGGCTGAGGTTGGAGTTTAAATAGGAAGTGAAGTTGTAGGTTTTATTCATTTATTCATTCAGCAAATCTTTTTTGTACTCTTGCTGTTTGCAAGAATATATGCAAGGTATGAAGGGAGAGTTGAAAATACTAGATAAGATGTCATCCCACTACCCTTTAGGAGGAACTTATTTTCTAGTGATAATAATTCATATTTTTAGAGCATTAAAAAATGTACAGGGTGATAACTTGATGTGCCACCTATCTAACTACATTTCATAATATAGAAAAAAAACACACTTTTCATAGACTTGTTTTTTTTCCCAGGTGAGTAGCAAGGCCAATCCTGATAACCGTAGTTTTTCTTCAGAAGTCCCTATAGTATTCTGGAGCTTGATGCAACTATCATGATTCCATCTATAAACTGTTCATCATCTATAGGGAATGACAGCAATTAATGATGCTATATGACTATGAATCATGGAACAACACAATCTCTGGAGAATGAAAAATATATATACCCCCAAGGAGCAATGGAACCCCCTGTGGGATGAGAAGGGACAGCATATTCCCAACAATGACTCATCCATAAAAATAAATCACTATGGACACAGATAACTAGAAAATGTAGGTCAGTCAAGTGTAGATAGAATAACGGAGTTTTGCCCTGGCCATTTGTCAAGTTCCGAGACAACTCAAAGAATGGTCTCAAGCACGTTGCGTAGGTAGTTCTAGAGAAGAGTCATAGAAGGACCACAGACAAAAGTCATACAGAATGAAAAGGTGTGAATGGGGTTTGATCTACACCAGAGGTTCTCAAGTATGACCCAAGGATCCCTGAGTATCCCCCAAAACCCTTTCATTTGTTCTATGAAGTCAAAACTATTTTTTTTTATACTTTCAGTTTTATTGATGAGTTTTGTTTTTACATTAAACACATTTACAGATTCCTCCCACTTCTCCAGAGGTCTTTTGTAACTAAGCAAAACAGTTAAGTAAAACTGACTATCCAATGACCCTGTCTGCAAATTCATACATTTCACATCTGTAGCACCCCCTATCTCTTTATTTAAAAAAAAATGGATAGCTATTTTCTCTCCCTCCTCAACATGGAGGGGGTGGAATCAAATTTCTTATAACAGTTAAGCAAAACAAATTCCCCCATTAGCTCTCTCTCTCTCTCCCTCTGCACGCACACATACATACGTATGTATGTATACATATATATAAAATATATATATGTATGTTTCATTTTGTACTGTAATGGACATCTTGTTTTATCACCAGTCTTCCTAATGTTTGTTAGTATTGCTATTAGTGTTAATAGAAACTTGGCTGAGTAGAAAGAAGACTGGATTTGAAGCCAGGATCATTTGCATTCAAATCATACTTCCTAGCTGGGTGACCACAAGTCAGTCATTTTGTGTCTCTAAAATCAACCTCAATTTCCTCATTTGTAAAATGGAAATAATGCCTGTAGTTACTACTTCTCAGGGTTGGTGTAAAGCTAAAATGAGAAAACATATGTAAAGTGCTATGTAAATTTTAAAGTATGGTATACATTCGATCTACTGTTACTACAACTACTAATTTTAACTGTGGTGTACGGGAAATTTCAGCTAGTTGTGCCTATACAAATATACAAGATTTCCTGAAACACTTAGTGTAGCTTAGTCGTAGTCCCAAATGATAAAGCTTTTAATTGCACTAAGACTTTTGGTACACCTATATATGCATATAATGCATTGCATATTTATATTCATATATATACTATCAACTTCCAGAAATTTGTCTTAGAATTCATAGAAAAAAAGAAATTTTATTTCTCTCAAGCTTGAGCTGCAGTCAAAGGCTGAGCCATTTTTGGAGTTGGGGTATACACTTTCTATAACTCTTCAGCAGGGGTTGATATCACCCCATCATCTTTTTACCTCCAAACAGAAGAAATACCTCTTCTATCAGACCGCCACACCCCCAACTATACCACACTACTCCCAACCTTGGGCTATCTAGACAAAGAATCTGTCTCCACCCAAGCCCAAACAGAACACAATGGGGCTTCAGTACCTTTGATTAAATTAACTTCTAGGAGGTTGGATTGGGTTTTGACCTGGATAAGGAGACTCCATGCAATCTTATTATCAGTAATGTCCTGAAGAAGAAGAAACTGAACTTTGGAAGAATGGGAGGTGGCGGGGGGTTTTAAGTCTCCAAGATAATGATTACTAAGAAAGATCATTTCTCACAGTACATGTAACGGTAGCTATACCTTCACTTTGCCAACCCCAAAACAGAGTTTGATCTAAGAAAGAAAAACTAAATTAGGTTGGGTTCCTATTTTTATTTCTGTCACAAGGTGGTGACATGCATGGGAGTTAAAGTACAGTACTGAGACCCCTAAGGGGACTCATCCAGAATTGGCTTGATTTGAAAGTTGGGGTGCCCAGTTTATATGCCTTTTCAACAGGGGCTATTACCCCACCATCATTCTATCTCCTGACTGAGGAAATACCTGTTCTATCAGATCACACACACACACACACACACACATCCCACCATACCAGACCATTCTCAACCTTGGGCTATCTAGGCAGAAGAATCTGTCTGCACTCAGACAGCTTCCAGTGTATATCCTAGTGTGATACTCACAGCAGCTACTATGCATATGCATGTATTTTCAGGGTAAATTCTCAAAATATAAACTCTTCCTCAAAGACAAAACCAAAATATTTATTCAGATACCAGAAAGCCAATTCCATTATGGCAACAACGGAAGTTTGTACACACTACCAATAAAGTGAGCATCACCATCCTCGAGCCTTCCCTCCATTAAGCCTCCCCACAAACAAGTTACTTTAGGCAAAATGCCCCTCTCTCATCCAGTCTAGCTGTTCTGGTCTGCTCTGCCCACTGTCTCTCTCTCAGTTTCACCTCACTCTCGCCCTCTGTTGCACCCTTCCTGCTTCACCCATTTGGCAAACTCTTCCCACCATGAACTTCATGTGACTCAAGCTGTGGCCTGGGTCAAAGCTCAGAGCAGGTCATACGGGCCTGTTAAGGGCCAGGAGAGATCTTCAAATACCCTTAACATTACATTCATCCCCAAGATCTTTCAAGTCCGTTAATAGGTCAGTGGGAGTTTAGGGGTAACTGTTATTGACATAACTGCACAACAATATAACAGGGATAACACAAAATAATACCTTACATTCCCCCCCATCATTCCCCCCGTGAATGAATGGGACCCAGAATCCCTTGGTAAGAGGTGAAGGTCTGTTTTTCTGCATCTACTTCCTGCTGAGATTGAATGTAGAGCTGTCCCTGTCTGGAGAGGTCCCATGCGAGGGGTCAGTTTTTTAGCTGGTTTCTGTAGTTTAGTCAAAGCCAGGTCCTGGGGTGACATAGTGTTGGACAGAGGGTAACATCCAACTTAAGCAATTATTAATCTACAAGTGGAGGGCACTAAGCCTGCAGAAGACAAACCTAGCAAACAGGTTAAACACACAAAAGCCAAAAAGAATAAGGAGACAATAACCAGAAGCAGGGTAATTATAGCATCAGCTATGCTTCTGGAGTCCATGAATCCACTGGAATTGCATTAATTCCTATCTTCCTTACTGCAGGGTTTCTCTGTATGTCTCAAAATTGTGTTTTCTGATACTTTTTAGCTTTCCCTTATAAAGGAAAGTTTGGACACTGTAACACATAAAGCTTCTGTGAATCAGCTAACTCCTTTTGTAGCAGAAACCTTTCCTTCAGCAATTTGTCTGTACTCTTACGTATAATACAATAGCTTGTCAATAATGCCCATCCTCTTCTACATATATGTCTTTCCCGAATTCTATAGGTATTCCTTGCAAACATCTTTCTAAATCTCTGGATTTTCCCTTCTGTAGCCTTGGTTCCCAGTTTTTACAAAGTCCTATGCTTCTAGCCCATTTTCTTGCCAGGGAGGAATAAGGTAAATCCTCCCATCCCAGGATACCCATTTCCTTCCAAGTAAAGGTTTTATATTTCGCTTTCCCATCCTTGTCGCCATTTGTAGTGCCAATGCAATATTCACAGCAGCTGCTATGGACATGCATGTGTATTTTCAGGGTAAATTCTCAAAACATAAACTCTCTTTCTCAAAGACAAAACCAAAATATTTATTCAGATACCAGAAAGCCAGTTCTACCACAGTAACAATGAAGTTTGTACATATTACCAATAGAGGAAGCACTGCCATCCCCAAACCTCCCCTACAAACAAGCTCCCTTAGGCAAAATGCTCCACTCTCACCCAGGCCAGTTGCTCTGCCCTGCTCTTCTCTGCCTGCCACCTCTCTCAGCTCTACCTCACTCTCTCTCTGCTGTACCCACAATGAGCTTTATGTGACTGGGTCAAAGCTCAAAGCAGGTCATATAGGCCTATTAAGGGACAGGAAAGATCTTCACTTTCCTTTAACATTACACAATGCAATCTCATTATCACTAAGGTCCTTCTGAAGAACTTTGGAGAAGGAGGCTGGTATGGCTGTGGGGAAAGCTGAGTCGCCAGGATTCTCTAACACCAATAAACACAGCTGCTAGCACCATGTTCACTCTTGATCAGGTTAGACAAGAAAGACATGCAGACAGCTTCGAAGGGGTTAATAATTTCACTTTATTCTGGTCTAGTCTTCTCACAAGAAGCTTGCTGATAATAGGAGCGTTAATTCCTACAGCATTCCCTAACCACCCTCCTCGCAGGGGTGGGCAAAAAGGGAGCAAGTACCACCACATCTCAGTGGGGTCATTTGGGACAGACAATCCTGTGCACTTTCCTAAATCCCCTCAAGCCTCAATGGGGGCCAGTTGAGGTGCACACAGCATTCCAACTTGCGCATTCAACCCTAAGGGTTCCCCCAAGCCTTACAAGTTTACATATCTAATACATGAGAACAGGTGATTGGTATGGCCATGGATCCTGGGAAACTAAACTCTAAGAAAACATAACAAAAATCTACTATACTCGCACTAAAATCTACCTTATTTACAGATACTGAGTACTAAGAAAAAAAATCATTTTCCACAACTTGTACCAATGGTATATTTTGACTTAGAAGATCTAAGTGTCTATTTCTACCACTTAATACTCTTGGAACTTCAGGCAAATCACTTAACTTCTCTGAGCTAGTTTCCTCAACAGAATAGGTCTTCTAGTACTTGACCCGCCTACCTTATGGGTTTGTTGTAAGGGCCAGATGAGCTTGACATATGTGAAAAGTGCTTTCCAGTCATCCAAGATCTATGTCCATAAGTTATTCCCTACTTTGCTCACCGGGAAAAGCAACCCAGCTTATAGGTGAAACTAAGGGCACTTCTTAGGACATGCAGTGGAGGCCCTGAAATTGTAAACAACCACATGAGCTCAGCCTTGGATCTTGCCTTTCCATTTATCTCTGTCCTCTTGTGGAGTTTGAGGTTCAGATATTCTTGTGTGATTCCCACATAGTCAAGCATGTATCACTGCAGTTAGCTGGGCTGTACAACACTATGTTGACACATTAACATCATCCTTCTATTGGTCCCGGCAGATGAGGAAGGCTCCCTCCAGACGAGAAAGCCTGTGACAGCACTTCTAGAAAGGCTTAGTAGGATTATAGTGATAGAGAATCCAGCTATAGTCCAACCCCTACCTTTTACAGAGGACACTTGAGAAAACCCCTAAAAGGAAAGTGTTTTACTCAAGGTCATATAGATAGGAAAACAGCAGAACTAGAACTAGAACCTAGGTCGCCTGCCTCTCAACCTAGTGTTCTTGATACATTTGAAGCAAGGGTAGAATGTCCCTGACATCGATTTCTTCTGTTACGAAAGAAAAGGTGCTCTCAGTACTGACCAGGCAGCCTGGGCAAAAAGCCTGTGAGGTTCGGTCACTTGGCACAGATTCAGTTCCAAAGGCATGAAAGTACAGGCTAATCCCACGCTGCAGGGGCCATGGCCCCTTGCCCCGTGGGGGAGTGAGTATCCCTGGGGCCAAGCTGGAACAAGATAAACATCGTCTTTCCTGGATGGGAGCACTTGTTTTTAAGTTTCTAAGGAAGTAAGGAAACCACTTGTGTACAAAACAATGTTAATACAGTGATTAAACCAGCCAGCTTTTCAGAGGAGGCTATTGTAATTAGAAAGGTGGCATTATGGGAAAAGATTCCGAAAATTTGGGTTTCAGTTCTAACAGGTCTCTATTCTGTGACTTTACACAAATGACTTAATCTCTCTAAACCTCATTTTCCTTATCTACAAAATGGGAAAAATAGTCCCAACATTAAAAAAGGTTGTTACTGAAATCAGAGGTGATCTAGGTAAAACGCTATTCATAAAGATACGGATTAATTAAGGGGACTTGGAGCTGTTTATTAGAAGATAATCAAAGCTGAAGGGGCAGCTGGGTGGTACAATGGACAGAGTACTGGATCACAAGTTTGGAAGATCTGAGTTGAAACCCAGTCTCAGAAATTAGTAGCTGTGTGACACTGGACAAGTCCCTTAATCCCCATTTGCCTCAGTTCCTCATCTATAAAATGGAACCACACTGGAAAAAGGAAATGGCAAGTTTTTCCGGTATTTTTGTGTCCATGGGGTTGTGAAAAGTGAGACACTACCAAATGACAGCAACCATGGTCATAGCAGACCCTCTGTCTGGGGGAGGGAGAAAGGGAGGGTATTTTGGGGAATCAAGGTAACGGTAAAACTAACATTAATAGACAACCTTGTTTTAACTTCTAATTGTTCTGAAGTGTCTCTGCCATGAGAGCAGGACCTAGCTTTGACCTTTCTTTGTATCTCAAGTGCTTGGCATAGTATGGTGAATGTTCAGTCTTTTAGTCATTTCTGATTATTCATAACCCTGTGGACTTGTCCATAGGATTTTCTTGGCAAAAATATTGGAGTGATTTGCCATTTCCTTCTCTAGAGTATCCTCATTTTTCAGATAAGGAATGAGACAAATAAGGGTTAAATGACTTGCCCAGGTCACATAGTTTAGTGAGATTTTAACTCAGATCTTCCTGACTCCAGACCCAGTGCTCTCTATCCACTGTAACACCTCTCTGCCCTACCTGACACATAATAGTAGATTAAATACATATTTATTCACTGATTGCCCAAAGGATCCCATGAATCCTGAAATTATTGATCTCAAATTTCCCCCTGAGGTTTGTCCCAGCTATTCTGAACAGCTAGCTATGTGACCATAGATAGATGTGTCTTTTCCCTTGTCTGAGACTCAGGTTTCCATAAAATGGAGGTGATACAGTCATCTGTAAAGTGCAGATCATAACTCTTTGAGTTGCTATGAGGAAAGCACCTTGTAATCAAAAATAAATGTGAACTGTTGATTGGAAAATGAATGGGTTAGAGTCCAGCTTCTTAATCTGAGGTGTTTCTGGCAGCCATTGCCTATTCTGACATGCACAGTAAGGTCAGGAACCATATCTCATCTAAATTTGTCACCTTCCCCACCGGATAGTTCCAGAGGAGAAAGTGAGGCTGGTGACTTTGCACAGCCCTTCCTCACTTAAATCCAATTCACTTGCATATCATGGTATACCTCCCTGAAGACATGGTCCTCTTTGAGAAAAAAGGACAAACAGCACCAACAGCACAGCTTACACTTCATTTGGGAGTGCACACTTTGCACTGTGCATGTGCTCAGGCTATGCAACACCAAGGAACTAAAAAGGGGTCTGAATGGGAAACGTTTAAGAAATCCTGGGTTAGAATATATCCTAGAAGGGCCCTTTGAATTCTTAACATACTAGTTCTCAAGGCCCTTCTAGAATTTTAATTTTAATATTTGTTTTGACATTCTATGATTTAAAGTCCCTTCAAACTCTAACATTCTATGACTTATTCTCAACTTGAATAATACTAATGATAGTAATTTATGTAATGCTTTCAGGTTTGCATAGAACTTTAAAAATATTTCATTTGATCCTCAGAAAAACTCTGGGAGGTAGGTGCTATTATTAGAGATAGAAAACCTGAGGCTGAGTTGAAGTGACTTGCCAGGGTCACACCACTAGTAAATGTCTGAGGCTAGATTTGAACTCCAGTTTTCCTTGCTCTAGGATAAGCACTCTATCCACTATGTCACCTAGCTGTATTGTATGTCCTAAGGTAATTTATAACACTATCATTTTACGGTTTTAGCATTCAGTGCGGGCTGAAGGAAAGGAGAAAAGGGTGAAAGGTGATGAGTTTTTAGGACACAGGCTGATAATTCACATTGTCTGGAACCTTCCTTTTTCTACTTCTCACTTCTGTTTGTGGAATAGTGTTAAGTCCCTGGGGTATTGTTTCATCCACCATAGCATCCAAATAAGGAAATACAGGACCCTACGAATTTATTACTCTTGAGGCAAATATATCAATGTTCAGATGTTATCGTTCCTTCAGCAAACATTAAGCACTGACTGTATATTCCTCACAAATGAAGTGTAAGCTGTGCTGTTGTTGCTGTTTGTCCTTTGTTCTCAAAGAGGACCATGGCTTCCGGGAGGTATGCCATGATATGCAAGTGAATTGGATTTAAGTGAGGAAGGGCTGTGCAAAATCTCCAGCCTCACTTTCTCCTCTGGAACTGTCTGGTGGGGGAGGTGACAAGTTTAGATGAGATACAGTTCCTAAACCTTAATGAGCTTGTCTTTTATTCCACAAGGAATAGAAGGACTCTGAAGATATGACATGGGTCAGATGCCATTGAATTTTCAAATGACACCAAATTAAAAGGATTAGTATTCTAGATGGCAGGGTCAGATTTCAGGGGATCTTGATAGGCTAGAGTATTGTGATGGATCTAAAGTATAACATTTATAGCAATAAATGTAAAATCTTATACTTGGACACAAAAAAATCAATTTCCCAAATAGAGTTTGGTTAGACAAATGCCAGTTTGTCTGAAAGATTTTCCAGATTTAAGAAAGCAATGAAGAAAATATCGGTGATACAGATTATACTTCAGAGTATATCATGAGGACTTTCTTCCCCGCTCTACTCCACTCCAGCCACAGAAAACCAGCTATTAAATTTCTACCCAGCATATCTCTGGAATATCAGGACTTGACCTCCTGTCTTCCTGACTCCAAGACCAGTTCTTTGTCCATGACATCATGTTGCCTCTTCTGAAAATACAAAGATAAAAATGAAACAGTGTCTGCCATGTGAATTTTGCTAGAGAACTTAGGAATTAGAGATAATCACTGCTACAGAAAAACATTGAGAACTCAGTGATATTTCCATTCCTTTTTTTTAAATTAATTTATCACCACTTCCCCCTTGGGATATCTACCTATGCAATGATCACTTTCTTTTGTCCCTTCAGTCCTATTCCAGATGTTGGACAAAGAGAGAAAGAAAAGAAGACAGATGAGGAAGAGGACGAAGAGGAAGAAGACACTGAGTCCCTTTGGTCAGCCACCCTGAGGAATCGCCTTCCCCGGGGGATTAGTGTTCTTGAGAAGCTTATTGCAACCTGCCCGGTCTGGCTGCAGTTGGACATGGACCAGGACAAAGCAGCTCAAATCCTGCAAGGGGAAACAACTGGGGTGAGTTGGGATTGATGACTGATATGTATCATCTGGGTTCAGTTCTAGGTGTCACATTGTAGCAAGGACATTGACACACTGCAGCATTGCCAAAGGAGTATTGATTGACCTGGATGGGAAAGGAGTGGTAAGAAAATGGGGGCAGTGAGAATAGCCAACACTTTCTGGGAGTTTGACCACAAAAGGGTCAAAAATATAGAATGATAGCTTGAGGAGATGGTGAAGTCAAGTAAAGGTTTTTTGTTTTATTTTTTAATATCTCTGGGGGCAGCTAGGTGGATAGAGCACAGGCCCTGGAGTCAGGAGGACCAGAGTTCAAATCCAGCCTCAGACAGTTACTAGCTATGTGACTCTGGGCAAGTCACTCCACCCTGTAAGTAGTAGGAGAAGGAGAAGAAGAAGCAAAACTGGAAGTTAGAGAAATTGATAATTTGGAAAAATAAGACTATAGAAATGCAAAACAAAATTAAAAGCTGGTTCTTTGGGAAGAATAAGAAAATTAATAATCCTTTCATAACCTGAATAAAGAGGGCAGAAAATGAAATCTACAAAATAGCAAATGAACAAGGTGAAATTACAACAAAAACTAGGAAAAAAAGGAATATCACTGCCCTCAACAGGTTTATAGGTGAAAATAAAAAGCTAAAAATAAAGATAGAGCAGAAGGGGAAGAAGAGGGAGGCAGAGACAGAGAGAAAGAGATAGAGAAAGACAGAGGAAGGGAGGAAGGAGAGAAAGAGAAATTATCAATGAGACAATCTCCTGGAGGGGATGAGCTTAAGGCTCTAAGTAGAGAAGTTAACTCAGTTTGGAAAATAAAATCAGAGATTTCTGCCCAATTGTCTGGGCTAGGGCATTGTCTACTACTCCTGCCCTATCCATGAACATCAGGGTAAAATTAGTAAAACTCATCCTGGGCATGAAAAAGCAGCACAGAGTTTTCCAGAGATGATAGTTTTTTGAGGCAGAAGAAGTTCACATCCCAAGTTCTTTTGGGGAAACATTGGGGAGCATCAGGGAGAAGTGTACAAGGAACATTGTGCAGATCTTTCCGGGAATGTCCCTCTGTACATAATGTAGGAAAATGAGATCTGTGTCTTGGGAAGGGGAAGGATGGGGAGCAGATTGTCGTCATGTGGCTTAGGAGAACCACACCTCTCTGGCTCCTACTGGGGAAGGAAGTCAGCGCAGCTGGAATAATAGCAGTCATTCAACAACTCCCATTTCTATAATACTTTAAGGTTTGCAAAGTACTTTCCTTACAATCATGTACTATCCTCATTTTCCATAATGAAGAAACACAATGTCAGTTTAGGCCATTGTTGCTCAACTAGTAATACTAATATTAATAATAGCTAGTATATACATAATGCTTTAAGGTTTATAGAGCACTTTATAAATATTAATTCATTTTAATCTTCAAAACAATGCTGGGAAGTAGAGACTTATTATTCCCATCTTACAAATGAGGAAACTGAGGAGGACAGATTAAGTAGTTTACCCAGGGTCACAGAGCTATCATTCACACACACACACACACACACACACACACACACACGCACACACACGCACACACACGCACACACACGCACACACACGTAATAAGTACCTGAGGCAGGATTTGTGAACTCACGTCTTCCTGACTCCAGTTCTGGCACTCTATCCACTGTACCACCTAGCTGCCTACTAAATGTTAGAGTCAGTATATGAAACCAGCCATGCTAAACCAGCCTCTTCTCTCATTTATCCAAAGATAATATTATTATTAAAGAAAAAGGCAGTTATTATTAAATAACTGAGCTTTTCATAGCATAGCTGTAGTCAAACACTATTCACTCATTTGAGCCTTGCAAAAATGGGTACTGTAAAAATGATCATCTTTATTTTGCTGTTTCGTCATTTTTCAGCCGTGTCCCAATTTGGGGTTTTCTTGGCAGAGATGTTGGAGTGGTTTGCCATTTCCTTCTTTAGCTCATTTTACAGATGAGGAAACTAAGGCAAACAGTTAATTGACTTGTCCAGAGTCACACAGGTAGTAAACATCTGAGGTCAGATTTGAACTCAGGCCCAGTGCCTATCCACCGCACCACCACGGAACTGTCCTCTCATGCTCATTTTGTAAGTATAGGTTAAATGATTGATTCAGGATCCCACAGCTGTGAGTGTGAAAGGTGGGATTTGAACTCAGGTCTTCCTGCCTCAAAATCAAATGGTCTATCCCCCTGATTTCCTCACATGTACTGACAAGAAACCAGAAGGATTGCCTCTCCTTTCCTTATTCTCTCTGTCAGTAAAAGTTTATTATCAGTGGGAATTATAAAAATTCATTCATTCAAAAAATAGGCTATTGGGCACCTACACCTACAGTGTGCGAGGTACTCTACAAGACACAAATTAATAGGGAGGGAATAATTATTTATACAGCACTTACTATGTGCCAAGCACTCTGCAAATATTACCTCATTTGATCCACACAACAATCCTGGGAAATAAGTGCAGTTATTATCTCCATTTTACGGCAGAAGAAACTGAGACAGACAGGTTAAGTGACTTACCGAGGGTCATGCAGCTAGTAAAGTGTCTGATGCTGGATTTGAACTTAAGTCGTCCTGACTCCACGCACCCGGTGTTCTATCAATTGTGCCACTTAGTAAGACACAAACTGCTGCCCAAAAGGAGCTTATAATCAAATTGGGAAAATAAAGCATATAATAATAACAGCTCATAATTCCATAGTGTTTTCTAACTTGAAAAGCACTTTCCTAACTGCCCTATGAGGTAGGTAGCATAAGTATTACCTGATGAGAAAATGGATTCTTGCAGAGACCAAGACCACATGACTGGTAAATGCCAAAGCTGAGACTGAAACATAGGTGCAAACCTAGTATGTTATTCATACTGTCTACCCAGGGCCAGAAGTATATTTTGCCTTGTGAGCAGTATGGACAGTAAACACTCTAGAAGTTCAGAAGAAATTAGCTCCGACTGGGGACATTTAGGAGGGAGGAGAGATTTCATGGAGGAAATGAAGTTCTAGTTGACCCTTCAGAGAAAGGTAAAATTAGGAGGTTGCTAGGTGGTGCATTGAATACAGCACTGTTCCTGGAATCAGGAACACCTCAAAGCTGGCTTGGCTCATTTACTAGCTGTATGACTCTGGGCAAGTCACTTAACCTGCCTGCCTCAGTTTCCCCAACTGTAAAATAGGGATAATAATAGCATCTACTTCATAGTTGCGATCATTCAATGAGATAAGATTTGTAAAGTACTTAGCCCAGCCTGGCACATAGTAGACATATAATAAATGCTTGTCTGAGGAAAGTATTCAGAACAGGGGAGCAGAAATATTGTGAAGACAGAAGCTCCATTTCTGTTTGTGGATCAGAGGAGAGGAGACTGATTAGACTGAAGAGACCAGAGCCAGATAAGCCATCCAGCTAGACTGAAAGGTGGGGCAGAGCCAGATTTTTGGAGCAAGGCAGAAGAACATTAAAAATGGACATTTATGTATATGGCACTCTAAAGTTTGCAAACATTTTGTAGACATTATCTTGTTTGAGTCTCATGAAGTTAGGACTACAGTTGTTATCCTTCCCATTTTACAGATTTTACCAGAAAATGTAGCAAGTGGTTTGTTTAATTTGATCAACTCCTCATAAACATCTGAGGTGGGATTTGAACCAGTGTCTACCAGATTCCAAGTCCAGCACTATCCACTGAGCCATGCTATCCTACAGCTTGACCTACCTGAGGCAGTAGTATATGTGCCACTCTCAGGGCTGTATCACTAATTGAGCAAATGTGGGCAGATGTAAATTATACCAAGTTACTGGGTAAGAAATAGAATTCTTATTTTTATAGCACTTTGTACCTCTCCTGTAGATGTCATGCTTCATCTGTCTTCTTATGGTTTGACATGCATACTCAAGCATAGACTCCAAGAGTGCAGGATTTGTTACTTACTGACTTTTGTCAACATTTTGTATACAGTTGGTGTTGAATAATATTTGTTGAATCAGTAAATGAAATAAAACTATGGCCCAAGAGGAACCCAGTGATCGCCCTTGCCCCCAAGCACCTGGCCCCAGAAAATCATCAGGTTCGCTCTGCTTAGATCTGCTAAATTGGAGAGTAAATGGCTCTTTGGAAACTAATAACAACAGAGGCTTCTGAATTCCTCTTGAAATGACCTCTGTGGCCGTAAAAATTAATTTCCTCCCGAATGACGTTCTCCAGGTGTGAAGGCAGCTGGGCATTTTTATGGAGAAGCTTACCAAGATTGAAATAGGTCAGTTATCTCCAGTCACAGGCTCTGTCCATCCAGGTCTGACCTGGGACACTCAGCAGGTTCCAGTGTTCTGTCCACTATGTGGAGGCATTCGTGACAGAAAACATCTTAAAGTGGCCTTATCAGAAAGTACTTGCATTCCAACTGTAGTCAAAACCTGTAGCTAAAGGAATGGAGATCTAATGAGGAAAATTAAGACATCAGTTAGTCAGTTAAGCACTAGGCCAGAGGGCAGAGAGATTGTCCTAAGCCTCTCAAGTCACATCCAAAGGAGGTTGCCTGTTCTGCAGGCAATAGCTATCTTTACTTGGGTTCCATCCATCCTCTTTCTAGGCAATGGCATTGTAAACTGGTAAAGTGGCCACATCCATAGACAAAATAAATGGTTGTCTACCTGGTGTGATTCAGAGGGGCTTGAAAATCCTCCCAACTCCAATATATCTCCTCCATAGGTATCATATAGTGCCCAAAACACCATCCGTGCAAGTTCATTCATTTAGGTAAAGCATTCCAAAGCATTTTTTTTTAGTAAAAATATTCCTAGAAAGGAATCATAGAATTGAGAGCTTGAGGAGACCTGAAAACATGGGATGCTAGAACATATAGAACATGGAATGTATTAGAAGAGACCTTAGAATAAAGCCTGTTAGAACATAGCAGGCAAAAGAACCTTCCAAATCATTGTTCAGTCCAACCTATCATTTTCTAGATGAGGAAATAGAGGCCCAGAGAAGTGACCTATGCAGGTCACACAAAGATAGGACCCCAGGCTAGGTCTCCTGACTCCAAGTTCAGGGCTGTTTTCATGACATAATATACTTTTCTTCTTCCTTAATTGGCAAATTCATGTATTCTGTTAAAAAGTAGTTTTAAAAAAAAAAAAACTTTCTTCCTTTTATGAAAAAAATTTTTTTAATGAAACCTGCAAAAAGAAATTTGATTTTTATACTGGAGACAAATTATGTCCTACATAAATGTACATCCAAAAAAAAATATAAAAAGTTGAACTGGTTGTAAAAATGCAATGATCAGTAGGATTACAATTAGTATCAGGTTGTGTGTATACAGGGAATGCCAACTGACTTTAAGATTAGACCAAGGAAAAACAGACAATAGAGTTCTTTCCAAGAGTCTAGAGAAAATGTTGCAAATAGTGAGAAAGTTTGTGGTTGTTTAGTCATTTTTCAGTAGTGTCCAACTCTTCATGACCCCATTTGGGGTTTTCTTGGCAGAGATACTAGAGTGGTTTGCCATTTCCTTCTTCAGCTCATTTTACAGATGAGGAAACTGAGGCAAACAAGGTTAAGTGATTTGCCCAGGGTCACACAGCTAGTAAATGTGAGAAAAAGATGTATAGATTGGGAGAAATAGAGGCCTCTGTCTTCTCATCTGTGAAATGAAGAGATTGTGATCCATCAATCAGCAAACATTTATTAATCACCTACTATTTACCAGACATTGTGCTAAATGCTGAAAATACAAAAAGAGACAAAAAAATAGTGCCTCCTCCCCAAAAGCTTATAATCTAATGGGATGGGATGTTTGATATTTTAACATTCTATAAGATATATAGAGGCAAAGGGCCTCACTGATCATAAATGTAGCCCAAATCCTAAATTTTACTGATAAGGATACTGAGACCCAATGTGGGAAATGACTTGCTATTTAAAGCACAATCTGGTTCCAAGCCACCTTTCCAAGTTTACTGCTCCTGAGTCCCCTTCATACACCTGACAATCCGACCAAACTGGCCTATTTGCTGTTCATGTCTTTCACCATTACATGTCTCACCTCCATGTCTTTGCACAAACTGTCCCCCATGCCAGCAATACCTTCCCTTCTGATATCTGCCTCTTGGAACCCTTAGCTCCTTTCAAAGCTCAGGTAGGCATCTAGGTAAAGTAATGGACACAGGACCTGGGAGTCAGAAAGACTTGAATTCAAATCTTGCTTCCAATACTTACTGCTCTGTGTTTGCAGGCAAATCACTTAACCTCTGCCTCAGTTTTCCCATCTGTAAAATGAGGGTAATATTAGCACCTCCTTCACAGGGTCATTGTGAGTTAATAATTTTGCAAAACCTAAAGTAATATATAAATATGCCAGCTCCATTTTTGAGACCTTTCCTAATCGCCACCAGCTATAAGTGTCCCCAGAAATCACTTTATCTTTTCCTTGTATGTTACTTTATATGGGTGGGTCATTTCTGTTGATAGAATCTAAGCTTTTTGAAGCAAGGACTAGAGAATTTTTGTTTTCGTATTCTCAACACCCAGCACGATTCCTTGTAAATGCATGGTTGATCAGTTGCCAAGGTCATACACTAATGAGCAGCAGAGCTTGCGCTGGAACCAAGATGTCCTGACTCCCAGTCCAACGTTCTTTCTGCCATATGACATCATGCAGAATTGGTAAATAAATAGTAAATGGAATGGAACCACACAAATATGTATACTCCAATCATCATGAACAGGAAAACAGAAAAAAACAATTCACTTTAGAAGGGAGATTGGACGTCGTGGTGTATTAACATTCGCTCCAGGCTGGTTAATGGAGGAGGTGATCTGACCCAGCAGAACTGATGGTCCTTCTCTATCTCTACTTCTCACGGTTACTGTTAGTACACTACTAATAATAATGGCTAACATTTATAAAGCACCTGCTATGTACCAGGTACATATATTAAGCTCTTTACAGATATTGGCGTATTGTTATTATCTGTTGTTAGCGCAGTAGTTGTTCTTTAGTGAATGGAGAGCTGGCTTGGCAGCATACGTACTATGTGACCCTGGCTAAGTGACTTAACCTCTCAGTGTTCTAGGAACTGTAGAGAAAGCTTCTCACCAATGGAAGTTCCCTATACGAAGGAAAGCACAGGTCCAGTTCCTAGCCCTATAAAGCCATAAAGAGAGTAAAGGATAATAATAATAGCTAATATGTGCCATTAGTTGTGTGACCCTGGGCAAGTCACTTAACCTCCATTGGAGAAAGAAATGGCAGACCACTCCAGCATTTTTGCCAAGAAGACCCCCCAAGGACAGTGTTGGCGTGCTGTGGTCCATAGGGTCACGAAGAGTCCAGACCAAGAGTAGTGGATGATCTTGGTGTCTTGCAAAGCTCTAAGTGCTTGCTTTAGCTACCTTCATGGTGACACTACTGAACAACTGAATGATAACAGTTTGCCAGGAACTGTTAGGAACTTTATAAATATTCTCTCATTTGATTCCCACAACAACCCTGGGAGATAGGTACTATTATGACTCTTCATTTTACAGATGGAGAAACTGAGGCTGGCACTGATTTATCCAAGATCACACAGCTAATAAGTGTCTGAGGTCAGAGTTAAGTTCATCTTCTGACTCCTGTGCCAGTGCTCTATCCATGGCACCATCTCTAAGGACAAAGATTCCCCCATTGTCCCTTCTCGGAACTGAAATTTGCCGTGAATATTTTTCCTGTTCTTAATAATCATAAGCAGTTGATTGAGCTTACATGAAATGAAGTCACACTGCAAGTGAAAAGTCTGCTGAAGACCACCAGTCCAGTTCATTCATCCTGTCTCTTCTTTTTAGTGCGTATCACTCCTGACAAAGGAGCTACCCTCTCCTCCCTTTATGTGAAAGAAAAAAAGGAGGCACTTGTTTGCTAACTAAAATTTGTGACTTTTACCCATGAGGTCTCTCTCAGCCTAAGTTTACATGTCCTGCAACTTTGCTTTTCTCTTTCATATTTTTTCAAAGGAAACATATCCAGACCACCTACTAGAAAGGCACCTTCTATGAAGAGGCCACTTTGAGCTGTACGCAGGAAAGAGGGGTGGAGGCAGCATTTCCTGCTGGAAACCTAGAGTCCTTGTTTTAGTTCATGTTCGTTTTCTCTCCTGCTCCCAATTTTCTTTTTCTTTCTTTTTTTTGGAGGCAAGCAAGGTTGAGTGTCTTGCCCAGGTCACACAACTAGTAAATGTCTGAGTTCCCAATTTGAACTCAGGTCCTCCTGACTCCAGGACCAGTGCTCTATCCACTGTGCCAGCTGGCAGCCACCTAACTACCCTTCCACCCAACCCCGCCCCCCCAACTCTTGTTTTTTGTTTGTTTTTAAATTTTTAATTTATTTATTTATGTTTGGTTTTCAACATTCATTTCCACAAGATTTCAATTCTAAATATTCTCCCCATCTGTCCCCTCCACTCCCCCCCCAACTCTTAACAAGCAACAAAGATGGTCTGATGTTCATTCCCACACCTCCTTCCCTTTGGTTGGTCCCGTAGCCTTTACTGCCATCCCATCTCTGTCTTCCACCCATCCCAATCCTGTTCATCCTTAAAAACCCAACTAACATCTCCCTTCCAGGGTTCATTGATTTTTTTTTTTTCTATCTCTCCTCTGAAATCCTACATGATTTACAGGTTATAGTTCATAGTTTGACTTTCAGCTGAATTCTTTCCTTGTACTACTTACTCTCTCTTACTTAATGTCATCATTACCAACAGCCATTTTTGAGCATTTACTGTGTGGAAGGGAATCGTACAAACTTCTCTCATCTATGAGCCTTCAGTGTTGGACTGCTGCCTTGTACATGGATGAGTAGACAGCTATAAATGGTTGTTACTGGTTAGACTTAAATAGATAATATAACTCTTTAGAGCCAGAAGAGAACTTAGAAATCATCTACGTCAAGTGATCTCTTTAAGTTGACTTATGGATTGAGTTTTTTTCTTCTTTTCTCTGCTCAGATCGCATTTTGTAGAGGGTGCAAATGAGTCCCCAAAGAGTCAAAGGCAGATCACAGGTTAAAAGAAAGAAAAAGAGTGATATTGTGGTAAAGGAGAATGAGGACAGTCCTCATCTTTACTGGTGTGACTGTGAGCAAACCACTTAACCTTGCTTATCTATTAAATGGGTAATAATAATGACTTTAAGTGATTTTCTTCCATTGTTGTGAGAAAAGCACTTGTTCTGTTATGGTCAACTCTTTGTGACCCCATTTGGGGTTTTCTGAGCAAAGATACTGGAGTGGTTTGCCATTTCCTTCTCCAGATCATTTTACAGCATGGTAACTGAAGCAAGCAGGGTTAAGTGACTTGCTCAGGGTCACACAACTAGGAAATGTCTAATTTCAATTCAGGAAGATGAGTCTTCCTGACTCCAGGCCCAGTACTCTGGGCACTATGGCACCACCTAGCTGCTCAAGAAAAAGCATTAGATAACATGTAAAACACTATAGAAATGAGTATTATTATCATTAAGCAGAAAAGGGACAAGAGTTTGTGTGCACACTGGATGAACTCAGTCCTTTCAGCCTATGCTGCACACACAGATGGTCTGAAGAATATAACAGAGGGATACAGATGCATGGTATGTTTCTAGTTTGGGTAGAGGCAGGTAACCCAGGTATGGGAAAGAAAAAGCCCCAAATTTCTGGCCCACTTGACTCTTTGGGACTTTGTCTGCATTCCCTTTGCTTTGGCATCAGCATTGTGGCGCATCGTAAAGAGTGCTGGACTTTGAATGTCAACACAGATTCTAGCTGTGTGACCCTGGGGAATTGACACAACTTCTCTGAACCCTAGCTTCCTCATCCATAAAATAGTCACAATAATCCCTGCAGAATCCACTTACTTTGTAAGGTTGTCATGAAGATCAAAGGAAATAAAATTTCTTCCCCACCATGTTGTGAGCCATCCCCATTTCACAGTGGAGCCAAGAGCAATTAAATGGACATTTTAATATGGCTACTAAGAGGTAGAGGTGGGATGAGATCCAGATCTCTTGTCTCCTCCTTGAAGGCGCCCCCCACTGACTGTAACTTACATTAAACCTATTCCATTTCTGAATTTTAATGGCACTTATCATCCATATCAGGGCAGTTAGGTAACTCAATGAGTATCCGGAAGATTCATCTTCCTAAGTTCAAATCTGACCTCACACCCTTACTTACTAGCTGTATGACTCTGGACAAGTCACTTAACCCTATTTGCCTCAGTCTTCTCATCTGTTAAATGAGCTGGAAAAGAAAATGGCAAACCACTTCAGTATCTGCCAAGAAAGCTCCAAGTTGGGGTCACAAAGTGTCTGACATGACTGAGAAAAGACTGAATTGACCAAACCGTCCATATCATACAATATCATGTTTGAGTGTACACTTTTGTTTGACTCTTCTCTAGTTGTTGCATGTCTGGGGAGCCTTGACTCCCCAACTGTAATGTAAGTTCTCCAAAGGAGGGAGATGTATCACCTACTTTTTATCTGCATGAGGCTTAGTTCAGTACTAAACTTACAACAAAGAGCATCTCATCAGTATTTAACTTAAAATAGCAGGGTTGCCAATATCTCTGTACTAGACTGTGATCTTCTCCAGGCCAGAAACTCATCTGTGCATGGAGCCAGTTCATGGAATAACTCATACTGAGTTCTGATCTAATTCCCAGAGCTTTGTGTGCCTTGGACTAAAGCATCCAATTTCCCTGTGCCTCTGGGGGAGATAGGACCTAGCTATGGTCTGGTGAGCTGACTATCACAGATAGGTAGCGGATGTGACTGCAAGACCCATTGCTAAAGAGGAAGTGCTATGTGACGTTACTAACCAAAAGGGTGGCTATTGAGCTGCGCAGGGGCCTGGGGCACATACAAGTCAGGCTCTCTTAGGAGAAAAGATAAACTTCAACCTGGACCAGTCTTTCCAAATAGATTTCCAGAAAAGGAAAAACCAAGCATGCCCGAGGCAGAAATCCAGTCAAAAAATGAAAGTGACAATAAGCAAAATTCTAAGATTCCATGGTTTTTTAATTATGAAAATTCTGTGAGATTCCATGCATCTCAAATCCTGAGACTCTACAGTTCTAAAGTTTCATTCATTCCTTAAACAATCAATAAGTAAGGACCTACACTATGTGCAAGGATCTTTCAGGGTGGGGGCTAAAGACAATATTTATACAAATAAATAAGGGCAAAACAGTTTGGGGGGAGAGAGAGAGAAATAGAGACAGAGAGAGACAGAGAAACTAAAAATAAGGGTGGGGTTCAGGGAAGGCTTCCCAGAAAAGGGTAACAGTACCTAAGCAGAGCTCTTAAGAAAACTAAAGATTCTAAGCAGAGGTGAAAAGGGAAAGCCTATTTCAGGCCAACCTGGGCAAAGGTTTGAAAGCAGGAAGAACAGCGAGTTAATAAGTCTGATAAATTTGAGCTGGATCATGTAGGACTTTAAATGATATGCTGAAGGGTTGTTATTTTATAAAATATAACTTTAAGATTTATAAAACACATACAGGATCTCATTTAATCCGCACAATGAGATAGTATTTTTTTTTTTAATACTATTTGTATTTGGTTCCATAGTACATTGGGAGTATCCAAATGGTGGCCATTGTTGGGGATGTTAATTCGCTATAGAAATATGTACAGATCTTTTCCATATTTAAAAAAAAAAATCTGTTTTCTCTCCTTCCAGCTTCTCTGAACTTATTCAGGCTGGTCCTTGGAAAACAGACCTGCTAGAGTTTTTTACTCCTTTTACTTACCCTTTGAGTACCCAGGATCACTTGTGCACCATACAATGAATAGATTTTTATGGTCAATAGTTAATACAAATATTGTTATCTCTATTTTATAATGAGGAAACTGAGATCAAGAGAGATTAGTCAGCTTGCCCAGTGTTACACAGCTAGATCCCCTGTCTCCAAGGCCACTATTCTTTCCACTATAATATACTATCTTATCATTTTATGAAAGTCAACGAAAGTAGGAAGTCACTTTTCCTCTCTGTTACCATTATCAATAATGTAAAAAGTAGATTATAGCATCTATATTAAATATTTTTTGTCATTATAGAATAAAATATATATTTGTATTATAGCAAGCAATAAGTAGAATATAGAGAATCAAGGTTATAAGGTACCTAGAAATCAAGCTAGTCTGGGGGTTCTTAACCTTTTTTTGTGGCATGGACCCCTTTGGCTATTTGATGAATCTCTATGGATCCTGTCTTAGAATATTGTCTTTAAATGCACAGGATTACAAAGAAAACCAATCATATTGAAATAGTTACTTTTAAAAATCAAGTTCACCCACCCCAGGTTAAGAACCCCAATCTAGTCCAATTCATTCATTTGACAGAAGAGCAAGAAAGGGCCAGAGAGGTTCTATTATATTCCTAGTGTCCCAGAACAGTTAGTGACAGATGTAGCGTCAGAACCTAGATCTCTTCTCTCAGTGGTCTATTTTGTCCTCTACATCCTTCCTCTTCCTTATTTGAAGGCAATCTGGAAACATTTTTCTTATATTTAAAAAAAAAAAAAAAGATTCCTCTCTGCGCCTAGACTGGAATTTCATTTTACAGCTCAGAGAACATAATCCTGTCGTTCCTTGTGTTCTAGATCTTCTTGGTCCGGCGAGAGAGTAATCTCAAACACATGATTCTCTCAGTCCATTTTCCTTCCTTCAATGAGACTCTTTCAGATGTGCTGGAATACAATATTAAAGAAGAAAAGTCAAGTGAGTATATAAACCTTTCCTTTTCGGGCCTTAGACCAACAAGCTGCTTTAGCCACCTTCTAACCACAAGCACTTGATGGTGTTTAAATTAGGAGAAAAATGATGTCTTCAGCAGTCACAGCTAGCCAGAATTTCCTCTGGCCTCAAGCCAAGAAGGGTTGCTCTGAATTTGATACATCACTTTAATTTGCACCTGCCAGTGTCACGGATTATTTTCCCTGCCCCAGTATGGCCTCTATAGAATTTCCTTTCATTTTCAAGAAGCCAAAGGTAAAAAAGCAGTCATTTAAGGGACAGGAAAATTGAGTTGGGAGACAGGAGGACTGGGGTATCAGTCCTTGTTTCATTACTAACTCACAACAGGACCATAGGCAAGTCATAGATTCTTAGAACTAGAGGGGACCTGAGAGGTTCATTTATTTTAACTCATACCTGAAACATGAATCACCTCTTCAACATTCCAATTTTCCCTCTGGTATGTGGCCATAGAAATTTTCCTTTCCTTATTTAGATTCTAGGATTATTTTAAAGATCAAGGATTATTTTAAGGATCAAACACTGGTAGGTATGAAAGTACTTTGGAAAGCATAGTGTGGTCCAAAGATCAAGGATTAGTGTTAAGTTTTATAAGTTTATTAAGTTATGTTTTAATTATTTAATTTATTTATTATTTATATTATATATTTTAATTTAATTTATTCAGTTGTAAGTTTTAAGACTAAACTGAATCTTGTCAAATGGTTTGGCATTTCAAACAGTAATACAAGGTTTCACAATTACCTCCTCTGTAAAATGAGGGGATTATTAAACTAAATGACTGCTAAGCTCCCTTCCAACTTTAGATTCTATGACTCTAGGTGTTGGCTAGTGTTGTTTGGCAGTGGTCAAAAAGAGAGATGATGAAATTGACCCTATGTTTTGGTTTCACAGTGACACATTAATTGTTCTAGCGTTCAAATCTGACTCTTTGTTTTTATTAAGTTTTTAATGACATCTTTTTCTTTACATCACCATAATTTCACTTAGTTTCTCCCTCCTATCCCTCCTAGATAGCCATCCTATATAACAAATGGCATTTGTTAAAGATAAAACAGGGACAAGGAAAAAAATCAGCGTAACTGATCAATAAATTGAAATATTCTGAGAATATGTGCAATGCACAACACTTGTTAACTTACCATCTTTGCACTGGAATGAGGTGGAAGTATTTCCTCATACCTCTTTCAGGCCTTGCTTCTTCTTTGTAATTTTTCATTGTGTTTTCTTGTGGTAGTTCTTTCCATTTACATTGTTATAGTCATTTTGTATATTTCTTGGTTCTGCTTACTTCACTGTGCATCAGTTCATGTAAATCTTTCCACATTCCTCTGTTTATCATGTTCATAATTTCTTAGATCTCAGTAATATTTAATTATATTCATGTACCATAATTTGTTTAGTCATTTCCCAAATTGATGGGTGTCTATTTTGTCTCTAAATTTCTTGCTATCACAAAAAGTGTAACTATAAATATTTTGATGTATATTGGAACTTTCTTCTTATAAATGGACTCCTTGGGGTATAATCATAGTAAGGGGTGGAATTTCTGAGTCAAAAGGTATGGTCATTTTAGTCACTTTATTTGAAAACCTCCAAATTGATTTCCAGAATGGTTGTACCAATTCTCATAATTCCACCAACAATGCACTTGTGTGCCCACTTTCCCACAACTGTCCCAACATTACCTAGTCTCATCTTTTATCATTAGGACCACTAGGTTGCACAGTGGATAGAGTGCCAGGCCTGGAGTTGGGAAGATTCATCTTTCTAAGTTCAAATCCAGCCTCTGACACTTACTAGCTGTGTGACCCTGGGCAAGTCACTTAACCCTGTTTGTCTCAGTTTTTTCATCTGTAAAATGAACTAGAGAAGGAAATGCCTAACGACTCCAGTATCTTTACCCAAAAACCCCAAATGGGGTCATAAAGAGTCTGACATTACTGAAACAACTGAACGCCACAGAACAGACTTCTTAAAAGGCAATGTGCCATAGAGGAAAGAGTGCTAGATGTAGAATTACTTTGTTTATTTCATATATATTTTGCATATGCGTTATTTTGCTTTTGAGGGCAAGTAGTTTCATTTTGAATCTCCATCTCTAAAGTATAAGTTGAAATAGTAGCTGCCACCAGAATTCTTAAAGTCTTACTATGGAGATGTGCATATGAAAAATTTTTTAAAAGGGGACGCTTTCTATCTATACAAGATGGGTAGCTAGGTGGCATGCAGTAGATAAGGCACTAAAATGGAGTGAGGAAGATCTGGCTTCAAATCCAGCCTCACACACTTACTAGCTGTATGACCTTGGATAAGTCACTTAACTGCTGTCTGTCTCAGTTTCATTATCCTTCAAAATGGGGAAAATAATGCCACCTGCCTTACAGTGTTGTTGTGAGGCTCAAATGGGATAATATTTATGAAGTGTCATGTAGATGCTAACCATCATTATTTTTATTATCCCTCCACCACTGGGCATATTGAAATGTGTAACCCTCATAAATTCGCCAAACCAGATTTGTCAGTGTTGGAACATGGGGTAGAGGAGAGCACAAAATGCTATCAAAATGCAAAGAATTGTTATTTTTATTTGGACCCTCTACTAGAGTGTTTCTTCAATGTCTCGTCATTTTTTGGGGTTGACCTTAAATAGCACATCAGAGGAACACGGGGTCTGACAGGGTCTACCAAGGTACAGAGGCTTTGAGGATGAATCTAGTGTCATCCAAGGAGCAACCTAGCAAGTAGGAAAAGGTTCACATAAGCAGTTAGGTGACACACTGGATAGAATGCTGCAACTAGAACCAGGAAAAACTCAGTTCAGATCCAACCTGCAGACGTTTACTAGATAGGTGACCCTGAGGAAGACAGTCTTTTCTGCCTGTTTCATCATCTGTAAAATGGGTAGAATAATAGCACTTACCTCCCAGGGTTTTTGAAAGAATCAAATGAGAAAATATTTGTAAAACATATTGTAAAGCGTGAAGCCTTATATAAGCAGCAGGAATGTTGGCCACAAGGCAGAGAAGAGGATTCTGCATCAGTCGAGAGTATCCTCACTAATGAAATTGTGAATATGTATATATATTGAAATCATGTATTCTTAAAATAGGAAGCATTATTTGGAAAGGAATTCCTAGAGAATGTTGAAGCTCGGGAAGAATGTTAGAGATCCTCTGGTGCAGTTCCCTCATTTCATAGATGAGGAAATGGAAGCCTTAGAGAGATGTCAGGACTATATCATGGCAATACAGTTATTCAGTGGCAGAGCTGGGTCCCAGAACCAGGTCTGTTGACTCCAAATCTGATTCTCTTTCCCATATACCAAGCTCCCTATCAGTATGAGGATATGAGTTGAATAGGCATCTCGTTCCTTAAAATGGGTGTAACTTCCCTGGAAGTTGGACAACTTCTCCAAAGTCTTGGTTCATTCTTCGTTGCCTTGTTGAGCAACTAATGAATACTTTGACTTCAGCGCCAGCTAATTTCCTTCTCTCTTCATAAATTGAGTTTTTGCCATGTGAGATAGTCTCTCTAGACCCTGCTCTTCCTCTATCTGTTGCTGCAGTTTATTACTAAGAATAAATGTAACATTTACAGAGCAAATGTTTGCAAAGTACTCTACACGTATTTTCTCACTTGATGATCATAACAACTCTATAAAGCAGGTGTTATTTTACAGATGAAGCAAATGAAAGAAATTTAAATGACTTGCCCAGGGCCATACAGCTTGAAGGCATCTGAGGAAGGATTTGAACTCAGGTCTTTCTTAAAAGTCCAGTGTTCTAGTCATGACTATACTTGGATGCTTCTGTGTTGTTGGTTGGTTCTTGTCCTTCGTTCTCGAAGAGGACCAAAATGACATCAGTGTGCTAGAGTCAAGTTTCAGTGTGTCCCGCTGTGGCTGATCAGAACAGTATGAGTTCAGAATGCCCACCCACAGGTCAGACACAGATAGTCTGTGAACATTCGGGATGGATACTGTAAACTTGCTCATCATTGCTCATCCTTTGAGCTGTCTCAGTTCTGCTTTGCTCATAGAGCGCCTTCTCTGATATGGACTTAGATGCTTCTAGGTTGTAGAAGTGATTGCAATTCCACAAATATCAGTCAAATATTTATTGAATGGTTTGTATATTCTGCGCCATGCTAGGCAAAGATATGGGTAGATAAGGCAAGGCCAGTAGAAAATGCTAGCAGTACCAATGGAGAGAAAAGACATCCACATGAAAAATTCGTTTACAGCATTAGATAGTATGGCAGATTAAACTATTGCATTCAGTCCTGAGTACCTTGTTTTAGAAAGAACATTCATATTCTAGAGCAGTCAGAAAGTAACCACTATAGCAAGAGTCTTGAAATCATGTCATGAGCGTTAGATATGAGAGAAATGATTATTTCTCTCTTATATTGATAGCCTTTAATATGGGGGAGATCCAGGGTTTTTTCCCTTCCTATTTCCTTATTCTGCACCAGGTCAAATCAGCCCTCAAAGATAGAGCTGACAATGAGGTTAGATTTAATATTCTCCTTAATTTTGTTCAGGCCCCACCCAAGTGGGGAAGCTCAGTGGCTTGTGTGGGGCCTAGATCCTTTGTCTAGAACACCCCCGGAGTAAGAGTAGCATATTCAGTCATGTCCCCCAGCCCCTCATTAGAATAGGTCCCCTTCTAATTATAATATTCATTCTTCTCATTGATTATTAACCTATCAGAGTTGACTGCCATCTGTTGAGAACACCCACTCTTCCAAGGGCAAATAAGGCTGCCATGATTCATCACTGGTTCTGGAGAGATGACCAAATGACCAATCCTTTTATTAATTACTCACTAGCAATAATTAATAAAATGAAGGAATTGGGGATGTTTAGCCAGGAGAAGACAAGGAAGGAAAAGTTGTTTCAGTCATGTCCAACTGTCCATGATACCATTTGGGATTTTCTTGGCAAAGACACTGGAATGGTTTGCTACTTCCTTTTCCAGCTCATTTGACAGATGAAGGAACTGAGGCAAACCGGGTTAAGTGACTGGCCCAGAGTCACATGGCTAATGAGTGTCTGTGGTCAAATTTGAACTCAAGTCCTCCTGACTCCAGGCCATGCCCTCTGTCACTAGGTCAACTAGATTCCCTTAGCTGTGTATTTGAGGAGCTGTCTTTTGACTTGTCCTTTTTGGTCTGTTTGGATCCAGAAAGCAAATTGAAAGCAATAGGTAGAAGTTACAAAAAGACTGACTTAGTGTAAAGTAAAACTTCTAATAATAAGAGCTATCCCAGAGTGGAAGTGCCTGCATCAAGGAGTAATGAGTTCATTATCAACTAGAATTCTTCAAACATTTAGAGTAGTGTAGGCAAAATGGGTAGATTACTAGATTTAGAGTCAAAAGATCTGGCTTCAGATCCTTCCTCCAAAATTTATATTCTGAGCTTCAGTTCACTTATCTATAAAATGGGTATATTAATAACACCACCTCGATCGGTTCATCAGTCAGCAAATATTTCTTAAGCAATTACGACATGGCAGGCGCAACAGGGTTTTTAAGAGAATCAAGTGAGATGATGTATGTAAAGAATTTTGTGAACTTTAAAGGTAAATATTAATGTTCGTTATTATTCAAGCAAAAGCTAGATGACTTTGCTTGACCTCTGTGATCAAGGACTGAGAAAGCTAGAAAGGGGAAAATTTAGGTATAAGAAAATAGTTCCCGATGAATGGAAAAGCATTTATTAATCACTCACTGTATGCCAAGCACTATGGTAAGCTATTGGGTAGTGTTATCAACAGAAAAGTGAAAACATCCAAGCTCTCATACTTTAGTCGGAGGAGACAACACAAAAGAAAGTTCAGCTTTAAGGAAAAGGCCCAGAAGTCTGAGGGGCACAGTAGTGGTCCTCTATCACCCAGTAAAGAATCTTCTGTAGTATCCCTTGAATACCTATGGTGAGGGGGAACACACTATCTTGTATGGCAGTTTACTAGCTAATATCAGAGCAAGAATGGGATTATCTGATTAATCCATTACCAATTTTTTCCTCACATGCAGAAAGCAGGGCCCTGAGAGGATGGAACAGAGGAAAGGAAAGCTTTGCCTGGTATGCAGAAAAGGTCCAAAACATAGGCTAGTCACCAAACTTACAGTAATAGCTAATAATAACAGCAATGTTAATTAGCATTCATGTAAGTGCCTTAACTTTGCAAAGCACTTTACAAATATTAGCTCATGTACTTCCAGTTATAAATCCTAATCTGTGATCAGATCCTGCACTGAGAAAAATTGGTAAATTCCTTTATAAGACTCAGTAAATAAGAATTTAATTCTTTAATTTCATCCAACATACATTTGTTAAGAATCTAGTGTGAACATTGTAATTTTCTGTACAAAGATAAATGAGACCTCGTCTCTGCCTTTAAGAAGTTTGTGGTCTTGTAAAAGGGATGAGACATGTACATAGATGATTAATATAAATTAGAATATGATAAAAACATTATTAATTTATGTTCATATATTTGTTATATTAATTATTATATCATAAATTATTAGCTAATGTAGGTTATTATGGTGATAGATTTATTTTACTTGAATTTTATATGGTTATGTTTATATATTATGTATTTCAGATATTTTTATGTATGTACATTGTCCTTTCCAATAGAATATAAATTTCTTGAGGATAGAGATGGTTTAATTTTTAAAAATACGTGGTAAAGTGTATGTGGGGCAGCTAGATGGTGCAGTGGATAGAGTGCCAGACTTGGAGTCAGAAAGACTTATCTTCCTGAATTCAAATCCAGCCTCAGACACTTACTAGCTATGTGACCCTGGGCCAGTCACTTTCCCCAGTTTGCCTCAGTTTCCCCATCTGTAAAATGAGCTGAGAAAGGAAATGGCAAAACGCTCCTGTATCTTTGCCAAGAAAACCCCAAAAGGGATCATAAAGAGTAAGACACTACTGAAAAAGCGACTGACTGAAGCATTTATATAGTGTCTACTGTGTGCCAGATACTGTGTGAAGCACTTTACAAATATTACGTCATTTGATCCTAACAGTGACTCTTGGAGGTGGTGCTGTTATTATCTCCATTTTACAGATGAATAAACTGAGATAGATGGCAGTTAAGTGACTTGAACATGGTCTCAGTATCTGAGGCCAGATTTGAATTCTGTCTTTGTACAACCAAGGTCCAGAAGAATGATTGGCACATAAGGAGCTGTGTATGCTGAATAATTGATTAATTGCTACCACAAGTATATCTCAAAACTGCTCTTTGAACCCAAATGCCTTGACTCTTACGTCCAGGATTCATTTTGTTACACCAGTTTAACTTTCTAGTCTTACGACTAATTAAAGAGAAAACTGCACATTGATGGCTCTGGTTTTTGATGGTATGTGTTTTGTCACAGTCCACCACCTCCACCCTACTCCATGCATCTTATTTTTCTCACAGAAAGTGTGTGAGGTAACTAGATGTGCTTTGTGTAGATCGACTTTTTGGGAAGCCAAGATTATTCTGCTGAGGAATGCAAATGTCTTATTTCTTTTGCAAAATGCAAAACTAGACCAAATTTATCATCTCTATTTTGTGCCCCAATGAGATGTCTTCTTAACTTCTCTGGACCTCTGTGACTCAAAATTGCTTCCCTGAGGAAGTAAAAGACCCAGTCTTAGTAGATTCAGAATACAAATCACAGCACCCACAATTCTGCCCACGTAGTTTCGCAAATAGGAAGTTGTGGACATCTTTAGAGTAGTTACATGGCCTAGTGGAAAATGCATTAGCCTGGGAGTAAGAGACTTGAGCTCTCTAATGCCCCGTTGGCTCTGATACTAACTTAAGTGATTCACTAAACCTCTTGGCCTCAGTTTCCTTATATGAAAAATGGGGATAAAAATACCACAACTTCATCTCTTCATGAGAGCATAGAACTAAAACCATACAAAAGTCAAAAGGGCTCTAATGGTGTAAGGAATCATTTTTTGAGAAAATGTCTTAATCCTGACCCCATATGTCCTGAAGATCCAGAGCATGGTGCCTTCTGTCTTTCTCCATAGACCAGTTAGTAAATTGGGAAGCTGTGCTGTAACAGTTTTACCTACTTCTTTTTGTTTTTGCCTCTCCCCAAAGCTACGTAAACATTCAGGGGAGAGGTTTATTGGAAAGTACCCTCTAAATGGACTAGCACGTTATGGCAGTATGGTTCTTTCTCTGTCTTTCCACATCTCCGGAGGATCAAAGAATCCTTTGTACTTTAAGGAGCTGGAAATCCTGATCCTGTGGTGCTTTTCACAATATCGTGCTGTTACTTCCCCCTTCGGTCTTCATTCTCACTGTGGAAACTTTCTGGATTACTTAGTGGAATTTTCCCTAACGGAATGTTCCTTTAATTCACTCATCAGCCCTGTTCCAAGCCCACTTTGCTTTTTCTTAGCACCTGCAAAAGTAGAACCATAGAATGTTTTAGTAGATTTTTATTGCTAGTTTTGATTTCTAGTTTTTGATTTAGATTTCTCCTTACATCCTTCCCACTCATCCCTTCCAGAGAAGTCATCCCTTACAACAAAGACATTTTTTTAACTACAGAAAAAAAGAGGTAATAGAGAAAAAATAATTCAGTAAAATCTATAACATCAAAGATGTCTGCCATTATATGTTAAAGCTAGAAGCAGTATCAGGTGCTGTCTAGTACAATCTATGCCTATCCACTTCATTAAGCAAACATTTAATAACTATCTCCTGTGTGCAGAACATTGTGCTCAGGGGTAGGGGAGATGTAGAGGTTTGATAAGACACAATCTATGTCCCCATGGAGCTTATAGTCTAGGGGTAGAATGAGACACAGAGACACCTAAAATTGGGGGTGTGCTAGAGCCAGCTGAAACTGAGATGATTGTTCAATTTTCCGTGTGAGCATTTACACCTTGGGAATCAGCAAAAGTTACAAATTAAGCCTTGATTTATTATTTTGTTGATTATCTAGACTTAAGAAAATCATGGAGAAAATGTGTATTGTGCATATATTAATTTAATTTTAAATTTAATATTAAAAGTGTATTGTGCGTATTTTTTCCAGAGGACTGATTGTCAAATATTTACCAGCAATCCATTATTAATATATAATATGATATATGTATGTCATATATATAACCACATATATACATACAATATTACTATATCCTATATTACATAATATTAATATGTCATGTAATGTGTATATATCACTGCCACACCTATAATATTAATATGTAATATTAATAAGTATAATTATTATGATGTGTAGATTGTCTCTGCAGTTTTTCCAGCATGAGCATATCCAGCTTCCTCTTAAATACTGAACATTTAACCTGTAGATTCTGTTCTCCATTAACCAAAAGTAAGAGTCACAACTACTGAATATATATGGGGTAGGAAAGAACTACATACACCATTCTTACACCAGCATCACTTTCTGAAATTCTAGGAAGTTCTCTTGGAAGGAGGAAAATTTGTTAAGAGAACAGGAGAGGGACCCGTGAAATATGATTGTTATAGACAAAGAATAATCGTTTCATTAAAGAGAAGTTTTAACACTTCTAGTCAGCCCACGAAGACTTAATTGAATCAAATAGCTTTCAGAGATAGTGGGGTATAACTGAAAGCACACCCAATTTAAAATTAGAAAACCAGAGATTCATGTCTGGCCATGACATTAACTTAACTAGCTTTGTGACTTGGAGGAATTCATTAGCTTCACCTGTAAGATGAGGGGTTGGGTCACATACTTCCTAAGAGTCTTCCCAGCTCCCAGCAGTCTATGTCTTATAATCTAGTTTTAATGTCCAATATGTTCTAGCATTCTTATTTAGAGCATAGGTGCTCTAAATAAGTTCCCTTCTGAGGGTTCCAGTTAAAGGACCCCACTGTTTACCATGATTTACCAAAAGGCAACATTTATGAAATTCTTTATAGGTAGGTCCTGTGATAAAACTCTTTGAAAAATAATACTCGTAATTTTGTTTTTGGTCTGAAACTTCTTTAGGAAGGGAAGATAGGCACATTAATTGGTTTTGAGGACATGTGTAAGAGAGAAGAGGAATTATTTTCTTACGTGTAGCTAGTAGTAAATTAGAACGTGACCCCAGGAAGAGAAGCTAGTGGTTATGTGAGAGGTGTGGATTTGTTGGGTATTTTGGGGTGAGGTAATATAGTGTTTCTAATCAAGTGAGGTGTCATTATCCTGAAGTCATGCAAGAGAGTGGTGGTATCACCCAAGACTATTTCCCTAGGACTTTGGCTATATAGTTAATGAGTAGTAGATTAGGAATCAGACATCCTGAATTTAGTCACAGATCCAGTGGCTATATTTAATACTTACTGATTCATCTCTGTTTAACACAAAATCAGCCCTGCTACTGGATAAAAAATTCAGCAGATTTATTACATTGTTTTAGTGGTATAATATGCCTTTCAAGGGGGCAGCTAAGTAGTGAAGTAAACAGAGTACCAGACTGGGAGTCAGGAAGACTCATCTTCCTGAGTTCAAAACTGGCCTAGGCTAGTTGTGTGACCCTGGGCAAGTCATTTAACCCTGTTTGCCTCATCTGCAAAGCTGGAGAAGGAAACGACAAACCGCTCCTATATCTTTGCCTAGAAAACCCCAAGTGGGGTCACCAAGAGTTAGATTCATCTGAGCAACAACCATAAAACCCCTTTCAAGGAAGGAATGTGGGTTCGTAGCATTTGCATATATAAAGGACTATACTTTCCCCCTTCTCTCCAAACTCAGTCTTTGATCAAGCAGAGCAAAATTCTGTTTCTCAGAATAAGTCTCAAGCATCCTAGCAACCCCTACACTTGGACCAAAAGACAAACACTGCTCTTAGAAGAGAACTGAAACATACTAGGTGTAGATAATTAAGACCACTGGGACATAGCTTATCTTCACAGAGCTTTATTACCACCCCAGCTCTCTTTCTGGGCCCTTCAAAATCTCCTCATTCTTGGCTACACTTCAGGCATCTCCGACATTTTGCAATTTGCAAATCTCTTAGTTGTCTATCCTGTTTTGGCACAGCAGCCTAAAAATATTCCCTAGGAGGAGCCTTGATCTCTCTGTTGACAGTTAATACACTGTTCCTGATTTCAGACTCTTAAATTCTAATCAAGACACTTCCTAAAGATGGGACAGAATCTCATGAGAAAAGGACTTGATATTCAAACTGAAGAGTCGAGAACTCTGATAGGCCAAACAGAAGGCATCAGAGAGATTCTGAGATGATGGGTGTTTACCAGTCCAAGAAGGCAAATAGACAAATTCCATTGGCATGAAAATGAAATGCTGGACAATTTTAATTTTACTCTGCCTGATCAAGAATTAAATCTGGAAAAGAGGAAGGGCAAAGAGCATATTTTAGCCTGAAAATCTGATGCTCCATAATCCAGTTTCCAACCCATGAAAATCTTTCAGTATCATGTTAAGTTTCAACAATCAATCAATAACACTGATTATATGTTCTGATCTAGGGCCAGGTGCAGTGCCTGACATGCACACACAGAGTAGGTACTTAATAAATGACCTTGTCACTCTCTTGCTTGAAAACCTTCAATGGCTCGTTGGTGCCTTCTGAATAAAATATAAACTCAGTTTTGACATTCAAGGCCCCAATCCACCTGCCCAGCCTAGTACTGGGGACTGTTTCATTTTTATCTTTACATTCTTAGTACCTTGGACAGTGCCTGATACATAGTAGGTACTTCATTTTCACTGAATGATGTCATGCTACTCCTACCACATGTCTTCAGTACCTTGCCAAACTAGACTGCTAAAGCACTCATCTCCCAAATTCATCCCATACTGTCTTGTCTCCCTACTTTCTTTTTCATCTCAAACTCTACTCTCCTCCTCTACCCCTACTCCCTTTTATTTCTATTACAATCCTACCTATCCACCAAGAATTAGCTTAGATATCTCTAGTTAAAACTCTTTGGCTCTAGATCTCTCATAACCCCTAATATTAGACTTTTCCTATGTGTTTGTTATCATTTGATTTTTCTTATATCAGTTGTATGCCTTATCTTTTCTGACTTCATTAGAAGTGTTTTATTCTTCTTTGTATCTGTGTCACTGACATAAGACTTGATACATAGCAGGAAAAGGGGTCATTATCTCTTTTTTTGTAAATGAGGGGAAGATTTCCAAAGGTCACACAGTCTCTCTAGTAAATGGCAGCACTGGACATGGAAAGGAAGATAAGTGGTGCCATAGTCAAGAGACCTGGTTTTGAACCTCAGATGTACCACTTGAGCAAATCACCTAATTCTTCTGGGCCTTAGTTTTTTCCATCCAAAAAATGGGGAGTTGGAGTAGATGACCTCCGTGATCCCTGTGAACTCTGAATCTATGGTCTTGGTATCCTAAATGTAGCAGCACATCCCCGTTTTTTCCAGTACCAGACAACCTCAACTCAACTTATCGACGTTTTAGTGAGGATCTTATGTACACATTTCTGGAACTGCCCTTACCCAAGTTCAGGCCTTCATCACCTCATGCCTGTTGTTATTCAGTCATTTTCAGTTGTGTTGGACTCTCTGTGACCCCATTTGAGGTTTTCTTGGCAACAGTACTAAAGTGGTTTGCCTTTTCCTTCTCCAGCTCATTTTACAAGTGAGGAAACTGAGGCAAACAGGAGTAAGTGACTTGACCAGGTCACACAGCTAGGAAGTGTCTGAGGTCAGATTTGAACTTAGGAATATGAGTCTTCCGGACTCCAGGCCCAGCAGTCTATCTACTGTACCACTTAGCTGCCCCTGCTTCATGTCGAGATTATTTCAGTAGCCTGATGGTTAGTCTCCCTGGCTCAGATCTCTCTCTACTCTGTTCCATCTTCCACTCAGCTGTCTGATCTTTTTAAAGAGGTCTGACCATATCACAACTAGCTCTCTCCTCTTATTCAGTAAACTCCAGGGGCTTCCTATTATCTCTAAGTTTAAATACAAAATTCTTTTTGGCTTTTGAAGTTCTATATAACTTGTTTCACATCTTACTTCCTGCCACATACCTTGTAATCCAGTGACTCTGAATTCCTGGTTGTTCCCCTGAAAGAGATGCTCCATCTCTCCACTGGGCATTTTCACTGACTATCCCCCCATGCCTGGAACACTGTTTTGTATCACCACCTGTCCCACCTTCTGCTACAAGTCTCTCCTCGCTCTTAATGCCTTCACTTTGAGATTTATCTCCAGCTTATTCTTGTCCGTGTTTGGTTAGTACATGACTGTTTGCATGTTTTCTCTCCCATTAGAGAGCCCCTTGAAAGCTGTTTCCTGCCTTCCCTTGTATCCGTGTTACTTAACACAGTGCCTGGCACATAGTAGGTGCTTAGTAAATGCTTATTGACTTGTTGAGGGGCTACTTAGATGAGTAAGACGTAGTGGTTAGCGCCCTCAGGGAAGGTAGTATTCATACTGACTGCTACCATGAATTTCTCTTTATGACCTGGACCTCCCAAATAGCCAAACTGTTTCAATAGTTTTGAGCTAAACTGTGGGATTTAGACCTCCATTAGCAGTACTCCAGGAGGGAGTCCAATTTGGCATCTCCAAGTGGATTTTGAGGTCTCAGGAACCAAAACTAAACCTCTGTGGGGGAGGGGGAGTAATATCTGAAAAGGGCCTATTCTCTACCATGGAGGAAAGAAAAACAAAAATAGAAACCACCCCAGGTGGTGGTTGCCATGGCAGTCTCACAACCAGCATGTTGTGGGGAATCTTTAAAAAACAAAATACCAAAACTGTGCTGGAGCCCAGACAGAGCCCAGAGCTGTCAGTCAAGCCTAGTCATTTGACTTTGGGGCACAGTCGGGGGTGGGGAAGCCTGCGGGAGTGTATGAGACAGGACCTGTCATTTCATTGACAATGAAGATCAACCCCTTCTTTCCAGTTCACACCAAGGTTAAGTGACTTGCCCAAGGTCATACATGTCAAAAGGTAACAGGAACTGGACATCATAGAACAAAAATCTGTGGAATTAGAATGGAATTTCTATGAAATTCTAAATTCTGTGGAAATTGGAAGGGGCTCCAGAGGTCGTTTTGTCCAACCCATATAGAATTCCCATTGTAACATACTAGCCTCTGATTATCCAAGAACACCAAGGAGGGAGAACAACCCACCTCTCAAGGCAGTCTGTTCCACTTTTGGACAAGTCTAATTGTTAAGAAGTTTTCCGGACATAATTTTTTATTTTATTTTTATTTTTTTATTTCTATTTATCATATTTATTTACACTATATTCATTTTTATTTAATTTTTTCAGTTTTTCAATTTAACAAAAATTTATTTTTATCTCCCTTCTACTCTTCCCCTTGGGGGAAAAAAGGAAAAAATAAGCCCCTTGTAACAATGATGGTTAGTTAAGCCAAGCAAATCCCTTCACTGACCATGTCCAGATATTGATTATTCTACACCTTGAGTCCATCTATCAGGAGGAAGGAGGAGGAAATTCATTATCTCTCCTTTGGAATTGAAGTGTTCCTGATATTTCAGGATTAACTCAAATTTGTAGATAAACTAGGTTTTGCAGTAGACACAACACCAGTCTAAGGGTCAGGAGAATCAAAGTTCAAATCCAGCCTCAGACACTTATTAGCTATGTGACCCTGGACAAATCATTTAACTCTCATTGCTTTCTTTGCCCTCCCCCAACACCCACCAAAAAGATAAAATTTTGTCTTTTACAACTTGTACTCATTGTTACCGGTTTTGCCCTAAAGGGCTAAAGAGAACAAGTTTAATTCTTCCTCCAGTTGTAGAAAAGTATTATATCCCAGAGTCTTCTGTTCTCTAAGCTAAATGTGCCCCATTTATTCAGTAAATCCTCATTTGAATCATAAAAATCGGGAAAGGACCCACACGTACAAAATTATTTATAGCAGCTCTCTTTGTGGTGGCCAAGAAATGGAAATCGAGGGGATGCCCATCAATTGGGGAATGGCTGAATAAGTTGTGGTATAGGAATGTAATGGAATACTATTGTGCTATAAGAAATGACAAGCAGGTGGACTTCAGAAAAACCTGGAAAAACTTACATGAACTGATGCTGAGTGAAGGGGGCAGAACCAGGAGAACATTGTCCATATTAACAGCAATACTGTTTGATGAGCAACTGTAAATGACTCAGTTCTTCTCAACAATGCAAGGATCTAAGACAATTCCAAAAGACTCTTGATGGAAAATGCTGTCCACATCCAGAGAAAGAGCTATGCAGATCGATGTCTACTATTTGTTGGCATTTCTTCTTTCTTGTGGTTTCTCCCATTGGTTCTAATTCTTCTTTACAACACGACAAATGTGAAAATAGATTGAACATGAATGTATATGTATGTATCAGATTGCATGCTTTCTTGTGGGGGGGAAGGAAAAAGGAGGGAGAAATTTTAGAATTCAAAATCTTAATGGAAGTGAATGTTGAATTTAAATGAATGAATGAATGAGTAAAAAATTGGATCCTCCTAAAAAACAAACAGATGTTTGCATTTGACCTGAATGCAGGTCTTTCTTCTTGACTCCAAGGTTAATTCTGTAGTTATTTATTTGTCCTTTATTTATGCCTTGTTGCCTTTTAGAATTTGACTGGGGTTTTTTTAAATAGGAGAAGATTATTTGGGCATTGAGGGTAAGGATTCAGGATTCACCAGCAGAAAGGCTAATTAAAGAAACAGCAGTCAGTACCTTCAAGGAAGGGCACAGAGACACCAGGAAGAACAGGGTTTATAACCTCAAGGGTGACCTAATGCATAACAGAAACTCAGTTTCTCACCTCCGCCTTCTTCCTGAGGACCAACAGCCCAGCCCCATTCTCTCTGAAATAACTTTAGCAATTAGAGCTTTCACTTTTCATCTTTTTAACCCAAACTCCTTTTCTCTGACTATAGAGCAAGGTTCTAATATCAACCACGGGCACACCCATAAGGGAAGGAAAAAACACTACTAAAATATAATTGTTGTTATAATTGTTGGACTTTTTAGACCCTGTTTGGGGTTTTCTTGGCAGAGGTACTAGAGTAGTTGACCATTTCTTTCTCCAGTGGATTAAGGCAAACAGAGGTTAAGTTACTTGCCCAGAGTCACACAGTTAGCAAGTGTCTGAGGCCAGATTTGAACTCACATCTATCCTGACCCCAGGCCCAGCTGAGTCACCTACCTACCTTTAAAGCTTAATAACTCCCTACAAATTTAGCCCTTCTTTCTGGGGGTATATGGTATACTATCTAGAGATCCAGCCTTGAAGCCAGTAAGACCTGGGTTTAAGTCTCACCCCTCATTTATGGTGGCTGACCTGGAGGACGTCACAACTCTAGGCAACTCTGTGAGCCTTCAAGTTACAGATAAACTGCTGACCTTCATAGGTAGAGGGAGTTTCCTCCCTTGGTAATTCCCTATAACAGTAAAATCAAAGGTCCAGTTCCTATGCCCATTTTTTCTTCATTTTGCAGAGTTAAAGCAGTTTTCCACTGGTTAGCGCAGGTGATGCTATAGATCAGGGTCAGCCTAAAATTCTTTCCCCTTGTATCAGGGCTATCCTTTAAAAAACAAACAAAGAAACAAAAAAAGACTGAATTTAAAATTAGAATACCCAGGTTGGAGTCCCTGTTCTTCTACTTTAAATGTGTGACCTGAGGGAAGTCATTTCACCATTCTAAGCCTTAGTTTTCTCATCTGTAAAATGGCAGGCTTGAACTAAGTGATCTCTAAGATTGCTTCCAGCTCCAATATTCTTGGTCCACATTTGGACTCTTTCAAGAGGTAGAGAGTGTAAAGACATAGAGAAGTCAGTTGTTTAGAAAGTTTTGTCAGAGGGGAAGAGTCATAGTTGTGACCCCAGGTCTCACTATTTCCTCTCACTTGTAGCTTCCAACCTCATCCCTGAACTGAAAGTTCTCTCTCCACAATTAGCTATGAGCTTTTACTTGCCTTTGACATTTAGTATTTCCTTCTTTTCCATGATACTGTATTCTGTCTAGGTTCTCATGACCCTACCCTTTCCTTGTTCTCCCCTTACCAGTCTGGTCAGTTATTCTCAGACTCCTTTGCTACACCTTCAGTCACATCAAGTGTACTAATTCTGAGTGACACTCCTGTCCTCAGCCCTCTTCTCTTTTTCCTCTGCTTCATCAGTTTTCATAGATCTAATTGTCATCAGTCTACTGATGATTGATTCCCAGTTCTATTTATCCATCTCTTCCCACCTCCTAAGTTCCAGTCTCATATCTCCAACTGTGTATTAGACATCCCAAATTGGATGACCTATAAATATTTTTAACTTAGTGTAACTCAAATCATCTATTTCAACACACTCATTTTACCACTGAGGAAGCTGAGTTCCAGAAAGAAAAAGTGACTTGTTCAAGGTAAAGTCAATTCAACAAAGATATATTGAATTCTCAAAGGGGGAAAAATAACAAACCTAGGACCAGATGTCCAAGTAAATTCTATCAAACGTCCTAAGAGCAACTACAAAAAATTTCCAATATTACATAAACTGTTTGCACAAAAAAAAAAAAGGTAAATGAAAGAATCCTTTCAAATTTCTTCTATGAAAATATGGTCTTGATACCTTAACTAGAGAAAGATATATGAGAGAAATCAGGTTATTAATCAATATTCCTGAGGAATATGACAGAGGAGAGAAGAGGACACATTCAAAAGATTTTGCAAAGTGAAACTGTCAACATCTTGGATATGGAGGGTGAGAGATGACTCCTAGAGTGTGAGCCTGAGGGACTGGGAGGATGGTGTTGCCCTCTACAGTCATAGGGAAGGTAGGACAGGGGAAGACTTAGAGGGAAAGATAACGAATTCTGTTTTAGACATGTTTAGTTTAAAGTGTTTTACAGGAATCCAACTGGAGGTATCTGAAAGACAATTGGAGATCAGCACAAAGTGGGGGCAGGATAGGTAGATTTGAAAATCAGCAGCATAGAGACGGTAATTAAATCTTTGGGAACTGTTGAGATATCAAGTAAAGTGAGGGAGAAGAGAAGAGGGTCCAGGACAAAACCCTGAATGATACCTATGGTTAGAAAGTGTGATCTGGGGGAGGAATCTAGCAAAGGTGACAGAGAAGAAATTGTCAGATAGGAGAACCAGGAGAGAGTGGTATCTCTAAAATCTACAGAGAAGAGAGTGGACCACAGAAAATAAGGTGATCAGCAGTCAAAGGCTGAAAAGAGGTTAAGGACAATGAGAATAGAGAAGAGGTCATTGTATTTGATAACCAGGAGATAGTAGGTAACAGAAGAGAGCAGTTTGGGTGAAATGATGAGGTCACAAGCCAGGTTAAGAGTGAGAATGAGAATGAGAGAAAGTAGCCTGCCTTTACAAGTTTAGCTACAAAGGGCAGACTGAGATGTAAAATGATGATTATTCTTTCAGGGATGGAAGAATCAAGTGAAAATTTTTTCAGGATGAGGGGAAGATATGTGTATGTTTATAGACAGGAGGGAATGTGCCAGTAGACAGAGAAAGACTGAAAATTAGTGAGAGAATGGGGATGATGGAAGGGCCAATCTGTTCCCTAAATATTCAACTAAAATTATTAAAGCAATAACTTCAGCAAACACAAAAATCATCACCTTTTTTGCATGTTATCAACAAAACCCAGAAAGGAAGAAGAAACACTCTAAATTTTTAATAATAAAAAAGGAATGCAGGTTAAAACAATTCTTTGATTCTACTTTGCATCCTTCAAATTGACTGAGTGGCAGGTGAAAGATGAAATGACCAAGGAAACAAGGGTTCCATCTTTTGAGTATATCAGTTTGTTAAGCACTGTCTGGCAAGCCTGGATCAGATCTCCTCAGCTTAGGTGTAGACCTCAAATACAAGGGGAGACAGGTTTTTACATGTTAAAAACAATCAGATAAGACCAACTAATCAAAAAGAAACAGTACAACACTGGGTAATCTGATTTATAACTGGAGGAAACATTAGACTTTCCAAATTGGAAGGGAGAGAATAAACAGGTGCAATTCCCTGAAATCAGAAAAGGAAGTATCGTTCCCTCCCCACCCCCCAAGTATCTGTAAACAGATAATGAAAATAAGGACTAATTGCTAAGTATGGGTCCAGTTTTCAGATAGGACATAAGGGTTGCTTGAGATGTATGATTGTGAGAAAACTTGTATTAATCTTCGGATCTAATTGGGTTTCTGATCAGCGAGTGGGGATCCCGTGTCCCCCTAGATCCTCAAGTGTGACTCTGACTGAATCCAAACTTCACAGAACACTAGAGGCTCTAGAGAGTCCCATGTGAGGTTCCCCACCCCAAGTCCAGGCCTTTACTTAAGAGTCTCTAAGCAGCAGGTAGTGATGGTCTGGTTTCACTTCCAAGCAGGGCTACATTCAAACAATACAATAAGCTTCTCTCCCAATTCCCACAATTGAATAAAATTTTCTGACAAAAGAGAACTTGGACTAGACCCGTAATTGAATAGAAAGGGAACTGAACTAGCTCCAGAACTGAATCATAAGATGGAGTCAGTGTGGTTCACTCAATTCCCAAATTTAACTACTTGCTGTCCTAATCCCCTGGAGTCCCTCTGTTTCCTTATTAAGATGACAAAAAAAATTACAGTCTGAGGCAATGTGGGAGAAGAGGAACGCTGATGCACTATTGATGGAGCTGTGAATTTTCCAGCCATCCTGGGAAGTCTTTTGAAACTAAACAGTCACTAGATTTTGTACACTTTTACACACAGCAATGCTACTGCTAGGCTTCCTACTTCAAAGAGGGCAAAGAAAGAAGAACCAAAATGCAAAAAGCAACAGAAAAAATTATAGCAGTATTTTGGTTGTAATAAAGACCTAGAAACTACAGAGGTACCCACCAATTTAGGGCAGCTAGGGAGCATAGTACTTAGACTGTTGGACCTGGAGTTAGGAAGACCTGAGTTCAAATCCAACCTCAGACATTTACCAGCTGTGTGATCATGGGCAAGTACTTAACCCTGTTTACCTCAGTTTCCTCACATATAAAATGAGCTGAGAGAAATGGCAAATCACTCCAGTATCTTTACCAAGAAAACCCCCAAATGGTATCATGAAGAGTTAAACGTGACTGAAACAACTGGACAAAAACAACCCATCAGTTTGGGAATCCATGAACAAATGATGGTACCTGGGTGTAATGGAACATTACTATGCTATAAGAAATGATGAAAAGAAATGGATTCAGATTAACCTGAGAAGATGTGTAAATTAATGTAGAATGAAGTAAGTAGGAGGAAGAGAATAATTTATACAATGGCTTTAACAAAGGAAGACAACTCCAAAAACTCAGGTGTCTGATCAATCCAGTGGCCAGCAACTTCAGAAGACCTTTGAATAATCTTCCCATCTCTTCACAGAGATGTGGAACATGACGTTTTTTGGCTTACCCAATCTTTGGATTTGTTTTTGACGTGGCAAAAGAGAACTTTTATTGGGGGAAGAGAGAAAATTTTAATAGTAATAGTTTTGCCAAAAATGAGGAAAGGGCATTTATCAAATCTATGATTTGAGTAGTGGAACTGGAAATGCTAGTTATGGTAATAAGATAATAAAAAATTAAGGGAATTCTGATAGACAATGAAGAAACTAGTGTTTTTCATAGATGATATAAAAGTCTATTGACAGAACCCTAAAGATTCCACTAAAATTAATTGAAACATGGTGCAGTTAGGTGGCACAGTCAATAGTATCATGTCTGGAGTCAGGAAGACTCCTGAGTTCAGATATGGCCTCAGATATTTACTAGTGTGATCCTAGGCAAGTTACTTAACCAAATTTACCTCAGTTTCCTCATCTGTAAAATTTGCTGCAGAAGGAAATGGCAAACCACTCCAACATCTTTGCCAAGAAAACTCTAGATGAGGTCATGGAGAGTGAACAAGACTGAAATGATTCAACCGCAGCAACAAATGCATACAGCCCAGGCTGCTGTTTTCTTTTAAGTATGTTAGAAATTCAATATGGCGGCTTCAGAACCGTCTTTCTAATCTATATTTTCCTTCGAATTTCCTTCTGCCCTTCTCTGGGTATTTTCTGGGTCTCAAAGTAAGTTTGTGTAAGAGTGAGAAGGTGCTCTTACCACCACAGAATTCTTCCTGTAATGTGGATTCTAATCCTGGTTCTTCCACTTACCGTGTGGCCTTAGTCAAGTCAGTACTCTCTTGACCTCAGTTTCCTCTGCTGTGAAATGAGTGGGCTGCTTATCTTTATCCATAACTCTCTATGACCTGCTGTTCTGCCAGCTCTTAACATTCTGTGATTCTCATGTCTCGGCCCATTGGAATTATCAGGACTTTGCCTCATGGTGCCAAATTAATGACAACACTTGAAATCCTTTGGAAATGATAGAGCTTAGCACTTCGTTAGCAAGCATAATTGTCTAAAAAAACAAACAAACCAACTTCCTGATAACAGGGTGGAGTGAGCCTGTTTCCAACCCCTTCCTAATTCCATGTCCAACCTGTGGGTGAATGGTTTAACATGGGCGCTATGTTGTCTTTCTTCACCAGTTAGCAGCGTTCCCCCAACCTCAGCTGAGAGGGATAGTGTTTGCCTGACGAACAAAAATTTATACTAATAATAGCTAACATTCTTTTTTTTCAAAACACTTTACAAATATTATCTCACTGGGTCCTGACAACAACCCTACGAGGTAAATGCTATTACTATCCCCAGTCTTGTGGCTGAGGAAACTGAGGCAAATAGAAATTAAGGAACTTGCCGAGCATCATAAGGGTCGTGTGTGTGCCTGAGACCAGATTTGAAATCAAGTCTTTCTGACTTTGTCTAGTGCTTTTTCATGTTGTTTGGTGTTGCTCAGTTGTGTCTGACTCTTCGCCCTGTTTGGGGTTTTCTTGGCAAAGATACTGGAATGGTTTGCCATTTCCTTCTCTAGCTCATTTTACACATGAGGAAATTGAGGCAAACAGGGTTAAGTGACTTGCCCAGGGCCACACAGCTAGTAAGTGTCTGAGGCTGGATTTGAACTCCAGAAGATATCTTCTTCTTGACTTGATACAGAACTCTATCCACTGCACCACTGAGCTGCCCTAAGACAAGAGGCCTTAAACACAGAGATATTTATAGAAACATTTTCACACTCTCTCTCACACCCCAGTCTAACTGTATTAGAATACTTAGTGTTTTAGAAGCATTTGAGGCATATTTAATATTGACACTAGGTGGAGCTGTGGTCTATTCTACCCTGTGGTTCTTGCTCAGGGCCCGGTAATTATATAACTGCTGTGGAATACGTGGTTTCCAGCTCTTTGCAATTACGCCAGAAAATTAAAACCAAATCATGGGATCATTCATAAGAGTTGGAGGAGAACAACTTCCTCATTTTACAGTTGAGGAAACTGAGGCCCATGGTGAAATGAATTGCCCAAGGTCTCAGAGTATAGTAAAGTTAGGATTTAAACCTAGATCATTGGATCCTAGCACCAGTTTTCTTTCTATCATACCATGTGAAGTATCTTTTTCAAGGTCACATGGAGAGACAGAAATGGAGTGCTTGATTTTGAATCAGGAGGACCTAGGTTCAGATCCTACCTCAAACGTTTATTAAGTGTGACACTTAGCAAGGAACTCAAACCTTCTTGGGCCTCAATTTCCTTATATGTAAAATGAAGGTTCTAGACTTGATGATATCTAAGGTTCATTTCCATTCTAAATCTGTGATCCCATGATGCTAAGTAGTCATTGAAATTGGGAGCATGGCGTCTGACTCCAGGTCCACTTATGCTGCCCAGAGGGCCTCCCAGCTGCTTTACTCCTCCAGATTCCTCTCACTCATCCCTCATGGAGCAATCCATTGTGAGATTATTCACAATGTTAGATTTACTTTTTCCTTGCTAACTGACAACTCTCCCAAGCTGAGTTAGACAGTGCTTCCTTACCTACTAGTTATGCTGTATGAGGCAATCCTGGAGACTGGGCTAGAAGGGCACTATGGAGCATCCAGAATAGCGTTACACATATTCCCTGCCTTGTAGGTGTTTATAGTCTAAGTGTGGAAATGAAATTACTCAGTGAAATCATCAGAAAACGATGTGATGGTTACAATAGCCAACCTGACTCCCTAACCCCCGAGTTCTACTGTAATCCGTCCATCTAGCACAACTTCATCTCCACCTATAAGCTTAGGTTTTGAGGTTCAACCCAACGCAGTAAACCTTTATCTAAAGTATTTACTATGTTCAAAGCACTGTGCTCAATGGTGAGGAGATACTCTCTCTCAAAAAGACTCTTCTGTATTGGGGGAACTTAAAATCTAGTTCAGTCTACTGTGAGCATAGGACAAAAATATAGATAGCTATCATATTCAGTAATGTGTTTTCAAGGTATTTGAGATATACAAAACAAAACAGGTTGCTATGTGAGATCCAAAGGGAAGGGTTATTCTTAATTGTGGGGAATCAGGGATAGCTTTACAGAGGTTAATGTAGAAATTTAGGGTTGCATGGATTAGGAAGTCCTGAAAAATCGAGTAAAAAAGTGATTGGCCAATCTATACCCCAAAAAAGGATTTTTACATAAAGAAGTATAGTTTGAAGATTAATTCAGTGTGTTGTTCAGTCCTGTCCAACTTGTCCTGACCCCATTTGGGATTTTCTTGACAAAGATACATTTCCTTCTCCAGCTTATTTTATAGATGAGGAAATTGAGGCAAATAGGGTTAAGTGACTTGCCCAGGATCACACAGCTAGTAAGTGTCTGAGACCAGATTTGAACTCAGGGAGATGAGTCTTCTTGGCTCCAGACCCAGCACTCCATCCACTGTGCCACCTAGTTATGCCAATCAGGTGTTTAGGTAAGAGAAATATATGGATACCAGTCCCCAGTCCAGGTACTCTGGCTGATAGCATGGGCTTGACCTTATATCGTTCTTCTATTAACTGGGCTCTGAATTCCTTAATTGCTGAATACTCGTCTTGGACCTCAGTTCTAAAAAGTTGATGACTTCCTTGGTTTTCATGCCCAAGACCCTAGTCTGGTTCCCTGTGTGGTACTTTGGTTCCTCAGAATTAGAATCATTTCTTACACTCACTGGTTTTCCTAAGGACTGGAGTCCCAACCCCTACCCCTAGCGTTGCAGCAACATCCTTCCACATGCTACTAGATTCCCCAGACCTAACTGTTTGCTCATTTGGACCTCTGTTGCTGGTCCACTGCCATGCTATCTTGTCCACATGCTAGGATGTCCACAAGCTACCTACTACTAAACTCTCTTACACCAGCCTCCTCTGCGCCTCCTAGGGAGCCCTCTTTGGATTTGGAACTTGGTGGGACTAGACTCTTAGCTCTCTAAGCTGTGAATCTTTTCCTTTTCCCCTCCCTAGTGGATGAGCTAGTATAGAGCGGGGATCCTTCTAACTCAAGAGTTCTTTGAGTTGTAGATATTCAGTCTTATTATTTGGGTACAGCTTTAATCCAGAGCCCATACATATGGACACTCAGGAACACTTCTTCCTAAGACTTAGACTATAGACATTTTTCCCTTGCTTGTATCCAGGGAGCTCATAGCCAGATTCAGGGTCCACTGGCTTCTGTCCAAGCACTCTTTCCCCATGCAGCTCAAAACCTTGCCAATCAGACAGTAACATCTATTCCATTGTCATCACAATGTCTAAAATGCTGATTCTAGGAATACACCCTGTGCCCAGAGCCTAGGACTTCTATGGTCAGCTCCATAGGCATGGGTCATCCATATTTCTCATCCTCACCCCCATTACCCTGCTGAACATGCCCTTAAAAACCCTTCTCTCTGTTCTCACACTGAGCACAGAATTGGTTCTAGAGGCCCTTCCTTTCTTACATTAACTGCCCAGAATGCAACTGGTGCTCTTGACTGACCCAGCATTCCTGTCTGTGTCCCTGTCCCACTACTTTGCCAAGTCAGAGGACTTGCCAGGTTTCTACTTCAATCATTTCAAATAACCTGCCACCAACTTTCAGCAACATGGACAGACTCAAGATCTCACTAACACCAAACCAAATGGATAGATTGCATAAGAAAAACATCCACACTGCTCTAATGGCCCCAGGCAAGTTCAGGGAAGTTCTTTCTTGACTGTTTTTTGTTTTATTTGGGTTATTTTTTTTTGTCTGCACAGCAGTTTGCCTTTCCCCAAGATTCTTAACCTTAACAACCCCCCTGAATTCAGCTATGGATTCTTCTCTCTCCCTCCCCCCACCCCCGCTCCTCCCCAAGCCAGAGTCTTCAGTATTAATTAAAGGAAAAGCAGTCATAGTCATTGAACAGAGGGAGCATTGGAATTTAGGATTAAACTTTAGAACTTCAGAATTAAAAAAGAGACCTTAAAATGACTCTTAAAAGGCCAACTCATTTAAAATTTTAATTTTTTTCAGTTAACAAAATTTTATTTTCTCTCACTCCCACCTCCTTTTCTCCATTGAAAAAGAAGAAAAACCCTTGTAACAAATATACAAATATGTATATTGAAGCAAAACAGATTCCCACGTTGGCGTGTGTGTGTGTGTGTGTGTGTGTGTGTGTGTGTGTGTGTTTGTGTGTGTATTCTCATTTTGAGTCCATTGCCTCTTATTAACATAAGGAGGTGGGATAGCAGGGTTCATCCCCAGGACTCTGGAATTGTGCCTTCATTTTGTAGATGAGGAAAGCGAGATCAGATAAATCTAACAAGGAAATGGTAAAAGATTCTTGTTTCTGTTTACTTGTGCCCTTGTCTGCTTAACTTTTCTGGGTCTCAGTTTCTATAAAATGGGTTCAGCTTCTAATCCTGTCTAATCCACATGGGTCTAGTGAAGAACAGATTGTTGCTGTTGTGTTTGTCCTTCGTTTTGAAGAGGACCATGACATCAAGATGATGACATGACTTGCAGTTGACTTTGATTTGAGGGAGGGAGAGCCGTGCAAGGTCACCAACCTCACTTTCTCCTCCTGAGCCATCTGGGTCCAATGGCCTGATATTCATCAGGATGACTGGAGATGGCCCAGGATGCAGTGTGAGACCCTGGCCCTTTCAGGGTAAGGTCTTATCACATTCTCACTTTGAGTGAGATAAACAAAAAGGCATAAATCACCATTCAAAGGGCAAAAATTTGTAAAGTCTTTTTTGAGTACATGAACTCTCCTCACTCATGTGCTTTCCTGCAAGTTTTCTGTGTGGGCCCACTTTCCTGGGAAGATATTATGAGATCTTGAATGTGAAAGTGATTTTTAAAGCAATTTTTAAATATTCCACAATGACTAAAAAGGCATAACCTCTGGGACAAAATATAGACTCTTCTGTTTAGCTTTTGGGGCCTCAAACAGCTTCGTTGGGCATTATTTCCTTTTTCTGAATTCTGCCATGCAGTCAAATTGTCCTTTTCTCTGTACCTCATACAACAAACTCCATCTCCCATCTCTGTGCCTTTGCATTGGCTCCCCCTCATGTCTTGAATGCACTCCCTCCTTATCTTTGCTTCATAGAGTTCCCTCACTTCTTTCAAGAAGCAGCTCAGGTATCACCCTCCTGAATGAAGCCTTTCCTGATCGTTCCAACTATTGATGTTCCCCTTCCCAAACTACCTAATAGTAATATTTAACTACTTCGTATTTATTCACTTTATATTATATAGCTACTTATCTCCCCCATTGGAAGCTCCTTTCAAGAGAGGATAGTTTCAATATTTGTACTTGTATTTCTAGGACCTGGCACAAGGTTTGACACATAGTAGGTGCTTAACAAACTAAATTATAGATTTAAATAAATTAAAATTAGCGAAATTTATCATAATATATTAGCAAAAATAGCAAAGAGTGATAAAAATTTCATATTGGTGAGGTTGTAAGGAAAAAAATCACTATTTTATCATTGGTGACATTATAGACTAGAGGAAATTTTTAAAGATCAGTGTGGCGATATGCAGTGAGTCACAAATTCTGTTGCTAGGACTTTATCTCAAAAGAATCATGAGATGGGGAAAAAATGAAACAACTTATCTATACAAAAATGTTTATAGCAGTTGAACTGTAAAATTTTAATACTCCCATTGCAAACACATGAAATATGGTTATTGGTATTACTAATGAACATTATTCTGATCCATTTGAGAAAAGTTAGCTGGGGAAGGACAGAAGAGAATAACACTATCCCCACTCAGTTACCCTTTATAAAAGACCAATCCTACCTCACCCTACCCGGCTACCCCTTCTCCCCCAAAAAAGTATCTGGGAGTCCTTATCTAGCTGAGAATCCTTAAACTTGCCTAGTAACTAAAACAGATTTTTACAGGAGTTGCCCAAATCCCACCCCAAAGGTGTTGGACATTTTCTAAACCTAGGGTTTCCATTGACTTCTACCTGACCCTTCTTGGGTAAAAGAGAAACAATTCAGCCTTCCCACCTCAGATAATAACACACAACAGGGAACTTTTGCCAGTCAAGGATCAGGCTCCCATAAAACAGAACGCAAAAATGAAATGAAGGATATGGCAAAGCAAAATGTGCACGCTTAGATCCAAGGTTGACCAACATTTGCACTTATCTCCCAACTCTCTGCCATCTCTTCTGTGAGTCTCCATGATTCTCTCCATCCTCCCTTTTTCAAGTCAAATCGACAAGCATTTATTAAGCACCTACTAAGTGCCAATCATAGTGCTAAATTCTTTTTAAAACATTTGCTCTCTTTTCCCACTGTCAACATCTGCACCACACAAAAGGGCCAGCTTGTTGGGGTGGGGTTGATACCTCCCTTCCTTCCAACTGCCTTCCCTTTGCTAGCAACACTTAGTTCAAGTCCTCAAGGATGCGCCATTTCCTCAGCATGGGTACATCCTTCTCAGACAAGAACCATTTAGTTCAGCAGTTCTCTGACTTTTTGTTCTCAGGATTCTGAAAAATGCTTACAGCTCTTTCCTTCCCTGCAATCTTGTTTGTGTGGGTTATATTTATCAGGATTTTTACCACATTGGAAATTAAAACATTTTGGTGTGATTATGAAAATAATTTTGTCTCATAGACCCTTTGAAAATGTCTTTGAGCACTCCCAAGAGTCCCTGGACAGTACTTTACGAAGCACTAAGTCCAACGTGCATCTGACCAAGAATCCCTCCACAACATTACAGACAGGAAGTCAGCCTCTCTCAAAACCTCGGGGAACGCTGCCACTTTCTTACAGGGAGGGATTCTTTCATTCTTTATAGTTGTATCCCCAGACCCTAGCACAGTGACTGGCCCTGGCACATAGGAGATGCCTCATGAATACTTGTTCATTGATGGGTTGAGGTTAAGTGATCCCATGCTACTCTTGGTCAGCTCTAACTGTTAGAAGTTTTTTGTTACTTCAAACCTCAGTCTTCCTACAAATTCTACCCACTGCTCGTTGTTCAGTTTCCTGGGGCCAGGCTAAGTAAGTCTACTTTCTTCCATCTGATAACCCTCTACATACTGGGAGGCAGCTTTTGTGTCTCTTGGTAACCTTGTCTTTTCTAGGCCAACCATCCTTAATTTCTTCAATTCCTTATATGGCATGGTCTTGAGGTCCCTCAGCATGCTGGTCACCCTCTTGACTATTTTCCAGATCAGCAGTGTCCTTCCTGAAATGTGGTGTCCAGAAATCAATCCAAGAGCTGGCTGGGGTAGAACATGAAAGAACCTTCCTCATTTTAGACACCATTGCACTTTTAATGTGGCCCCAAACCTCATTAGCTTTTTTTGGCTGCCATGTTAGACTAATGATTCATTCTGAGCTTACACTAAATCCTCCCAGATCATTTTGGTTTTTGTTCTCTTTTTTCTTTTTAAATATATTATTGAGGCTATTTTTTTGTTTCCTTTCCATCACTTATTTCCTAATGACTTCCTCACACTTAATAGAACCTTGCCTTCTAACTCATGAATATAGTTAAAACAAAAATCTCAGCCATGTCTGAGGATGTATGATTCATTCCACACCTATAAAAGGAATACCACCTCTGTGTGTTTCACTGTCAGTTTTCTGAAGTCATGCTTTATTTATCAGAATGCATATTTTTAAATGAACCACTTTCCAGTCAAATTTCACCATCCTCACTTTAGGAAGTTTCCTTGGACCCAAATGTAGAACTTTCAATTGATCACTATTAAATTTTACCTTATTAGATCTGACCCATGGTTGTAACTTCTTGATCTTTTTGGATCCTACGTCAGTGACAGCTTGGTACTAATCCCTCAGCTTTACAACCTTACTTAGTCTCCTGAAGGTATTCTTGGATCCCATGACACTAGCCTCCTTCCTTTTCCTCCATCTCCCTATTGTGGCATTTTCACTGGCTGTCCCCCATGCCTGAAATTCTCTCCCTCCTCAACTCTCTGTATTCCTTGACTTCCTTCAGGTCTCTATTACAGTCTCACCTTTAACAAGAAACCATTGTGTATCCTTAATTTTAGTGCCTTCCCTCTGAAATGACTCCCAATTTATCTGTCTACAACTTATTGGTCTGTAGTTGTTTGCATGATCTCACTCATTAGACTCTGAGTCTCTTGAAAGCAAAGATTGTTTTCCACCTTTTTTTTTAAATCTCTAGTACTTAGGGAAGTGCCTAGCACAAAGAAGATGCTTTATATCCTCTTGTGACTTGAGCTTTCCTTCTTTGGCATTGATAAAGTCATTGACAAAACTATTAAAAAACACTGAGACAAAAATTGGGATACTGTACTAAAGATGTCCGACACCTCTGAGTTGATATTATTAACCCATTAATAACTATTTTTGGGGCATAAATCATTCAATCAATTTGGAACCCACTTAACTTTCCTATAATTACCACCTTCCCATATTGTCCACAAGCGTGAAAAGCTTTGTCAAATGCTTTGCTGAAATCCAAGTATACTGTCTTTAAAACATTCTTCTAATCCTACAATTTAGATATGCTATCAAAATAGGAAGTGAGATTAGTTTGCTTGTGTCTTCCGAAATTCATTCTTGAAAACACCTCCCCCTTCTTGGGCCAACTTCCTTAGCAAAATATTTAGACCAGGGTATCCTACCAATCTTTCATCTAATCTCTTTAGACCTAAGGTACATATCAGACTATACCTAGTTTCTCTCTCATTTTCTGTCATGAGATAGAAATTGACACTGAAGAAATAACCTTACTCTCATGATTGTTGACATGTCTAGATCAATAGCCATCCTCTCCCAAATGGTCCAAATCAGGTCCAGAATAAAAGCTCCTCTAGTCACTTCCTCTATTTTTGACGGTTGAAGTTATGACTAAATAAATAGACTCTTTTTATCAGTCATGGTGAAAAAAAAATTAGGCACCTAGAAGCTTGACCTAAAAATATACCTTCTCCTTTCTTTGCTAGTTCTGATCCTTAGATAATAAATATACAGTAGTTCATTGCTAGACCTATAGTTGAAAACTGTCATGAGAGCACTTCAGAGCTCCAAATTTTGTGATCTCCCTAAATGACTTTGGAGAATCCGAGGTCATTCCATGCCTGATGAGGCACTAATCCTCCTATTAACAAGATGTCACCCAAGGTTCAGGGATCCTTCCATAAGAGTTCTGGGAACATGTAGGCTAGGATTGATCCTAAGGGAAATTTACTCTAAAGGGCTATTTCTTCTCTTTAACTCTTTGCCTACATCTAGAGTCAATCTCCAAAAAATCTCTAAAATAAAGTGTGGGTCCCTAATACCCACTTTATACACAATGTATGAATCAAGTATGGAACAGTTTTTATTTCAATTGCTACAGAAAATACATGACTCCAAGAACTCCCAGGAACCCACAAATACAGAAACATAAAGCACTCACATAGCCTATTAGACTCAGTAGATGCCTTCAAAAGGCAAAGGGAGGGAGAGAGGAAGGCTTAATTCCCATTCATCTTCCACTTAACACTGTCAAAGCAACTCGCAAACATATGTGGGGTGGGTTGGCAAAGTCCCTATCCCCCAGCTTCCCGTAATAGGATTCTAATACTCCAACAGTTGCAGGGGCCATGTTGGTGGTCTTCTTCCTCCAAGGAGAATGCTATTGAGAAAATCAACACTTGAACTTGGGAACTCCCAAATTAAGGATTCATGTAATAATAAAACCCAATATTTATAGGGTACATTAAGATCTGAAAAACACTTTATTTATGCTCTCTCACTTGATCTTCAAAAATAACCTTGTGATGTAGATGTTCTTATTATCCTCATGTTACAGATGAGGAAATTGACTGAAAGTACTGGACAACAATAAAATGAGGAAAATAGTGTAAGTTTCTTTTCTCTCCAGAATGCTCCATTCAGCCACTAAAGTGATTTCCTTAAAGCACAGTTCTGTTCATGCTTTCCCTCAACCCCACTCAGTAAACAGCATTAGGGCCCAGTTGCCTCCAAGATCAAATACAAAATGCTCGCTGACATTCAAAGACCTTTATAACAGCCCCTTCCAGTCTTCTTACACTTTGCTCCCTAACACACTCTCTTTGATCCATTAACACTGGCCTCCTGGTTATTCTACAAAAAAGACATCTATCTCAGCTCTGGGCATTCTCTCTGGCTGTTTCTTTGGCTTCCTTTAAGTCCTAGCTAAAATCCTGCCTTCTCTAGGAAGCCTCCCCCATTTGCTCGTAATTCCAGTGCCTTCCCTCTGTTAACTATTTCCTGTTTATCCTGTGTATAGCTTGTTTTGTATATATTTGCTTGTTGTCTCTCGCATTAGATTGTGAAGTCCTTGAGAGCAGGGACTCCCTTTTCCTTTTTTTCCCTTTTTTTCCTTTTGTAAGTATCCCCTGCTCTAAGCACTGCACACAGCATTGTCTGTCATTCAGTTGTTTCAGTCATGTCTGACTCTTCTTGACCCTACTGAGGATTTTCTCAGCAAAGATACTGGAGTGGTTTGCCATTTCCTTCTCCAGTTCATTTTTTAGATGAGGAAACTGAGGCAAACAGGATTAAATGTCTTGCTCAAGATCACACGACTATTGTCTGAGGCTGGATCTTCCTGGCTCTGGGACTGGTGCCCTGTCCACTGCACCACCTAGCTACCCCCTAGCACATAGCAGGCATTTAATCAATGTTTATTGGTTAGATGAGAAGATATCTAAGATCTCTCCCAGCTCTAAATCTGTGATGCCATGGACCTTTCTAATTTAATAGGATGGGTCAAGCCTTGTAGTAAAGCAAAAAACATTTATTTAGAGATAGGCACTGTGCTAAGCACTGGGGGATACAAAGAAAGACAAAAGATAATCCCTACTCTTCAAAGAGCTCACAGTATAATGGGATCTACTGGAAAAGCCTTTAAGAACCAGGGTCCCCTGCGTACCACTAAAGAATGCATCAGGAAAGGACTTCAATGGAGAAATGAGGTGTTAGTTTTTCCTTATACCTTACACTCCTTTGTACCCCTTCTTCTCTTCCCCTCCCCCCAACCCCCATCTCTTATCACTAAAGAAAAACATTTACTGAAAGGCTTTTTTCGTCTCTCCTCAGTCCTGTACCTGGAAGGATCTGTTCTTGTATTTGAGGATATCTTCAAACTGATAGCTTTCTACTGTGTCAGTAGGTAAGTAGACCTCAGCCACCATTCCCTTTTGTCCCTAGGGGTAATTAACCTTTTTTTCTTTTTTCTTTTTTCTCAATTAAATATAAACAAAAATGAACATTCATTTTTCAACATTTTGAGTTGCAAATTCTCTCCTTCCCTCCCTTCCTTTCCCTTTCCTTGAAAAAGATGAGCAATTTGATATAAATTATACATGTACCATTGTACCAAATGGGTAATTAATCTTCTAATGGCTGACAAACCCAGGCCATCAGAGCTATTACTAAGGAAGGTAATGGACCTGAGGCTATCCATAGCAGGCTCAGGTATAGTTGAGTGGAATCAGTAGGCCTTGGTTCAAACACTATCTTGAATACTTACTACCTATGTGAACTTGGACAAATCACTTGACCTTTTGTACCTCAGTTTCCTCATCTGTAAAATTAGAAGATTGGACCAGGTGATCCCTGTGGTCTCTTTTAAATCAAGATCCAGGATCCTTCATGTTTCCCCACCTTTCGGTATGTTTCTCCAGGTAAAAATGGATCAGAACTGGGATTCTTTTTATTTTTTTGAACTGGGATTCTTAATCTGCTGGTATCCATGATGTTTTAATAGTTGTATCTCAACATAATTGGTTTCCTTTTTAATACTATAAATTTTATTTTATACATTTAAAACATTATTCTGAGAAGAGGTCAGTAAGCCTCACCAGACTCCCAAAGGGATCTCATGACCCAAAAAAGTCACTTGATTACAATGAACATCAGAAGCTACTTTGAGGGAGAAAAAGAGTTTACAGAAGACCAACATGGAAGCATGAGGATTTGGGGAAGGAGAGAGAGATAGTCCAACCCAATTTGCCTTGATGATATTAGAGGGTGTTTCACAGATAACACACAGGAGGCATTTGAGTTTTGAGACCCCAGCCTCTAACAGGTTCACTCTTGAGCTGATCAGACAGGCAGACACCTTCAGAGGAGTTAATAATCAACTTTATTCTAGTTAGTCTTCTCAGAAAGATTGCTGATAATGGGAGCACCAACTCCTATAGCATTCCCTAATCACCCTTCTCACAGAGGTTGGGGAGAAAGAGGGGAGCAAATACCACTACATTTCCATGGGGTCCATCTAGACACTCACAGCTTGTGTATATCCCTAAATCCCCCCAAGCCTTGATGGGGGCTGGTCCAGGCACACATGGATTTCCCTATGGATTCCCCATGGTTTTCCTTCACTCACTGACCAATGCCCACTTGCTTTGTAGGGTAACAGACAAAGAAGGCATCTTGTCAACATTAAGCTCACAAGTTAACTTTATCAATATCCTCATTCTGCACAAACGTAGTAAATATCACATTATGTCACTCCTTATCTCACACCACAGCCTCAGTAGGACTACCCATCAATATAATTCTAGTAACTACTATCTAGAATCCTTGGGGCTATTCAGGGAGTTATTATCTAACCCCTGGAAACTAGACATGGAGCCTGAGAAACTGAAATCTACAAAGGATAACAAAATCTTCCTTACTTTCAGGGGGCAACTATATGTATATGAGCAGACACCTAGGTGGAGCACAGTGGATAGAGTACCAGCCCTGGAATCAGGAAGACTTACCTTCTTGAGTTCAAATCTGGTCTCAGACACATACTGTGTTACCAGTTTGCCTCAGTTTTCTCATCTGTGAAATGAGCTAGAAAAGGAAATGACAAACCATTTCAGTAACTTTGACAAGAAAACCCTAAATTGGTCTTGGAGAGTTGGACAAGACTAAACATCATCATGTATATATGAATCATGTTTCTCTTTTAACCTTAGTGGACCCTGCCCTGAGTCACTGCCCTAGAGAGCAGCTTCCCCCACCCCCAGGCTCATACCCCACCACCCTCCATTTTCCATTACCAAAGGGTCACGGGCAGATTTGAATTCCAGCTCTGACAGCTAGTAGCTGAGTCTGTTTCCTCATCTGCAAAATAGAGATAACACTTCTAGTCCCTACCTCCCTATGTGATTATGAGGATCCAATGAGATAACATGGGTAAAGTACTTTGTAAACTTAAAGTATATTTAATTCTTAAGTTTTAGAAGTAGAAATTACCTTAAAGATCTTCCACCCCCTCATTCAACAGGTGGAGGAAATGAGGCCCAGAGAGGGGAAGTAATTTGCCCAAGGCTACACATATAATAAGAATCAGATTTGTTGTTTAGTCGTGTCTAACTCTCCATAACCCCATTTGGGGTTTTCTTGACAAAGATACCGGAGTGGTTTGTCATTTCCTTAAGCTCATTTCACAGATGAGGAAACTGAGGCAAACAGGGTTAAGTGGCTTGTCCAAGGTCACATAGCTATTAAGTGTGAAATCAGATTTGAATTTAGCTCCTCCTGAGTATAGGCTCAGTACTCCATCTACTTTACTACCTAAATGTCCCAAATGGTGCTCAAAATAATTTTCAGTGTTCTTTCTGCTATATATCATATTGCAAATATTAATAAATAGATTAGTAGTTAATTCAGTCCAATGATGAGTGCTTTAGAATCATCTAGGCTATTCTTTTCATCAGTAACCTGAAAGTAAGTCAAACGTTAAGTCAAGAAAAAAAAGTTGAGTAGTGCTTCCTTCATTCAGGAGTAGTGGTAGGTACTAATGGCTTATTGGCCTGTCTGAGGGACTGAGTAGTGGCTGATAGATATTTGACTTGGACTGGGTGAGATGAAAGTCACAACTGTGAAATGGGGATAGTAACACTTGCCTGCCTACCAGGGTTCTTGTGAGAAAAATATTTATCTAAAGTCCTCTACAAATATAATTATAAATCTATAAATATAAGCTATTATTAGGCTGAGGACTAGAACTCTCAGGGGAGAAACGTCCCTCCACTGATGAAGGTCAGCACCTTCTCTGCAAATTATAGTCTTAAAGAAGTTCTTAGAGCAATGAGAGATTACTAAGCAGCTTGTCCAGAGTCACACAGCCCAGTGTCCATCAGAGGTCAGATATGAATTCACCTATTCCTGGCCCCCATCCCCGTTCTCCATCCATTAAAATACACTACTTATCAAAGCCTCTTCTTGTTATTTCACATTAATTCCAGAAGTCTGATTTTATATTTGTGACTGATGAAAAGGAAAAAAGAAATAAAAGCCTTCAGTAAATGAATGGTGAACAAGGGCTCTAATTTTCTCATCCAAACCTCAAAGAACTCTGGGAGTTTGTTGTGGTAGGTATTATCCCTTTTTTTTAAAGCATGAGAAATCTGAGCTACAAAAAAAGGTGAAGAGATTTGTCCAAAGTTACACAGCTGGTAGGTGAAGGAGCTGAAAATGAGTCTGTGGACCCATAAGCAGTTCCATCTCTGGGTTCCCACATTTGATGCAATGGATAGAGCTCCCAGCCTGAAGTCAGGAAGACTCATTTTCCTGAGTTTAAATCTGGCCTTACAGTCTTATATGATCCAGGGCAAGTCACTCAACCCTGTTTGCCTCAGTTTCCTCATCCGTAAAAAATGAACTAGAGAAGGAAGTGACTGACTGGTCTAGTATTTCTTCTAAGAAAACCCCAAATAGGGTCACAAAGAGTTGGACACAGCTGAAAATGACTGAACAAGGGCAACAACTCCTACCCTTCTCCAGTGAAGTCTCCCTCCTGATCCTCAATCTCAGATAGCAAGGGCTTGAGTTCCTGTTAACACTGGAGACACCAAGCAAAGACTTCCATTAGAGAGGGGAAAAAAAGTCCCGATTTTTCTTTGCAGCCTCTCACCAGATGTTTTCCAAGGGTTTTGTTGAAGAGCATGTCATGACTTGATTGCCTGATGAATATACATTCCTTGAAGAAATAAAGAAGGAAAGGAGGAAGGATGAAAAGAAGGAAGGAAGGAAGGAAGGAAGGAAGGAAGGAAGGAAGGAAGGAAGGAAGGAAGGAAGGAAGGAAGGAAAAATGATAAAGGAAGAATAGAAGGAAGAAAAGAGCTAGAAAAAGGAAGGAAAGAGCACTTAATAATGTTTTATGGTTTATAAAGTGCCATACATGTGTCATCTCTTTTGAAAAATATTTATTTTATTTTGTGTTACATTGAGATCCAAGCTCTTTCCTTCCCTCCCAGCCCTACACTAGAGAAGGCCAACATTTGGTGTGTGTGCGTGTGTGAAACTATACAATATATAGCTCTGTGTATCAGTTCTTTCTCTGGAGGTCAATAGCATCATCCTTCCTAAGTTCTTTGTAGTTGATCTGAATATTCACATAACTCAGAACAGCTTAGTCATTCACATTTATTCTAAAAAATATTACTATTACTATATACAACATTCTCTTGGTTCTACTTGATTTATTTCGTGCAAGTCTTTCCATGTTTTCCTAAAATCAACCTAGTACAATCAACTACATCATGGTTGTATTCCATGATAATAATATACCAAAACTTATTCAGCCATTCCCAGTTGGTAGGCATCCCCTCAATTTTCATTTCTTTGTATATTATCTCAATTTGACCTTCACAACAACCCTGAGAAATGGGTGCTACTATTACTCCTATTTCATGGATGAGGGAATTGAGACAAGAAGAGGTTAAGTGACTTGTCCAGGCTCACACATCTAGGAAGTTTCCAGTGCTGGGACTTTCAGACCCAGTCAAGTCTTCCTGACTCTAGGTTCAGTGCTTTATCCACTGTACCATGCAATTGTGAAGAAAGAAACATTTATTTAGCCCTTAATATAAGCAAAGCACTGGGGATACAAATAGATTAAGTAAGAAAGTCCCCGATGTTAAGGTCTTTACATTTTAAAGGGGCTGGTGGGAGGGAGAGCTAATATGCTGAATGACAGTAATGATCTAAAAAGATCTTGACAGGCTAGGATGATGGGCCAAATCCATCCAATAAGATGAAATCTAATAGAGAAAAATGACGTCTTATTCTTTAAAAAAGCCAGTTTCACAAATTCAGGATATGTCAGGTGGAGGCATGGAAAAAGAATCTATTTTGCTGAAAATCCAAGAATTTTTTAGGGGACTGCAAGCTCAAAATGAGTCAACAGTGCAACATGATAAGGAGGCAGGCGTGGAGTTGATAGTATATAAAGTGCTGCAGTGAATAGAGTACTAGACCTGGAGCTTTGAAGACCCAAGGTCAAATGCAGCTTCAGACATTTCCTAGCTGTGTGACAAGTCACTTCAGTTTCCTCAACTGTAAAATTAGATGATAATCGTACCTACCTCCCAGGGTTGCTGTGAAAATTAAATGAAATAATATTTGTGAAGTGCTTAGCATAATACCTGGCATTTTATACATGATTAATAATAAACCCTTTTTTCCTTCCATATTAGATTGCATTAAGAGATGCATAATGTCCATAACATGGGCCTTAATAATTCCATAACTGCAGTGTCACACTCTGGGGAGTAGCATTTTAGAAAGGACATTGATACAAGAGAGTGCAAACAAATGAAGTTGACCTGCATGGTGAGGGTTCTCAAGATCACAGTATATGAGGAGCAGTTGAAAGGACTGAGGCTACTTAGCCCGGAGAAGCAAAGACAATGGGGGCCATGATAGTTGTTCCCAAATATGTGAAGAGCTCCCATATGGAGGATGAATTAGACTAGTTTGGCTTGACCCCGGAGGACAGCTTGGATCAGGGGGTGAAAGCTAGAGAGGCAGATGTAGGCTTTATGTAACCAACAAAACAAAATTGACAACTAGAGCTGTCAAAAGAAATGGAACTCTCTTACTCCCATCAGCTAATGAATTCATAGATTCATTAGACATTTGGCATGAAATGTACCTTAGAGCATAACTTACTGGAACATTACACCTAAAATGCTATGACTTGAAGTGTCACTAGGATATTATTAACCCTAGAAAGGCTGTTAGAATGGAGGGGATCTTAGGGATCATCTGCCATTTATGAGTTTCTCATCTCTTTCCATGTGTTTTTCTCTTCTCCCCTTCTTTCTCTCCCCAACGCTCCCTCCCCTTCATCCCATGTGTACAGAGATTTGCTGCCCTTCACCTTAAGACTGCCTCAGGCGATTTTGGAAGCCAACAACTTTAAAGAGCTTGAAATCATCTCTAACCTGGGGATAGGTAAGTCTTATACAAGGGAGAGAGCAACTGAAACTTTGACAGGGCAGCCTTGGGGTCTGCTTCAGGACTTCAGTAGCCAACAGAGTAAGCTGGATTTCTCCTGTCCCTTATCCTGGAGCCTTAGACGAGAAGAATTTGGGGATTTTAAGTAAACTGCGTGTCTGGATCTGAAGTTTGATATTTGTAGGAAATCACATGTCCATATGAATAGTCAATGTCCCTGGGTCTTGGTGTTAGTTTCATGTTAGTGATAGAGCATGTGCGTGACTAGAGTGGCTTAAATCTAGAACCCTCCTTCTTTACCTTTTCCCCCTCCTTGCTTTCAACACAATCTAGCAGCTAAAATCATTCCAGGTGAAAGAGAGTGTGTCTTAACAAACATTAGACGGCCCTCTGGTAACCAGAAGAAAGTGGGGAATGAGAGGAGTCACATAAAAATAAATAGAACACTGCCCCTGTCTTTATGGTTCTTATAATCTAGTAAGGTTTTCTAATTGTTCTAATTACTAGGGTAAATCCTACCCACCTGCACAGTCCACCAGCCCTAGTCTAATAATGATGTCAAACTAGTCTATACTATGGGGCAGCTATGTGGTACAGTGGATAGAGCTCTGGACCTGGAGTCCGAAAAATCTGAGTTCAAATCCAGCCTCAGACGCTAGCTGTGTGGTTGGACAAATCACTTAAGCCCTATTTGCTTCAGTTCCCCATATATAAAAATGGGGATACAGTTCCAGTGGCAAACCACTTCAGTCTCCCTGCCAAGAATACTCCATGGGGACAAAATTGAACGACAATAAGTCTACCCTTTACCTCAAACACATCGCCTCCTTGTCTTTACTCATAGCATTCCATATGCCTGAATGTACCTTATATACTCCCTATCCCCCTACTCGCACTAATGCATCTTCACTTTTAAAATTCTGTCCAATCCCTTGAAACCAATTCAGATGCTCCTTTTTCCAAAGTTTTTTCTTCAGTCTTTTTTGAGTCTTCATGATCCCATCTGGGGTTTTCTTGGCAAATATGCTAGAGTGGCTTACCATTTCCTCCTCCAGCTTATTTTACAGATAAGGAAAATGAGGTAAACAGGGTTAAGTGACTTGCCCAGGGTCAGACAGCCAGTAAGTGTCTAGGGGCACGTTTGAACTCAGGACTTCCTGGCTCCAGGCCCAGCACTTTATCCGCTGTACCACCTAGCTGCCCCTGTTCCAAAGAATGGTGCACAATTATGAACCAGAACTGGGTGTCAAAAAAACCACATTCTCTGGAAAAGTGACTAGACCTTAAAAGAAGGTGCATATTTTAAAGCAGTCCTCCTTTTCCCTGTTACGCACTTGAGAGAGTTTAATTAGAGTTGTAAAGACTTCTAGAGGTCATTGAACCTAGCCTCTCATTTTGCAAAGGAGAAAACTGATTCCCACAGAAGTTAAGTCCCCTGCCCAGAATCACAGCCTAAAGATGCCAGAAGAAGGACTTGAACTCAGCTCTTAAGTTATAGAGTCATAGCTTTAGAGCTGAAAGAGACCTTTGAGGCTATTGAATCTAAACTCTTTATTTCACAGATGAGGCTATTGAACTCCAGAGAGGTTCCTTTCTAAGGGCCACTATCTAAGGCAGGATATGAACCCAGTTCTTCCAGTTTCAGTGCTTTATCCCTCTCTCTTATGTTGCCTTTCACTTCCTCCCAAGGCATTGTGCTATAATGGCACTGGAATTAGGACACCTGAGTTCAGATTCTGACTCAGGCTAGCCATGTTCCATGTTTGACCCTGTCATTTAAATTCTTCTCATCCCTAAAAAGAGTGAGATAGTCCCTGCCTTACAGGCTGTTATGAGGAAAACACTTTGTAAACCCTTCCTATAGAAATATAAGTTGTTATTATTTCATTACTTTTTTTTTCAAAGTAAAGAACCTCCACTGAACTTAGATTGAGAAATACTACTGAAGCCTAGACAGTCATGAATGTTTAGATTCAGGGATATTTGCCTTGTTGGGAGCCTAAGGAGAAGGTATAAGCCTCAGGGAGAAAAAAAATGTTGTGTACTTGAATTTGAAAAATGCTGATCACCCCTGAGAAAACCACATTCCATTATGGAATCAGACATCTTTTTTATCCTGGAACATGCTCAGCAGGGCTGACGAGCTCCCAGCTACATCTCATGACATGTGTGTCATCTCTGGGGTAGGTGTGAAGAAAGTTGACAGTACTTAAAACTCTGCCATTTCAACATTCACTTCCTTAAAATCTAGGATCAAGTGAAACCCATTGCTCATGAGTCTTGGGAAATTAGATTGTCCTTGCTTATATGCAGAACTGCTAAGTGTCTTAAGGTCTTCTCTGGGAACACGTGGTTTTCTGAGGCCAGAGCTCTGAGAAGAAGCTTTGCCTAGGTTGTTTTTTCATCATGTTAGTGTGCATCAAATATATTTTCCTGTGCCTCCTCATGTCTGTCAAAGACCTTCCCTTTATTTAAGGACAAACTCAGATGTTATCTCTTCTGTGAAGCTTTTCTTCACTTTAAGTGAGTACCTGAAAAGGCCTTAGCCTAAAAGTCCAAGGTCTCTCACTGCATCCTGGGCCATCTCCAGTCATCCTGATGAATATCTGGTCACTGGATCCAGATGGCTCAGGAGGAGAAAGTGAGCCTGGTGAGCTTAGACAGCCCTCCTTCACTCAAAACAAAGTCAAGTACAAGTCATGTCATCATTTCTCAGATGTCATGATCCTCTTCAAAAATGAAGGATGAATATGACAACAGCAACTCTTGACCCACCTAACCCACCCTCAGCTAGAAGTGGTCTTTCCCTACTTTAGACCACCATTTTTGCCATTGTCTCTTATATCATAGCTATTTGATCATTTGAACCCATACCACCCCCAATTAAATTGTAAACTCCTTGAGGATTAGATTTGTCCTATATTTTTCCCCATTGCCTCATATAGATCATTGCAGATATTTAATAAATATTTTTAATTGAATTGAATTGGCGAGACATTCTGTATTAAGAAATAAAAGATGGCATTTTACTCGCCTGCCCTGTATCAGAGCTAGAGTAGTTCGTATGCCTTGGACATATCACCACAGAAACTTATCCAAGGCTACATCTGTTTTCAGAGAAAAGAAGTTCCAAATCCACCTAAATTTGAGTTTCCAGCCCATCTGTTTTGTCCACAAAAAGAGAATGGAACTCTCAACTTCTTTGTTGACAGTTCAGGGAAGAAATAAGGTGTCCTGGAGCTAGCTTCTACCAGCTCTTGGGAGAATTGATTGTTAAATTTTCCATGTGAGCATTTTAATCCTAGAAATTGGCAAATGAAATCAGGGCATGATTTATTGTTTTGTTGATTAACTAAACTTAAGAAAGTGACAGAGAGAATGTTAATTCTGAAATCAAACTCAAAAGTGTATCTTCTTGCTGTATTCACAGTGCCTACGGCAGCCATGAATATGCCAGCACAGCTCTGAATGGCTAAATACAATAGACTATCCACGTGGAAGACAGAACCAAAACATTCATTCAAACACCAGAAAGCCAAGTCCATCATAGTAACAAAGACATCTATACACAATAACAACGCAGAGGGCAACACCAGCCCCAAGACTTCCCTCTTCTAGGCTTCCCACAAACCAGCTCTCTTAAACAAATCACAAGCAGGCTCCCTTAAACAAAATCACCAACAAGCTCTTTTACACACACTAGCCAACTCCCTGCTTGCCTGTATCCTTCCTAGATCTGACTGCTCTGATCAATTTGCTCTCAGCTCTGCTCTACCCTTCCTGTTCCACCTGTTCAGCAAGCTAGCTCCTCCCACCACATATGACTTAGGCTTCCATGTCTTTTAAGCAGGTTATATGGGCCTATTAATGAATGGGAAAGATATTCCCATTTGCTTGCATACGTATTTTGGTTGTTAAACATTTACAAGCCCACTGCAGCATGATATATCTAGTATAATCTTAATATTTGCATAAAAGATTCTGCATTTTATTGTGCTGACTTTTTTTTTTGGTAATTTATGTGCTGTTTTTTTTTATCTCATTCAACTGAGTGACTGTAAAGGTGCTATACAGAATCAACTTTAAAAGTTGATCTGAGACCCTCTAACATCTCAATCAAGAACATCCTCAATGCATGCATAGACAATTATCATAATGATTTCATAGAAGTGAAAAGCATTTGGTTCTGTAGGTGTTGTCTTCTTTGCTGACTTTTTAAGGTCTACAATACCAATATGTGACATTTTACATTCTTGGGAATTTTCTTCTCTTTGTGATACCTTCACAATCAATTTCTGAGTGCTTTTAAATCCATTTGAGTCAATAGACATTTGGTAAGCACTTACAGGCACTATGCTAGGTTCTGACAGTACAAAGATACATACAAAATAGTTCCTACCTTAAGGAGTTTATATTTTAGTGGATAGAGACAGTATGTGCACAAATAAGCACAGTGCCAGGAAATTTGCAATTTGATCATGGGATTTAGAGTTGGAAGGAACCACAGAGATAACCTAGTTCATTTTATGAAGGAGAAAACAGAAGTCCAAAGAGGGTAAATAAATTACTCAAGGTCAGTCACATTGGTAGTAAGTTAACAGAGGCAAGATTTGAATATAGATTCTCTGACTTCAAATCCAATATATTTTCCATAATATTTCCCTACATTTTGTATCTGTCGCTAACTTTTTTATATGTTTGGTCAAGTTCAGTTGCTTTTTTCTTTTTAACTTCAGTTTTTTAAATGCCATTTCCCCTTTCTCATAGTGTATTGGTTACTACTAACATGTTAAAATCCAGATGTAGTGATTCCATTGTCAGCAATGATGAGTCTACATCTCTATAGAAATGATGGCATATCTATTCCATTTTACATCTGTTTGTCATCCTCCTACCAACCTGAGGCAATGATGTTCATAATAGACTATAATTTTCCTCTGTAAAGATTTACAATCAAACTTGACCTCTAGATTGACCTTGGCTGTCATATCACTGGCTGGCAAGGATGTGCATTATTTATTAACTAAGCTAACTTCCTGGCTCTTTTTGGCTACTTCATTGTAATATCTATTTTATATCATTCAAATACCTAAGAACCGGTAGTAATCAAAATCAGTGTCTTTACATGCATTTCCCACTATTCATATTATTTTAATAAGTTAACCTAGAGCTGTTAAAAAGTGTTCTCATCATTATCATTTTTACATTTCCTTCTAATTTTATATTGATTTTTACTTTGTCTCTAATCAACTAGTTGTTATGTTAATAAATATTATAAGATAGTCAATTTCATTTTTTCTGATGTTGAGTCCTAAACACACTGATCACTTTTTGATGATCTTCTTGAAAAGTTTTGTTACGTATAGGCATTTTATTTGTTGTTTAGTTGTTTCAGTAATTATTGACTGTTCATGACTCCTTGGAGTTTTCTTGGCAAAGATACTGGATTTCCTCCTCCAGCTAATTTTACAGATGGAAAAACCAAGGTAAACAGTAACTCGCCCAAGGTCACACAGCTAATAAGTGTCTGAGGCCAGATTAGAACTCAGGAAGATGAGTCTTCGTGATTCAAGGCTCAGCACGCTACCCACTGCACCAAGGCTTCTGAATAATTTGTGTGTCTTTGATGCCTTTTGTTTCTTAACTATAAACCATATTTACCAACATTATTTTTACTGTCTTCTCTCTTTGCCCACCTACACATCACAGTATATGTTGATTTGGTTTTGAAAAGGTTTTTGCATTTCTTCACAGAATTTCTTTATTTCTCCACACTCCATAGCACATGATGACAAATGAGTTGCAGTCATCTGCCTGGTGTTCTATTCATTATGCTTCTGTTAAAAAAAAAAAAAATTATTTAATTTAATTTATAAAACTTACTATTTGATTTATTTATTTATTTGCTTTTCGGCATTCACTTCCATAAGTTTTTTGAGTTTTAAATTTTCCCTCCCTCCCTCTCTCCCTTCCCCCACCTTCCCAAGACAGCATGCGATCTGATAAAGGCTCTGCATCTACATTCTTATTAAACATATTTTCACATTGTTGTAAAGAAGAATTCGAACCAATGGGAGAAACCACAAGAAAGAAAAAACAACAGAAAAAGCAAAAAGTATGCTTTGCTCTGCATTCAGACTCCATAATTCTTTCTCTGGATGTGGATAGCATTTTCCATCATGAGTATTAAGCAGTTGTCTTAGATTCTTGCATTGCTGAGAAGAGCTGTCTATCAAAGTGAGTCGTTACATAATGTGGCTGTTACTGTGCACAGTGTTCTGGCTCTGCTCATTTCACTCAGTGTTAGTTCATGCATCAGCTCATAAAACCTCTTTCCAGGTTTTTCTGAAGTCCACCTGCCCATTATTTCTTATATAGCACAATAGTATTCCATTACAATCATATACCACAACTTGGTCAGTCATTCCCCAATGGATGGGCATCCCCTCAATTTCTAGTTCTTGGCCACCACGAAAAGAGCTGCTGTAAATATTTTTGTACATGTGGGACATGTTCCCAGTTTTTTATGATCTCTTGGAGATACAGACCTAGAAATGATATTGCTGGGTCAAAGTGACAAAGGTTGGAAAGGGGTGGACACATTCTGAAACCCCCAAAGACTGAAGTAAAGGCAAAGGAAGTCTGGGATGAATTCAAGGACTCAGGCATTCTTGAAGTCAAAGTGGTAAAGATTTATCGTTATGTTTTTAAGTGGACAAGTGTTCTTAGGGAATCTGTGATTTGGAAAGGGTACAGGTAAAGTTTGTAAAGGATATTCTATAATATAACACGTACCAAATAAGCTAACTAGGTGATTCAGGACAGGATTAGGGAGTGATTAAGGAATGGTTAGTTCTTAAAGGAACATGCACTTTTAGTATCTACTGCACAGGTATTTTACCCATAGTTCACTGGGAAATAGCCCAAGGAGGTCTACATGGAAGTACGGTTTTAGGTCTGAAAGAAGTTAACTAATGTAAAAGTCAGGGCTGCCTGAGAAACCAGGCTGCCCCATCAGTGTTTTGTTAGACAAGATAAATGTAAAGAAGTGTACACATGTCTAAGTCTAGGATACCTATGATACATCAATGAATAGTAAATATCTTGACCACACAGCCAGTACACAGCTGGGTCAAACTAATAAATTCTACAAATGCAGCTGGCTACTCTATCAGGAAGAGAGATAAAGATTTTGCTAGGGCAGACTGTCCTCGGGCTGGGGAGAAACTGCCTGGGACAGTGTTTTGAGGTTAGGGAGAAATGGGATTTTTAGAGAGAAATGTGGCTTTAGAATTGGGGTTGAAGCATAGGCACCCAAGCACCCTATCAAAGGGGTATGCACCTTTTGGGCATAACCCTATGAGCATAGTTCCGAATTGCTTTCCAGAATGTTTGGATCAGTTCACTACTCCACCAACAATGGATTAGTCTTCCAATTTTCCCACATCTTCTCCCGCATTTATAATTTCCCTGTTTTATCAGTGTTAGCCAATCTGATAGATGTGATGTGGTACCCCAGAGTTGTTTTGATTTTCGTTTTTCTAATCAGTTAGAGCATCTTTTTCACACTATTATAGATAGCTTTAATTTCTTCATCTGAAAACTGCCTATTCATATCCTTTGACCATTTATCAATTGGGGATATTCGTTATGCTTCTTGAACCTTCTAAAGAGAGATGATCAAGTGCCCCTTGAAATTATGTTGCTTTCTGCCCTTGGGCCCAAGTAAGAAGCAGAGAATGGCCTATGTAATCGCATTCCCTGAGCCCATGGTGCTGCCTTCTGATCTCCACAAAGGCACTATTCTTGAGGCCCTAGTAGACCCTCTAAAATGACCACTTCTACACCTGGAATGAGACATGAGCAGCGGTAATTAACGGGGACTTCCAAGATGAGGTGGCATGCCAAGGGCTGAGATTATTGTATAGCCTTTGAGCACCATGCCCAGTGATTTGCCAATGCCTAGTATAGCATGAAATGTTTTTCTGCTTCTCCTCTGCCCACTTGCTACCCAGCAAAGCCACTAAGGAAAACCACTAACTTCCCCTTTTTTTCTGAAATGTCACACACCCAAACTGCCCCCACAGTTCACTAGCATGTTCTTTGCATGTTACTAAGTGTCCCAGCTGCCATAGGAAAGGAGCTAACTAGTGGCCTGCCAACTGGTGATCTTTTATTCAGCCAGTATCAATCAGGAACTGACCTTCAAGCCATATAGCTCTCAAGTATACTGGTCCATGACTATTGCACACAAACTCCAATCTGCCTTCCCATTAAGCTTTCTTCCTGCCTCCAAATATTTGATCTTTGCACAAAACTTTCTGAATGACCATAGAAAATGTGTTCCTTAAAAAAAATTTATTTCTAAGTGGCATAGACAAAAGAACTCATAATCTAATGGAACTTTAAGGTTTATAAAGTGTATTATTCTCACAGCAGCCCTGTGATATAGATAAGACAATCATTATTATCCTTACTTTAGCGGTAAGAGACCTGAGAGGCAAAAAAGCAATTTAAGGATCTTGCCATAAGTCACAGAACTAGCAAGTGGGAAAGTCAGGATTTGAACTCAGGTTTCTTAAGGACTAGGTGCTTTTTCCACTCTGCAATGATGTATTATCATAACCATTTTACAAAATGAGTGGTGAAGTTACTTGCCCCAGGGTCATGTTGTTGTGACCCCATTTGGGGTTTTCTTGGAAGGGATCTTGGAGTGGTTTGCCATTTTCTTCTCTAGCTCATTTTACAGATGGGGAAACTAAGGCAAAGTGACTTCACACAGCTAATAAGTGTTTGAGGCTGAATTTGAACTCAAGCCTTCCTGCCTGATACCCTGTCCACTGTGCCATCTAGCTGCCTCCTGCCCAGGGTCATAGAGCTAGTAAGTACAGACTAGGATGTAGTCATAGCAATGTCCCTTAGCCAATTGTGAAAGAATAGTTTGCCCTTGGGCATCTTTATATTCCTTTCTCCTTCCCTGCCTGGCTTTCAGTAATATTTACACTGCACTGCCCACCTGGCCAGGACTCGTGTCTTTCTCATCAAACTTTTCCTGCCCCTGTTTGTCTCATCATCTCACTGCCCTGCTTTGGGTCTTAAGTTGATAAATGAATCCAAATTTACTTTTAGTGGCGAGGAATCTCACAGAAAACAAATGCATTTTAATTGAGATCTTCACGTTTTTTTTTCATTTTTAACACAATTCATACCACATGAAACAATTCCAGCTTTTGGTCAGGTGATACTTCATTTAAAGCATTTACAATATAGACCACAAACAGATTTTTTTTTTAAACATTAACCAACTGAGACACAAATAATATTTATGTTGCTAACTTCACAAGCCCTTGACCTAATTGTCTCCACAGTATTACAAAGAATTAAAGGACCCTAACTTAGTGTGGTTGGTCTAAAGTCCTATGCCTAATAGCTTAATTTTAGACTTAACCCTGGATGTTCCCCTACCAACAATCTATAATTTAATGAATCTGGTATTAAGCTTACAAACCTTTTGACTATAGAAAATTGCCACTAAGAGTAGGGACTTTGCAGGGAAACAATGTCTCCCCAACTTCATGTCAATTCTAGGCAGGGTAGATTATCAACTTGCATTCAGTCAGGCTTAAAGTCTGCCAGGTATCAGTGGGGAAATTGAGTCAGGAGAATCCTACCTCAGCCCAGGCTGAACAGCCACTCTCCCACCCTTCCCTTGAGATCACCTTTTGCAGTTCATACCAGCATCTCCCAGGCTTACTTGGCATCATGGATTGGAAGTTCAGATCGCCTTTCTTGCTATCCATACCTGGAGTTAGAATCAGAAGAACAGTCAGTTAATAGTCCCATAGCATCTTAAAATAGCAAGTTCCAATAACCAGGTTTCAGATATGACTATAATTTCACATTGGCTATGAAACATCTTTTGAGGCAAGTCTTAAGTGGCTTACATGCCTTTGTATACATGTTCTAGTTCCTGATTAAATAGCAATCATAAAATCAAATTTACCATTAAAACCTTAACTTTTCCATCAATGCCAAATTTTACCCAAGGTTACCTGCCTCTTAGAAACTTAGACTAAAATTCTTCTCTCCAAACTAAAGATGTCTCTGATTTAGTCTCAGTAATTAATGCAGTCAGTTGTTTTAATACTAATTGCTTTTACATCACTTTGTGACATATCCAACTTTTCTCCCCATTTCTCCCCTCCCCCCACCCCTAATACCTTGCATTCTGATTACCCCTTCCCTCAGTGTACCCCACCCTTCCCTTATCCCCATCTTCTCTCTTTTCTTGTAGGGCAGGATAAATTTCTATACCCCATTACCTGTTTCTTATTTCCCAGCTATATGCAATAATAATTTTCAACATTCGTCTCTAATACTTTGAATTTCAACTACTCTCCCTTCCTCTCTCCCTACCCATCCCCACGGAGAAGGCAAGCAAGTCAATACAGACTATGTGTCGTTTTGCCAAAGACTTTGATAATAATCATGTTGTGTAATACTAACTATGTTGCCTTCTATCCTACTCTATTCCCCCTTGTTTTTTTATTCCCTCATTTGATCTTGTCTATTCCCAAAAAGTATTTATTTCAGTTACTCTCTTCTCCCATTTGCCCTCCCTTCTATCATCCCCTTCACCCCACTTGTCGGTTCCTCCCCTAATTTCCTGTAGTGTGAGATAGATTTTCATACCAAATTTAGTGAGCATATTATTCCCTCCTTAGGCCATATGTGGAGAGAGTAGTTTCACTTTTTCCCTCTCCCGTTCTCCTTTTTTTTCTCCATTGAACATGATTTTTCTTATCTCTTTTATAAGTTATAGCCTGCCCCATTCTATTTCTCCCTTTCTCCTCCCAGTATTTTCCTCCCTCACCCCTTAATTTTTATTTTATTTTTGTTTTTTGGTGGATATCATCTCTTCTGATTCAACACAACCTGTACTCTCTGTCTGTGTGTCTGTCTGTCTGTCTGTGTGTGTCTTCATGTGTCTGTGTACAATTCCTCCACCTAAGTACTGAGAAAAGTCTCAAGAGTTACAAATGTTTTCTTCCATGTAGGAATGTAAACAGTTCAGCTTTAGAAAGTCTTTTTTATGATTTCTTTTTCCTGTTTACCTTTTCATGCTCTTTGTGTTTGAAAGTCAGACTTTTTTTTTCAGTTCTGGTCTTTTCATCATGAATGCTTGAAAGTCCTCTATATCATTGAATGACCATTTATTCCCTTGAAGTATCATACTCAGTTTTGCTGGGTAGATGATTCTTGGTTTTAATCCCAGTTCCTTTGACTGCTGGAATATCCTATTCCAAGCCCTTCAATCCCTTAATGTTGAAACTGCCAGATCCTGTGTTATCCTGATTGTATTTCCACAATACTCAAATTGTTTCTTTCTAGCTGCTTGCAGTATTTTCTCCTTGACCTGGGAACTCTGAAATTTGGCCACAATATTCCTCGGAGTTTTTCTTTTTGGGTCTCTTTCAGGAGGTGATCGGTGGATTCCTTCAATATTTATTTTGCCCTCTGGTTCTAGAATATCAGGACAGTTTTCCTTGATAATTTCATGGAAGATGATGTCTAGGCTCTTCTTTTGATCATGGCTTCCAGGTAGTCCCAAAAATTTTAAATTGTCTCTCCTGGATCTATTTTCCAGGTCAGTTGTTTTTCCAAAGAGATATTTCACATTATCTTCTATTTTTTCAAACTTTTGGTTTTGTTTTTTAACTGCATGATTTATGTCATAGTCATTAGCTTCCCTGAACTCAATTCTCTCTTTTAAATAACTATTTTGTTCAGTGAGCTGTTGAACCTTCTCCATTTGGCTAATTCTGCTTTTTAAAGCCTCCTTCTCACTGGCTTTTTGGACCTCTTTTTCCAATTGAGTTAGCCTCTTTTTAAAGGTGTTATTTTCCTCAACATTTTTTTTGTTCTCCTTTAGCAAGCTGCTAACTCTCTTTTCGAACTTTTCTATTGCCTGAGGCTAGTTTAAGTTCACTTTGGAAGCCCTGGAGGCAGAGGTCTTGAATTCCTGTGACAGTATGCCTTGTTCTTCCTCCTCTGAAAGGATGGAAGGAGATACCTGTAACCTTCTATAGTCTTATTTTTTTCCCTTTTGGGGGCATTTTCCCAGCCAGTTACTTGACTTCTGAATCCTTTGTCAAGAGGGTGATCCTATTGCCTCTTTTCTCCCCAGTATCACGTTCAAGGCTGAGATTGAACTCATCTGCTCAATTCCCACCAGGCTTTAGGTGAGGGCGAGGCCATCACTTGATGGCTGAGGTTTAGATCCACTGCTCAATTCCACTAGAGGCTTTAAGCTGAACTGCCTGGACAATGGACCCAGGTTGCTTCCCAGCCACCATGGCTGCCTGCAATCTGCTGCTGCTGCTGCCATTAAAAACCCCGGTTCCATCTCCCCCTGCTGGGAAAACCCTCCCACATTGACCTTTGGAGCTTTTTTTGTCACTTGTGAGTTGAGGTATCTGGGACCCTTCCTGCTGGGAACTCTGCCCCGGAGGTCTGTTCAGGTCCTGTTCCTCCTGTGCTGTGTTGCTAGGGCTGGGCTCTGCTCCACTCAGCATCCCATGAGAAAGACCTTTCCTATTGACCTTCCAGGTTACCTTTGGCTGGAAACCTCTTTTGCTCTGTTGTTCTGTGGCTTCTGCTGCTCTAGAATTTGTTGAGAGTCATTTTTTACAGGTATTTTGTGGGCTTGGGGAAGCACTAGAGTATATGTATCTTTCTTCTCTGACATCTTGGCTCCACCCCCTCAGATTGTCACAATTTTAGAAAAGAAATTAATTTTGTGGGAATCTAAAGAAAGGTTGTTTAGAGGGAGGGAGAAAATTTTTTGATATGAGACACCTTTGCAGAGCCCTTCAAGTTATAATCACCCATCTTAGCTATGTGTAATGCCAGTCTTGTGTCCAGTGCCCCCTCCAGTAGAAAAGAATCTATTATAATATGAAGAACAGGATATTAAATCTCAAAGCGGGTCTGGGGATCATGGAACACCAGATCTCAGAGTTTGACGGAATTGTTTGACAGATCATTTAGTCCAACCATGTCACTTTACAGATGACATGACTTTACCTACCTGGGTAAAGGAAAATAGAGAGTTTATTCAACCTATGTACACACTGCCCTTAACATTGACTAAAAATATTGAGAATGGGAAGTTATAGTAAACATAAATTATTTCCCCTTCAGTAGGGGAAATAGTATAGGCTGTTCTATAGAACCTGTTGGGGCTTTGTAATCTACTTGTGAGTCATGAACTTTATTAGAACCAGCTGGTCTACCTGCTTTTCTGTGATCTTACACATATTTAAGTTTTCGTAGAATTTGGGGGTTACAGAACACCCCAGAAGCCATCTACTTTACCCAAAACACGGATCTCCTCTACAACATCATCCTTCCCCTTCCTAGCTCATTTGAGCCTCCCAACTACCCTAGCAGTCAAGTACTTTGTTATCATCCCCATTTTGCAGTTGAGGAAACTGAGGCCAACACAGGATGATTTGCCCAAGGTCATACAGCTAGTGTGTGAGGATGAATTTGAACTCAGGTCTTCCGAAGTTCAGGACCAATACTCTATCCACTATGCCACCTAGCTCGCTGACTCTCAAAACAATTAAACTATTTTTTTTTAACAATTAACATTTGTAAAGCACTTGACGTTTTGTGCATTTTACATATGTTATCTCATATGGATCCTCATAACAACTCTGTGTGTTAGATGTCATTATTTTCCTTGTTTTGCAGGTGAAGAAACTGAGACTCTGTCCAAACCATAGTTAGTAAGTTTCAGAGGTAGGATTTGAACTTGTCTTCTTAACTCCAAGTCCAACATTCTACCCACTGTGGCATTCTGGCTGGCATTATTTATAAAACCTTGGATAGGTGACTCAGTTTCTCTGGATCTCAATTTTTTCATCTCAACCAAGTGTGTTAGAATGGATAATCACTAAGGTTCCTTCTATTTTTAAATTCTATGGTCATATAGCTTCTCCCTGAATGCTTCTAATGACAGTGTACTCACTACCTATGGAGGTAGCTAAAGCTTCAGTTATAAAGATCTCCCTCATATTATGTCAATATCTACCTCTCCATAACTTTTCTCCTTTGGCAGAAGGTAAATTTCTTACCAGAGCAAAAAAAAAAAAACAAATTCATTCCCTCTTCTACATTCAGTTCTATGGAGACTGGGGAGGAAAAACTTGTACGTAAATAACTAAAAGGCAAAGGAACAGGGAACACACTTTGAGAAACCTGAGGACGTTAACACCTTCAGTTGAAAAGATCAGGGAAGGCTTCATGAACAGAAGTCCCCCACTTGAGTGGGGACTTGAGAAAACAGAAATAAGGGTTGGACAGGATCCATTTAGACATGAGTAAAGGCAAATGAAAGAAGGTAGGATAAAAAGGGATTGGGTTAGTAGTCTATTTTGGCTACAATATACAAAGGAGAACATTGTGGAAGAAAATAAATATCGTAGGTCTTGGAAACCAGGATGAAGAGTTTACATTATATTTAATAATAATGATAGCATTTATATAGTGCTTTACAAAAAAAAATTATCTTATTTTAACCTCACAAAAACTCTGGGAGGTAAGGACAGTTATTATCTTTTCACAGATGAGGAAACTGAAGCAGATAGAAGTTAAGTGACTTGCCCAGGGTCACACAGCTAAGTAAGTGTCAGAGGCAGGATTTGAACTCAGTTTTTCCTGAGTCTAAAGCCAGCCCTCCATCCAGGGGGCCACTTAGCTGCTGAGGCAATGGGGAGTCGGAGACATGATCAAAGTAGTGCTTTCGGGAGATTCCTTGGCCAGCAAATATTAGAGAAGTAAGAGAGACAAGGAAGGAAAAATAACAACCTCTAGAGAGTTAGACTTGCCATAGACTTGCCCAAATATCTAGTACACAAAATAAAGGCAGATGCCAGCCTCCTCTCTTGTATCTCCAATACAGTTTTTCAGTTTGCTGCTCAAAGAATCTAAAAAGCACTGCCTTGATCATGCCACCCTTCTATTTCAAAAACTCCAGTGGCTTCCCATTTTGTATAGTGAGTGGATTAGACATTTGGGCAAACCTAGCTATCTAAAGTAGCTGTTCAGTAAATGTTGATGGTAATCAAGTGGGAATCATAATATTTACAGGAACCTACTAATAAGGTTTTCATGAAGAGAAATGGGTGTGGAAGTACTCTTACAAGGTTAGTAATTCTACTTAGATGCACAGGATTGTTATTAATGTAAGACAGAGGGAACTAGGTGATGCAGCGGACAGAGTGCTGGACCTGGAGTCAAGAAGATCTGAATTCAAATCCAGCCTCAAAAACTTAATAGCTGTGTGACCCTGGACAAGTGACTTAATCCTGTTTAACTCAGTTTCCTCATCTGTAAAATGAGCTGAAGAAGGAAATGTCAAAACACTCCAGTATCTTTGCCAAGAAAACCCCAAATGGGGTATGAAGACTCAGATTTGACTAATCAACCAAACAGCAACAAGCCATTCACAGAGAAATATTTTGAGCTCATTTCTCTGTGGATTCAGAATCAGTGAAGTTTTCATCTCTTCCAGATCATACATTCCGGTCTTGGTTGATTGGACATAACAGATTAAAATAGGATTTTATCTCATGTCACTGGGACAAACCTCATTTATTTGAAGACAGAAATCATACCCTGCTCATTTCTCCTTTTCACCAGGCTAACATCCCATGATATAGTTTCAACAACCAACCCTCAACATCACTGTCACCTTCTTCCAGAGGTATTCCAGATTGTCAGTGTCATTTCTAAAATATGGCACCCAGAAATAGCCTCAGTGGTTCTTATGTAATGTATCCAGGATAAAAAACAATGGGATTGTTGCTGCCTTTGTTTTGTACATGATGCCTATGCTTGCTTTGGCTTTTTTGGTCTGCTATGTTACACTCTTAATTCATTGACCTTGTGGTCCACTTAAACCCCCAGATCTTTTTTCTAGTCAACTGCTAATCATACTTTCCCCAGCTTGTCCACGTAGAGTTGATTTTTAAAAATTCAGTTACAGGAGTATGCTGAAGCCAACTGTACTGACCCCCTCCCTCCCCCAAGCTTTCATTGTTAAATCTTTAGTGTAAGCATTTACACCTCAGAAATTAGCAAATGATAAAAGCCAGGGCTTGGTATATTGATTGCCTAGACTTAAGAAAGTGATTGAAAAGATATTAGTAATGCAAATTAGATGTGAAAACTGTGTCCTGGACATTTATGCGACATTCATTCATTGTTAAACATTTACCAGCACACTCTGTTAATTTCATCTTCTATTGTTCTAGCATATTGAGATTTTTTTGTATGTGTAGTTTTTATCCCTTCCGTGTCTTTCACTCAAAACAAAGTCAAGTGCAAGTCATGTCATCATCATGGCAAGTCAAGTCATGCCATCTGATGGCATGATCTTCAGCAACGAAGGATAAACACAGTCACGGGGGTTAGGGGCATGGCACCCCCAAAATCTTAGAAAATCTGGGTAAAATTTTTTGGCCCTCCTATTGTACCAGAGGAGAACTTTGAACTATTGTGGTATTAAAAGATAAAATATGTTGATATTATTATATTGTACAATGCTGTATGTATGTTTTATGCATTTCTGAGTTTCTAAACTTTTTCTGTGTCATCTGCTGGCTTTCATGGGTCATCTTTGGCATCTTCAAAACTCCCCCAAAATTCCCATTTAATTTCTTATGATGAACTGTGATATATCAAAACCGTGATAGGGAAAGTCGTGATATGGAAGGGATAACTGTACTGAGATCTTTTTGACTGTTTCCAGGTGCTACCCAGAACTAGTCAAGATACAATCTTATCAAAGTTCATTTTTTTATTCTGCTAGCAAAGAAATAAGATTGTTTTACTTTTCAAAACATAAAAACTACCTGGAAAACTTAGTTTTCTTAGATTAAAATTGCACGAATACTTATAAGATCATTTGGAAATTAGGAGTGAAGGGAACTTAATAAGCATTTATTAATCCAGAAACATCTACTAAGCACTAATCATTGTTAGCACAGTACATGGCACATAGTAAACACTATTTAAGTATTAATAATGATGATGGTTTTGGTGGTAGTGGTGATGTGCCAGGCACTGTGCTAAATACTGGCATTAAATACAAGAAGAAAGACAGTTTCTGCCTTTAAGAGTTTAAAATCTGATGAAGGAAGACAAAAGGAAACTGAAAATCTGGAGGTGGGAGGAGGGTCACAGATAAAGAATATGTGGTACAAAGGCATCATTTTCATAGAACTGAAACCAAGTAGAACATCTGATGCAAAATTGTGAGCCCTCTGTCTAAGGAGGCTTTGCCCTCCAGTCCTCCGATCAGAAGGGAGAGACAACTGAGGTTAATGAAGGCGTTTTGAGTATCAAAGCTGAAGCAATATCTATGATGATGGTATTTCTGGTGATGAGATTATCCTGAGGGAAACATGATGTCACAGAATTAAACCAGAGAGGAGCAGCTAGTGGGAAATAAAGAGGAAGTAATAGAATTGTTCGCTTTAGACGTCCTGTTTCCAAGAAAGCTGAAACAGAAAACAACTGCCTTGAAAAATTGGAATCAAAAGTTAAAACATTTCTTTCCCTTAAATAAGAGAGGGGATGGAACGTGGAGGTGGCGTGCAAAAAGACTATTAGGAGTGTTCATTCAGTAAATAGTATTGACTCTTTGCCAGTAAGGGATTGGAGGGCTACTGTTCCCTTTGACCTCACTGTAAGTCATTGCTCTGGAGAATGAAGTGGAAGGCACACAGTGTTCTTAAGCCCTGAGTTCTACCAGAAGATTCATGGAATTTCAGCTAAGCCCAACTGGTATGCTCCAATATTGGGAACCTGACTTGGTGGTGGTCTCCTTACATAGACACAGTATTGTAGTTCTGTCGGGCTCAGTTCTTGTAAGTGCCTACTATGTGCCAATTAAAAAAGGTCTCCAAATTTGTGGGTAACTTGAAATAGATAACTTAGCTAATACAGAAAATGACAGAATGATGACCCCCCTCTTCCTCCCTCCAAATTCTAACATGTGGAAATGTAGAAACTTACAAGATGTAATTCATTGGGGAATAAATGTAAACAGATACTACAGTACAGAGTATATGAAATATGGTTGGAAAAGTTCCCTGTGAAGAAGACATGGAGGTTTTAGTGCAAGCACAATATTGGGACAGCTATCTAGGTGGATAGAGTGCTTGGTCTGGAGTCAGGAAAACCTGACAAGTCCAGCCTCAGATACTTTTACTAGCTGTGCGACCCCGGGCAGCTGCCTCAGTTTCCTCATCTTAAAATGAGAAGGAAATGGCAAACCATTCCAGTATCTTTGCCAAGGAAACCCCAGATGAGGTTACAAAGAGTGAGACATGACTGAAACAAGTAAATAACTTCAGTACAGAGTATGACAAATTCATAGTACAGTTTTTAGCTTTAGTAGCTTAAAACTGCACTAAGAAATTTGAGATATCCTTTATTGCTCAATAAATAAGTAGGTGGTAAAGCACAGCGGTGTCCAACTCAAAAAGAAACAGATCCCTGTGGCTACTGCATATTGACTTAAAAAACCACAAATTGACATCATCTGTGTTGTAATGTATTTTGTTCTGTTAAACATTTCCCAATTACATTTTAATCTGTTTCTTGCCTCATTCAGGTGTTTGAGGAACCATTTGCAGCCTTCTTTGCCATCTCTAGTTTAGTAGATACAGTGTTGATTTTTGAATTAGGAAGACCCGAATTCAAATTATGCCTCAGTTATCGGCTATGTGACCGTAAGCAAGTCACTCTGTCATTTATAAAAAAAAGGGCATTGGACTAGATGGCCTCCAAGATGCCTTTTAGGTATTAGTCTAATAAATATGATGCAGTATTGTATTGTGATAACCAAAGCAAAACTATTGCAATCTCAAGCTGTCCATCAGACTACAAATAGAATATTGGGTCTTATACTGGGCCCCACATTTTACCTAATTCATTTATGTTTTTGAGAGACAGTTGGGGTTAAGTAACCTGGCCAGAGTCACACAGCTAATAAATATCTGAGGTCAGATTTGAACATGTCTGATGTCAGCACCCCAAGTCTAAGTTCTGGTCGCCTTGCCCTAACTCTGGCAGGTGATGTTTATCCTGAAGAAGAGCTAGGGGGAGGGGATTGTTTGTTTTGTTTTTATCGTGTCATGTGAATCAGATTTCTTCTTTTTGTCCCCCTGAACTAGGAACTGAACTAGGAACACCAAGTGGAAATTAGTAGGAATTAGATTTCAACTTAATAGGAGGAAAAATTGTCTAATGATTAGAACAATCTGAAAATGGAATTAGATACCTTGGGGAAGGGGTGAGTTCCTCATCATTTGAAGGGTTCAAATTAGTGACTAAGTGAACATTTGTTAGTTGTATAGGAATTCCAGGATCAAGTATGGGTGGGACTAAATGACTTTGTGAGGTCCCTTCCACATAGGCAGTTTTAGGACGGCCTCCTTTTCCAAAAGTATTTCCCCTTCCAGTGCCTAAATTTCTACCATCTACCATTAGGGAGTCTCCTTTGAGTTAAACAAATCTTACATCTTCGTGGGTGATGTTTTCAAATGTTTTCCAGAGAAGGATAATACGTGAAGTTGCTAACACTGTAGTATGAGGGAATTTTCCCGAAGAAAAAGTGTTAGTGATGAAACCCTACAGTTTCTTCTCCCAGATCTTATTGGAGATTAGGAATCCCAGGAGTGAGGTCTGTTGACCCTAACTCCAACAAGGATCCACGTCAATAAGTTATTTGATCAGTGGGTCCCTTCCCAGGGCCATTCAGGGATCTCTCAGCTTTACCACTGCCCTGATCTCCCGAGATCCAAAGATAATCATCATCATCTCTGGAATTTCCAGGAACATCATTGTAATTAGCATTAGTCTAGTCAGGGTCAAAGTCAGGTTCTGTCACTGCCTGTATAACCTTGGACAGCTCTATCATTGTCTATTTTTATCGTCGTTAATATCTCAAATAGTAATTGTTATCAATAATAATTGACATTTAGTAATTTATGTTTACTTAGCATTTTGCACACATTAGTACATTTGAACCTCATTATAACACTGTGAGATGTGTACTATGGGTATTATCTCCAATTACTGATTGGGAACGTAAGGCCCAGCAAGGCAAAACCCAGAACGAGTGACTGAGCCAGAACATGATGTTAAGATATCTAACTCCAACAGGAAGTCTTTTTTACTGCTCTTGGACCTTGTATGCAAAGTGAGGAGGTATCTACCTACTCCTCACACCAAGCAGGGCAGTTAGGTGACGCAGTGGATAGAGCACCAGTGCAGGAGTCAAGAGGACCTGAGTTCAAATTTCACCTCAGACACTTGACACTTACTAGCTGTGTGACCTAGGGCAAGTCACTCAACTCCAGTTGCGTCATCCTGGGTCATCTCCAGTCATCCTGATGAATATCTGATCACTGGATTCAGATAACTGTGGAGGAGAAGTGAGGCTGGTGACCTGCACAGCCCTCCCTCACTCAGAACAAAGTCAAGTGCAAGTCATGTCATCATTTCTCTGATGGTGTGGTCTTCTTCGGCAACGAAGGACAAACGCACACATCACACAAAGCTGTTGAGAATTAAACTAAGATATATGGTCAGTAGTCTGAGATTCTTAAAAAGAAAGTGTTCTCTGTGCATTCAGAATTGTAAATGATTATTATCCTAGTTTCTTACCAAGGGAAAAAAAGTTATCAGTAAAAGTGCTTTAATAAAAAATACGCTCTGAAAGAATATTTTAGTTTAACCCTCTCCAGTGCATTCATCATGGAATAGTATATATTCTAGATATCTGTGCATATGTCTCCCTGAATTAGTTCCATAAAGTCAGGGGTCCTGTCATATGCAAACTCTTTCTCTCATTCCCTGTCTCTCTCCTCTCTGCTCCTTCTTTGTGGGTTTTCCTTAGTGCCTTCTTGGCACATCAGCTAATCAAGAGCAAAAACTTATTATATCTCTTCTCATTCCCTTCCTTCCCACAGGTTTCTGGGAGTCATCTCTAAATCCTCGGAGAAGGAGAGATACCACTGGGGAGCTTCCAAAAGGCTCAGCCCCAGCTGCACCCCCGGCCACCAGCCTCAGATCATCACCACGTTATGCAAACTGCTCATGTGAAATTGAGTTGTCAATAGGAAATGACAGATTGTGGTTTGTGAATCCTATTTTTATAGAGGACTGCAGCAGCTCACTGCCTTCAGAAGAGCCTCGACTTCAGAGCTGCCCAGACGCTTTGGTTCCCCCTGCTGCTACCTCACCTGCTTCTATAAGAACTCCTCGAAGGCGGCCACCTCCTCCTCCTCTTCCTCCTCCTCCTCCTCCTCTTCCTCCTCCTCCTCTTTCTTTTGCTCCTGCTGCTACCGTCCCTCTCTCTGCTCCTGCCCCCTCTGTCTCTGCTGCTACTTTCCCCCTCTCTGCTCCTGCCCCCTCTGTCTCTGCTCCCGTCCCCCTCTCTCCTCCTTCCCCCTCTGTCTCTGCTGCTCCCGTCCCCCTCTCTGCTCCTTCCCCCTCTGTCTCTGCTCCCGTCCCCCTCTCTGCTCCTGCCCCCTCTGTCTCTGCTCCCGTCCCCCTCTCTGCTCCTGCCCCCTCTGTCTCTGCTGCTGCTGCTGATGCCCCTCTCTGTCTTGCTGTATCTTCTCTTTCATCAGTTCCTCCACCCTGTCGTCCAGTTGCTATATCCTCTGCACCTCCTGCAGGACTTCCTGGAAAGTCTGGCCAGCAGCCGGTGACTCCCTGTGCAAAGGTCCCGCCCCATCCTGTTAACCTAGGACATGTCGGTGAAGACAATCTAAAGGAGGCCGTGGTGTCCAACGCATGCCCACAGCTCCCAGCATCCAAAAAGGACACCCGGCCAGCTGTTCCCCCTAGGAGGAGGCTCTCAGAGAGGATCTCATTGGAAAACAGCAGCATGGTGAAGACTGAGGGGGGGGATGAGATTGAAGGAGTGAGGTGGCAAGGAGAACAGCAGGGTTACCCCAGGACCGTCCCCAACAGCCTTCCAACCCAAAAAGCAACAGGTGCTCCCAGAAGAGTAATGGAGCAAGTCCTACAGGTGGAGGAACCAGCCAAGGTCAGCGGTCTAGGAAATGACTCTGAGCAGCCAAAGAAGGCTAAACAACCTCCTGTCCCACCCCCAAGGAAGAAGCGGATTTCCCGACAGCTTGCTTCCTACCTCCCTACTCAGCTGGAGAACCCTGAACCCGCAGGTGAACAGTTACATGGACAGCCAGTCTCAACTCTTCCCATAGCCATCTCCCCTGCCCCAGAAGCCCCCACCAGTCATGCAGCTCCCACTCAGTGGGAGACCAAAGGCACCCCCCAGTCCTTGGGTTCCTCAGAGTTCAAAGGCTCCATGGCTTCGCTGGCTGATAGCCTAGGGACATCCGTTCTCAACCCAGACCAGGACTCCTACTCGACCAGCAGCACAGAGGATGATCCAGACCAATTCAGCAGCCCCAACGTGAAGAAGAAGTCCTCAGTGATCCTGGGAAAGGCCAAACACCGACTGTCTTTTGTGAGTTTCTCCAACGTCTTCAATGCCTTCCTTTCTAGCAACCGTAAGCTACAAAAGAAACTGGTGGAATTGGCTCAGGACAAAGACTCATACTTCGGCAACCTGGTACAGGATTATAAAGTGTACAGCTTGGAGATGATGGCAAAGCAAAGCTCCAGCACAGAGATGCTCCAAGAGATCCGAATGATGATGACCCAGCTGAAGAGTTACCTGCTGCAGAGCACCGAGCTGAAGTCCTTGGTGGATCTCACCCTTCATTCGGAGGAAGAACTTGGTAAGTGCTTAGCTGGCGTGGAGACCCTGCACATCCCTGGCTTTGGTAGGAGATGCCTGGGGCTCTGGGAATGTGAGCAGACTGGCAGAATGACCTGCCATAGGTCAAGCCAGGATCAGTAGTGAGTTGTTATTGTTACTTAAGTCCTGAAGTAGAAGAGGGACAGTGGGTGCAGTGGGTTAAAAGAGAATATGGCAAATGGGAGACAGGGTGGAAGAACTGAAGTGAGAGAAGGTTCATCACGAAAGAGGGAGGCACCAGCAGAGACAGCACAGGGTTGGAGGAGGGGTGGGTGTGGGTGTGTATACATGTTCATATACATGTTATTATTTTTCCATCATTTTGTGACCCCAGTTGAAGTTTTCTTGGCAGATATTGACTGGAATGCTTTGCCATTTCCTTCTCTAGTTCATTTTGTCGATGAGGAAACTGAAGCAAACAGACTTATGTGACTTACCCAGGGTCACACAGCTAGTAAGTGTTCAAGGTCAAATCTGAACTCATGAAGATGAGTCTTCCTGACTCCAGGCCTAGATACCTATACATACATACACACATGCACACATACATACGTACATACATGATAGAATTATACATGCATGTGTACAATGTGTAAGTGTATGTGTATGCACTCATACATGCATTATACATATGTATGCCTATATGTGCATTGTGTTGTGCATGTGTTATGGCAATGCATTTGTGCACATATACACATATTGCACATTTCATATAAAAACATAAACACCTGCGTACATGTATGTAAACACACCAATATATACATGTATGTGTTGTTTACTAGCTGGCATTTATAAAGTGCTTTAATGTTTGCAAAGTACCTTGTATGTTACCTCATGTAGTCCTCATGATAACCTTGGAGGGGGGAGGTGTTATTATTATCACTCTTTTACAGATAAGGAAACTGAGACAAACAGAGGCTAAGTGACTTGCCCAGAGTCACACAGGTAATAAGTGTCTGAGCCTGGATTTGAACTCAAGTCTTCCTGATTTCAAGTCCAGTGCTCTTTCTGCTGCACCACCTGCCAGCCTATAGATTGGAACTCAGGGTGTCTAGACTACTGAAATTAGTCCCAACTCCAGATTCTGGAGAGTTCCATGTATCAAACTGGTGCATTTGGTTTGATACATAAAGACTTCCTTGAAACAGGGAAACTTGCATCTTGTTCCATAAAGTGAGTGATAATAATATATCATAGATTTCGAAGTAAAAAGAACTTGAGAGGTCATCTAGCCCAAACCCTTTATTTTCTAATTGAGGAAACTGGGATTGAAAGAGATTGTCCATAGTTACCCAGATTTGAGCAGAGATTTGAACTCAAGATTTCAGAATCAGACACTGTCTCGGTTTTGCTTAGTGCTTTAAAGTTTACAAAGTAATTTCCCAGTGAGTATTGGAACTAAGGTTTCAATCTAAGTATGTCCTAATTCCAGCAACAACCACCACTTAATATCACTAAAGTCAGTGATGACAATCAGCTCTATCAAGAAAAAAATAAATGCACAAAACACATTTAAGTTTAATCAGCAGAGGTAGCACACTGGATAGGTCCTGGAGTTAGGAGAACCTGACTTCAAATCTGTCTCAGACACTTACTAGCTGTGTGACCCTGGGCAAGCCGCTTAAGCCACACCCCCACCCATTGCCTCCAAAAAAAAGTTTAATCTGACTTATTAACATTTTCTCCATTACTTTTTCAAGTCTAGATAATCAGCAAAAATAAATCAAGACCTGGTTTTATATCGTTTACAAATTTCTGAGGTGTAAATGTTAATGGTGAAAATTTAACAGTTGGTTCTATGAGCGACATACATACCCCTACCACCACAACAATTTCAAAATGTCTTAGCCCTTGTAAAATTGTGAAACTGAATTTTGTACTAGATTGTAAGTTTCATGGTGCAATTAACGGACTGACTGATCTTTGAGGAATCAGTCTGTAAAAGATAATATAGGGAAATAGTTAGGGCATAGGCAGAAGTGTTTACCAGTTTCAGATTTGTAATAAAGCAAAACTATTAGTCTGTGAGTGTGTTGTGTTTCACAGAAAAGCTGAGGAGGGAAAATTCAGAAAAAGAGGAACCAAGGGTAAACACTGTATTGAGTAGCTAGATAGGAATCCCTTACTTGACTAGGAGGTTAGAATACGGGAAGATGAAGCGTCATAGGAGGATACAAGGTGACTGGGGACGGGGGAGAGAGACTCATGGTAATTTGATCTCCCTAACTGAGAGGTCCCTTGGTTATGAGTACCAAGTACCAAGTACCATTCTTTTTGTAGAATATCTGTGCCGCCTATGTGTGTGTAACTCATCTGGGAGTATCTCCTAACACAAACACATTCTTAGGAATTAATCCACAGCTAAGGAATGAGAAATAAGATAGTCAGTGGATTGAGGACAAAAAGGACCCAGGTGAAGGAAAAACGAAACCTTGGAAGGAAAACAGACAGACAAAAAAGTATGAAATTAAATAACTGAGTGAAGTAGGTAGGAATTATATGCTACTACAGTTTTACAGATTTGTAAATAAAGAATTTTTTTAAAATTGCTTTTAATTTTAACATCCAGACAACCAGGACATAATTCACAGTAATCTTATTTCTGAAAAAAATCCTCAAGTATGAATCAGTAATTAAACACACACACACAACACACACACCAAAGCTAAGGTGCCATGCTCCTTTTTTGTGGGATAGCACCTGACTCAAGAAAAAATCAGGCCCAAACCTAGTTCTGAGGGCTGAGTAAAAATATCTGATTGATAGGAGAAGGGAGGAATAGATAAGAGATTGGGTCTTGGCCCAAAACAGTAGGACTCCCAACCCTTCTCATTGGTCAAGGTAGGACAAGATCTGGGAAAGGTGGTGTCCCATAACTAATAAATAATAGAGCTACAATTCCAGGCCCCATCTTCTAATTCTATGACCAATGTTTTCCCATTACACCTCACTGTCTGTCCAGGCAGGATTTTGGCCCTTCGCCATCAAAGTAGTATGGCAGTGGAAAACCCAAGTTTTATGTGGTCACTTCCTGTATGGACACCCAGATGAGGTCTGAGTAGGAACCTTTTGAGTATATCTCAAAATAATGCCCATAGGTATTGTACTTTGTACCCATCTTTGTAGCAGTTGCTGTGAGAGATACAAAGTGTAAGAAAAGACATAGTCCCTGTCCACAGTTTAATTGGAGAATCAAAACACATGAATTTTTTTTTTAAATCACAAGATGCTGTACATATAATGTATTAGGTGCTTAGTTGCATGATATGTGAGTACGTAGGAGTACAGAGACAATAGAGACAAGTATTTATTAGAGCAGAATCACAATGTTTCCAGATTTGAAAGAGAACTTAGTGGAGTGCAGCCAACTCATTCTGCTCCTGAGAAAACTGAGTCTGAGATAAGGGAAACAATTTATCCAAGGTCACCCAGCATGTTAGCAGAAGCACAGGTACCAGAAGCCTGGTCTCCTAGGTTCAGTATAGCGCTTTTAACATGCTCTGACTTCACTAAATGCTAAGGAGTGAACAGTATCCATTAGAATGAAGCAGGAAATTCAAGGGGCTGCTTCCTCAAGCCCTTGTAGTCTAACGTCAGGTTGTAGGTGAACATCTGATTTTGGCCCCATCTCATTTTATGTAATAGAATCTGAGGGCCACAGGCAGCAGGCATTTGGCAAGGTATGTGGATTGGGAATGATAAGGGTTGGGGAGAGCTAGCTGCCCACAGCTAAGCAAGTGTTGAGAAGCGGGACCTTTGAGGTATGTTTCCTTTCGATCAATTTCCATGTTTTAATCCCTCTCTGCTTGCAGAAGCCATTGTGGAGTCTGCCTTATATAAGTGTGTACTGAAGCCCCTGAAGGAGGCCATTAATTCACACCTCCAGGAGATCCACAGTAAGGATGGGACCCTCCAGCAACTAAAGGGAAATCAATTAGTCATCTTGGCCACCACCACCACTGACCTGGGTGTAACAACCAGTGTGCCAGAAGTCTCCGTTATGGAGAAGATCCTTCACAAGTTCACTAGCATGCACAAAGCCTACTCTCCTGAGAAGAAGATTGCCATCCTGCTCAAGTCGTGCAAACTCATCTATGACTCCATGGCGTTAGGGAACCCAGGTAGGCAAAACTGGAAGGAGATGGGGTTCATGCTCAGGAACGTGTTGTACCGAGTGACCTCTGACATTCTGTGGTTCTAGAGCCCTGAAGGACAAGAACAACTAGATTCTTCAGCATTCCTCCTTCTAGAGTCAATGAACAGAAGGCCTTCCTAGAGAAGTCCTCTGTTGTAGATGACTAAAGGCAATGGGTAGCACTAGGCACAATGCTGAGTGTTAAGGACCTTAGAAATGTATCCAAGCTGGCTGTCATACTAGGGACCAAATACAGGAAAAGCCCATCTCCCCTTTTCCCCACCTCTGGGTATGGGGAATGTTCAGAGGCAGTTATTGGCCAAGATTGTAATGTAAGAGAGGTCAAAAAGTGGCCCTACACCTCTTCTTGGCTGGCTTGAATTTGCCACAGGTGGGGAAGGGAATAAGCATTTTTGAAGTGTGTACTGTATGACACTGTTTTAAGGGCTTTTCAGGACTCTCATTTGAGCCTCAGAACAACCCTGGGGGGGTAGATACTATTATTACACTCATTTCACAGTTGAGGAAACGGAGGCAAATAGAGCTTATGTGACTTGCACAGGATCAGACAACTAGTATGTGTCCGAGGTAGGATTTGAACTCAGATTTTCCTGACTCCTCATCTAGTGCTCTATCCACTGTACCATCTAGCTGGGACAATGGTACAATACATTTGAAGGGAATTGAAAAGCTAAGAGTGTTCCCACTTCTGGATTGGACTTCCTAAAGAGAACAAGCTTCCTCCGGTTGCCATTGGGTATTGACTGTCATGAGGAGATACTCTGAGGACAGATTTGAACTCAGGTCTTCCTGACTCCAGGAGCTGTGCTGTATTCACTGCACCACCTAGTTGTCCATCTTCTTCAATTAGCTCTTCTTCATTCACTCCTAGCCACAATGATCTCATCCTTTTCTGAACTCTTACATAACATAGATTGAGGTCTATGCCACTCATTGTTTGTATTTGATAATATAATCTCCCATATTAACCTTTAGATATATTGCATTTATATCTGATCCCAGGCTTTAACTCCTACAGGGCAAAGTTATATATTATATTTCTTCATGTCCCTATCATAGCACATAGTAGGTACTCGGTAGATACTTTAATAAATGAAGGTAGAATTAAGCTAGGCACTCTTAATTTCCTTTCACTGATGGATGAATGAGAAACCTGAATTTCTTTCCTTCCTTTAGAATGACCTTTTTATCCTTTTCTTTATGAAGAGACAGACTTTAACTAGATGATCTCAATGTTTCTCTCCCTCATCCCTCATTGGACTAAGACTGGGTTTTTCATTGGGGAACATTAATATAGCAGATGCAGACATCTGCCTTGAGTTCCCTTCCTTTTGAAAATTGGAAAACCTTCATATAGTATGGTTTGTTAAGATTAAAGGATGGTTGGTAAAATTGCAACCACATTTCCCTGTGTAATTATTGGTACTGCATAATCATGACACCCTGTTTTTTCATTCCAAAAAAATTTCATCACATAATCATTACACGGTATAATTCTGTTTGTCGCACCTGCTTAAAAGGTAAACAGAGCAGCAATGTATTCATCAATGACATATTTATCTCTCGTGCGTTGCAAGCCACAAGGTGCCTAGAATTCTCAGCACAAGTGCATTGTCAGTATATTTCTGAAAGCTGACTTGCGTGGTTTGTTTAGAGCGCCTCAGTACTAACAGTATTGTCACTCAGGCAAGCAGGTGCAGCTGCTGTAATTCACATGATATGGTAAGACTTGCATCTGCCCTGAACTAGCTAAACTATACAGTTTATCTGCCAGCAATACAGTTTAGTCATAAATGATTTTTAGTTTTAATAAATGATTTTAAGTACATTAAAAATAAACAAACCTCACATAATGGTCACATCCCACTTTTTTACTAAAATTTGCCTTAAAATTTATGACAATGGAGGGACTTGGAATGTAAATTAACAGTTCAGTTTCTAAAGTACAAGAAATTATTAATAAGCAAGAAACTGAAACAAGAAATATCAAAGTCAAAACGTGTCCTGCCCAAAACAACTAACCTGGGAAAAGGTGAACAAAAGATAATTTAACAGTCATTGGACTGTCTGAAAACTGTGACCAAAAAGAAGCTGGACATAGTAAGTCTGAAATGAGGAAGAAGGACTGCTCAGAACTGTTAGAATAAGACAGCTTTGTGAACATAGAAAAAATCCACCAATCTCCTCATGAAGAAAACTACAGTATATAGGTTATTGGCTCCATACTTAAAGTGCATTTGGTACAACTGACACCTATCTTTGCTGTCTGTGCTTGGACTGAATTTGGCCCAATTTACATTTTATGAACTGGCATCAAGTAGGCGACAAGTTAAAAAGGGCTGCGACCAGTCACGAGTCCCACTGCTACATACATAGTGACATGGGCAGTATAGATGTGAGACAAGTATTCTGATCATAGCCAGGAACACCTCACCCAGCCTCCCCATGGTATTTGTTTAGGAAAAATTTATTAAGTGGGTGTGAAATACCTGTGCTATATACCCTGGGAGAGCCTAAAAAAATAAAATAAATAGGTCCCTCCTTTCAAAGTCCTTTCAGCCTAGTCAAGGAGAATGCATTGCACACAAAAATCTATAATCAAGATTACATCATTACTCAATAATTCATGACAATTCAGTAAGCAAGTATTAGGTACTTGGGAATCCAAAGAAAAAACAAACAGGCAAAAAGCCCTGCCTTCAAGGGGCTTACCTTCTACTGGGGAGGGGCAAAACAGGGGGATATAATATACCCACAGACAAGTAAATATGATATAATTTGTGATTTATAATGTTGCAGCACTAGAGAACTAAGCTTCAGTCAAGGAGGCTTGAGTTCAAGTCCTTTCTCTGATACATGCTGGTTGTGTGACCTTGAACACTTAACCTCTCTATCCCATGGGCAACTCTCTGGAACATAAGTTGTCCAGAGGAAGCTAGGTGGTAAAGGGGATAGAATGTTAGAATTTGATGCAAGAAGGCCTGAGTTCAAATCCTCCCTCAGATACTTACTAGCTGTATGACCCTGAGCAAGTTGCTTAATCTCTGTTTGTCTCAGTTTCCTCAATTGTAAAATGGGCATCATCCAGAGACAAGGTGTCAGACATATGACCCGTGGGCCACATGTGGCTCACAACACTCTCAAGTGTGGCCCAAACTGGATTAAATTGCAATTGGAAAATATTTAATAAAATAAATAAAACTGCAGTGAAGCATACCTGATATTAACATGTGACTTTCTAGGTCAATATGTGACCCCTAGAGATCTTTAACACAGGTAAGTGATACCCATTTCTATCTGAGTTGGACACCACCGATCCAGAGAAATCTCTGCTTCTAGATTCCTAAAACAGTATGCAGATAGGGAGTGAGGAAACCTGAGTTTTAGTCCCTGATCTGCCACTCAGTTGCTCTGTGACCTTAAGCAAGTCAGTTAACCTCTGTGGGCCTCAGTTTCCTCCTCTGTAAACTTATTTCATTTAAACTAGGTGACCTCTAAGGTCAGGTAAGCACGTAGGTGAAGCAGTGGATAGAACGCTAGACTCAGAAGCAGGAAAACTTTAGTTAAAATATACCATTCAGACACTTACTACCTATGTGACCCTGGGCAAGTCACTTAACCTTGTTTGACTCAGTTTCTTCATGTGTAAAATGAGCTGGAGAAGGAAATGGCAAAGCACTCTAGTATCTTTGCCAAGAAAACCCCACATGGGGTCACAGAGTCCGATGTGACTAAAACTACTGACCAACAACAGTCTGTGTTTGAAAGTTTCTTCCGGCTCCAGCAGTCTTGTTTTCAAGTATCTTCTATATTCTGTATGCTAAGGACTCTTTCTAAGACTTTCTAACTTTGCCTTTCTTTGTTCTAATGCAGAGGTTCTTAACCTGGGGTCCATGAACTTAATTTTGTTCTGGTTTTTCATATTTTGATAACTTTCAACATAATTGGTTTCCTTTGTAATCATATGTAGTTAATTTCATGCATTTAAAAATATCATTCATTTTTGTGTCCAAGACACAAAAAAGGTTAAGAATCCACATTCAAAAGTATGGCCTGGTTCTAAAATGCCACGGTTCTTTGTCTCATCAGCCTTTCATCTTGACTCTGGCCAGAAAGTTACATAATGTAAACATACCTGGTTTTCATTCCCTGGCAATAGGGCCCTTGGCTTTTGGCAGCATCCATTTATGGTTTCTTAAAGTCATTTGTTTCCAGAGACTATAATAAAGTGCTAAATCGCCTTGTTTATTTGCAAGCAGCAACTTTTGTAAGGAATTCAATACTTTCCAATGGGCTAATGTCCAATCAAAGTGGATCTTTTAAATATAAATAACACCGCTCCATCCTGCCAGGAGGCTGTTTTATCTAATAACCTCTTGCACACTGCAATCAGTATTTCTGAGCATGTACTATAAAGCACTTCACCATGCCACGTTATACAAGCAAGGGATAGTTCCCACTTGTTGGGCAAAGCTGAAAGACAGGTAGCTTAACACCTGGAGAATCAAGATTCAGGTTCTTTTGATTTCTGTGCTGAAGGCTCTAAGAGTGGTCCCCCCACATTTCTACATTTCTTCATCTCTTGACAACATAACCCTGTGACCTCCATAGTGCAATGGTTATTATAGGGAAATAGAAGGCCAGAAAGAAGTGATTATCATCTCACCAATGTCACTCCAAGGTCAATGAGATCTTTCTACTATATATTGGGGCTCTCTTTTGATATGGACGCTTATCCTTTGTTTGATTGATAATCCCAGATCATTTTCTGTGGTACCTTAAACTTTATAAAACACTTTTCTCACAATAACACTGTGAGGTAGATAGTACAAGTAGTATTATCAACATTTGCAGATGAGGAAACTGAGTCTCACAGATGTAATTTGCATGTGGTTGTAAAATAATAATTAGTGTTTATAAAGTGCTACATTAAGATTTCCAAAAAACTTTTTTTTGTAAATACATATTATCTCATTTGACCAGCACAACAGCTCTGGGTAGTAGGTGCTGTTATTATCCCCATTTTACAAATGAGGAAACTGAGAGAACCAGAAGTTAAATGACTTGCCCTAGGTCACACAGACAGTTAGTGTCTGGATTTGAACTCAGGTCTTCCTGTTTCCAGGTCCAGCTGCCTTATAAGTAGAAGAGCCAGTATTCAAATTCATATCTTCTGACTCCCAATATAACTTTCTATTTCACTCCCCTGCCTCTAATTATTAGATGAATCTTTTAATAAATTGAGTTAGTTTTAAATATGACCTGACCCTTACAGTGACTGCTGCAGACAGGGAAGGATGATGACCCAAGAGAAAACAAGAATCTAAAGCTATCGAGAGAATAGAAGAAAGCACTGGATTTTCCATTGTCTGCCATAGAACCTGTTTTGGAATATCCTGGACAATCCTGTCTATAAAGAAATTGTCACATAGGGGAAGTGAAATCTTCATAACTCAGATCACTGTTTTGTAACTTTCTCTTCGGGTTATGAAAATACATGGTCAAGGTCATGTTTGTTATCTATTTTTTTTTAGCTCCTCAGTGCCTTGCTCATGGTAGGTACTTAATATGTGTTTGTTGGCTTGGTTTGGATTATACTGGGTTGGATATTTCTTTACTGTAGCCCTTTGGCTCCTAACTCTAGGCTCTCTGCACACCACATGGGGGATGGAGCCCTGGGCCAGCAGTCAGGAGACCCAAGTTCTAATCCCAGTTTTGCCACATGGGTGTGACCCTAAGCAAGTCACTTCAGAATCTCAAAACTGGAAGTAGCCTTAGAAGCCAAGCCATCCTTCTCATTACCTGTTCAGGAATCTTTACAACATCCCCAAACCAGTGGCCATCCAAGGTTCCATTTGAAGACTGCTCCTTATGGGAAAACTCTGACACCCAAGGCAGCCCTTTTGGGTATTTCTAATTGTTAGAAACTTTCCTGGTCTTCAGTTTCCTCATTTGTAAAACAAAGAGGGCTGAACTAACTGCTAAAATCCCAGTGAATTGTTGTAAAACTTAACCTTGAGCCTAATCCTGAGCACATCCAGACGATGGTAACCCATATAGTGAGAGGACTAGAAATCATGTCTGAACTAGGGGACTGGAGAAAAGAAGACTTCAGTAGGGAAGGATTGATGGCGTAGGGTACCTTTCCCCACTGTGAGAGAGACAGTGTTTGTATAATACATCTAATTTCAAACCCCATGCCCTCCTACCCTCCACCATTTCCTATCTCATGACTAGGTAGCCCCTACAACTGATTTCTTCATTTCCGTTCCAGGACCGCTGAGTTTCTGAGGAAAATTATGAAACTGAGCTTCTTTCAGCCACTACAAATTTATATTACATAACCTCAGTTGCACCTTTCATGCTACTTTACCGTGTTTTTGCCCTTTCTTAGTGAGTACCTATTTCATTCCCCACATTTATTCCTAACGTTCTCTTCCCTCCCCTTACTCCCACCCCACTCTGGACTCTCCACATTTACTGTATGTAGGAGTACTTAGCCTCCTACTTCACTGAGAAGACAGTGGCCATCTGACATGACCTCCTTTCTTCAGAATCACTCAGTCCCCTCCTCCTCTTTTCTAATCAGGTTAAAGCTAAATTTCTATACCTGAACCTTTAATTCTACTGCTTCCCAGGAACTTTTCTCCAGTAGGCATCCCACCAATCTCTAGTACTTTCAAACTGTTCCCTTTTGCTCCTCATAGACCCTCGACCATGCTCAAGCCTCACCAATCCTGAAAAATACCTTCTCTTAAACTCTTCTATGCTCTAGAGTTAATCTCCCATTTCTCCACTCCCTTAAGCTTCTTAAAAAAGCTTTTCTGTAGGCAATACCAGCATTCCCCCACCACTCACTTACTCCTCTCTTCTTTGTAATCTGGCTTCTGTTCCTTCTACTCTACTGAAACTGCTCTGACAAAGATCAGCCGTCCCTCCGCAAATCTAATGCCCTTTACTCTGTCCTCATCCCCTTTGACCTCACTGGACATTTTGACATACTTGAGCAATCCCCCTCTCACTTGTTACTCTGTCCTCCCTCCCCTTCGTCTTTGTTCACCATTTCCTCCTCCGGTCCATCCTTTCTGGTGCTTTAAGGTATGTGTCCACCAAGGCTCAGTCCTCAGCCCTCAGCTCTCTATCAATAGTTTTTCCCTTGGAAATCTCATCCCACATTTCAACTACCACTTCTAAACAGACTTCTTTTTTTCCAGATTCTATTTATTTTATTTTTTGCTTTGGTATTTCTATTTTATTTTTAATTTATGTAAATTTATATTTATTTGTATATATATGAATTTATATAAATAAAACAAGTATTTATATAACAGTAAAAAAAGGTGATTGCATATGAAACTACAAATCTATTATATACAACTTACTATTCCTTTTAAGTATATAATAAAGTTATCCATGTAAATTTTTTTTCTTTCTTCCCTCTGCCCCTCCCTTCCACCCTAGAGATGTCTACCATTAGACACAAATAGACTTCTATACTGTATTTCTAGTCTTGACCTGTCCTCTCAATACCAGCCCTACATCTCTACTTGCCCTCAGGACATCTCCACCTGTTTGTGCCATCACTACCTTAGGCTCAGTATGCCTTTCCCTCTAAATCTGTTCTGACTTTCCTATTTCTGCTGGTGGTGCCAACATTCATCCTGTCTTTCATACTGGAAACCTTGGGATTATCTCCGACCTCTTCTTTCACCTTTTATATCCAATCAATTACCAAGTTTTATACACCCTACCTTCACAACATCTCTGACATTCCTTCCGTCTTTTCTATTCTTATTGTATGTATATTCATCACAACAGGTGGAACTTACAGGGAGAAAAATATTGACTCTATTATTATTATATTCTATAATTTATTACATAATAGCATATATAATATGTTGTGGTAGTTAAGTATCTAATTTAATAACAGCCCTATATTATACTTTTAAGAAACTGTCTAATGATAAGAAGTACCCTGCAATAGAGGGATACAATTGTCCTTTGTCCTGGTCAGACCATATCTTGAGTAATGAATTTAGTTGTGTATGTTATATATTACATGAGACATAAAAATCAGGGAGAAACTGACTTTGCCCTGTGTTCCACTTTGAGACTAGATAGGGTTTCAACACAACTTAAGTTAAAAAAATCCTAAAAGTGTCAAAAGGGAAAAATTTTTTTAAAAATACTTTGTAGAAACTAAAGCTATCTTAGCATATATGAAATGTTATTGATTTGATAAAGTACTTAATAAGTTCTTGCTGATTGATATGCAGAGAGTATAGGTAGCTAAGTGGTAGAGTGGATAGAGTGTAGGGCCTGGAATCAGGAAGACCTTAAGTTCAAATCCAGCCTCAGACACTTACTGGCTGTGTGACCCTGGGCAAGTCACTTACCCCTATTTGCCTTGGTTTCCTCATCTGAAAAATCAGCTGGAGAAAGAAATGGCAAAACATTGCAGTATTTTTGCCAAGAAAACCCCGAAAGGGGACACAATGAGTCGGACACAACTGAAAAGGACTAAACAACAGCAGAGTGTAGACCCAGCACATCCTACTCACCTGCTGATCTGCTCAGCTCTACCTTAAAGCCTTTCTTGTTGAGAAGTTTTTCAGCCCATAAAATATTCATCAATACTGCAGGCTATCTCTTTAAAATTTGATCAGCAACAGTCATAACTTTGCAGATGAAAAGCAGAAAGAATCTGGAAATCCAGGGTAGAGACCCCCACATCAGAAGGCATATCCAGAATTGCATTGTCTTGGGACCTGAGGAAAAGCAGATCTTAGGTTTCTTGGGAAACAAATGAGAACGTGCTTCCTCCCAGATTGTGCCTGTCACATCCATGTTTTGTGCTGTGCACAACTGTTACCCATTTGAACACGTCAGGAAAGAGAAGGGATGGTAGCAACCTTCAGTGTCCTAGGAATCCTTGAGTTCAGTCTTTAAAGAGATTCTTAGGAAGGAGCCTCAGAAGCCATCTACTCCAACAACCTCATTTTACACATGACAAAACTGAGAACCTGAGTGGAGAGATGGCTTATCCAAGGTTTCGCTCGATTCTAACCCTAACCCTAAAAATGCGCTCGACTCTAACCCTAACCCTTCCTCTGTCATTAGAATCAGAGCCACTGCTTTTTCTATTGTATCACACATTCATTCAAATCTTGCATTTACCAGTTCCACCAAGACAACAGTCAAGCAAGTAGGTGGGTAAATGAACATTTTTCCTCTGCATGGTGTCCCTGCTTTAACAGAATCCGGAGTGGGAAGTTGCTTTGCATTTCTTAAGAGGAAGGTCCAAAAGGAAATGAGCTTATTCTATTAAAATAGTCCGGTTTCAGCTTAGGCACCTTACCTGTCTTAGGGCATGAGCTTTGGAGCATCTTACCTATATTTCTGTGTAGCACTCTCTCTGAGCTGATTCCCCAACTGGCATGGCATCTAGAGGATCTCCACAATCTCTTCCAGCTCTGAAATTCTGCATTCTATGTTGTAAACTGCTCCCTACTGAGGGCCCTTCCCATTCTAACATCTGTGTTAGAATCAGTGTTCCTCCCAGTGCTAATGCTGTATCTCTTGTCCTTTCCAGTTCTAAAATTCTCTGTTCTATGTTTTAACATTCTGTAAAAAATGCTTAAAACATTTTTTTAAATTTTGGTGCTTAAAAGAGTAAACCCCTAATTGTCCAGAGGTGTGTCTGACCACATCAGAGGATTCCAGATATATGGAATTTCAAAATGTTGGGAACAGGGCTCTATCTTCTTTGTGGTTCAGTTGTTTCATTCATTTCTACTTCTTCATGACCCCATTTGTGGTTTGCTTGGCAGATACTGGAGTGGTTTGCCATTTCCTTCTCCAATTAATTTTACCATTGAGGAAACTAAGGCAAACAGAACTAAATGACTTGCCCAGGGTAATACAGCTAGCTAGTGAGTATCTGAGGCTGGATTTGAACTCAGATCTTCCTGACTCCAGGCCCAGTGCTCTAGCCACTGCACCACCTAGCTGCCCTCTGTGTTACATTAAAAATAATCTTGTGCATGTAAATAGCATTATTAACCTTGTATTACTTCCACGCCTAGTTTCTCTCTATGAAAACACTATGAGCAGGTACCTACAAATATTATGATCCCTATTTTATCACTAACAACACTGTAGGTGTCCTAGGATACATAGAAGTCTGGACTTCCAGATATTTACAGTCTAGCTCAAGAAATGAGACTTGCACATAAAGTGAAAAGCATGATCTCGAAGGGATAATGATGTGTGCAAAATGAATGGCACAGAAAATAAGTGACACTGGAGTTCAGATGAGGGAGAGATGAGTGAGGAGCACCCAGTCTGCGAGCTTCCTGGCTCTCCCAAGGCCAAGAAGGGAGCTGCTAACTCTCTTTCCATCCCCCACCCTTCCCTCCTCCACGTGCCTTACCTTAGCTTGGGAAATCCTGGTTTTAAGTAATGGAGTGGAAAGGCTCAAAGCTGGATATCCTACCTTGGCCACCTCTCTAGGGGTATCAGCCCTGAGAATCAAATAGCTCATCTGATGCATTTTCCTTGCTAAATTTTTCGCATCACACCCAGAAATTTTATGTTCGTGGAAACATTAAAAATTCAACTGGATCTAAAGCAGTATATGAGTTATAGGTGCATGCCACATGAAATCAAAATGGGTTTCATATCTGAGCTTTCCCTACTGCAAAACTTGTATTTTTTTTTAAATTATGTTAATGTTAAAAAATCTCCAGCATGCTAGGGCTGTTGTCATTAAGATAATCATATGCAAAACAGTCCAGTGGGATGGAGGCATTGTGGAACACTGCCTTTGAAGTCATAAGTTTTGGATTCAAATTTGCAATTTATTGACCTCTGCTTACTTATGACCTTGAACAAGTCACTTGAATACTCTAGGCCTCAATTTCCCAGTCAATCAAAGGAGAAGGTTATATTAGAGAAGGTCTAACACCCTCTGAGTCATAGGGCTTCATCAGCTTTATACGGATAGGACAAAGACCGCTGAAGGATAATTATTCAGCTGGGAGGAGGCGCACTGCATCCAGGACAACTCAGAGGGCCTTTTTCACCCAAAGGCCTGTGAATTACTCAAGAAGCAGTGGGACACAAGAAGAATTATTCTTTTCCCCAAGGTTCTAATCCATTATTGAATGTGGCTAAAAGGATCATAGAATTTTGGAGTTGGAAGGAACCTTAAAGGTCATCTAATCGAAACTTCTTGTTATAAAAATGATGAAATTCAGATATACAAAGACTTACATAAATACAAGATCCCTGGCTTCAGAGGGCTGAGAGAGAGATAGACAGAAACAGAGAGAAAGAAATGGTCATTCAGCACTTACTGTGTGCCAGCACTGTGCTAAGCCTAGAGATACAAATATAAGTGAACACTCCTACCCTCAAGAAGCTTATGTTCTAATGGGGAAAGACAAGTGTGAAAGAGAGTTGGAAGGAGTTGGGAGTAGGGGTGGAGGGAAGAAATAGTACCCAGCAGGGATATATGGTGAGGAGACAGCCAAGAGTTTGCTGCACAAGTGTGCTGGAGCCAGCTTGTCCTGGCTTAGAGAGCCAGTTGTAAATTTTCAGTATGAGTACGTATGCCTCAGAAATTGCCAAACACTACAGATCAGGTTTCGATTTATTGCTGATTTTCTAGACTTAAGAAAGTGATAGAGAAATAAAGGTTAATAATAAAAATTTTAAAAAATTTTTAAAAATTTAAAAAAATAAAATAAAAATTAAACTTAAAAGTATGTTGTACCTTTAGGTGGAGAGTTGGTTGTTAAATACCAGTGTATCCTTGCTCATGGGCCTGGATCCCTGCAAGATAAAGCTAACCTATGTAGGAGAGGTAGCAGGGGAGAGTGTGGAAGGAGAAGCAGGTATGAAGTCCAAGTTTCTGGTGGATAGAAAGTATTGACAAGTGGGGTCATGGTGAACAAATCTGGTAGAAAATTTGTTATTTGTTCAAAGTTCTTCACTCACTCTTTCTGGACCCTTTCTTCCCACTAGATACCCTCCCCAATCCCATTCCCTGGCTCCTGTGTTTCCTTGCTGTTCTGGGTTTCTCCTGAAAGTACAGTAAGGAAGAGGCAACCCACTGTGTGACCCAGACCACATGTTTGCATTTGAAGATGACCTACTTCCCACCAAAAGGGAATCTTAACCCAATTAAATGCTGTTAAATTAAGTGTAGAGACACTGGAGTGAATAAATGTCAGGCCTTGGGGCCAGCATGACCAGGATTCTAACCCACCAAAGAGCTTTGCTCAGGAATGTGACCACTTTTCCAGAACATTGTGAGCTGTAAAGAGCCAACTTTTCACCATTTGTTGCTTTCTTTGTACAGGGAAACCCTATGGAGCGGATGACTTTCTTCCAGTCCTCATGTACGTCCTGGCACGTAGCAACCTGACAGAAATGCTTCTCAATGTTGAATACATGATGGAGCTCATGGACCCCGCCCTGCAGCTGGGGGAAGGTAAGAGATCACACATACGCATGCACGCAACGCTCGCACGCACACACATGTGCACACACACGAAAAGGAGGAGGGGCCAAAGAAACATTTTTCTTTAAAGGGACTAGAGAGACCATCTACTCAGACTTCCTCATTTAACAGAGGGGGGAAACTGAGACCCATAGAGGTTAAGTAATTAATCCAATGTCACATAAACTATAAGTAACAAAAACAAGACTCAAACCCAGCTCTTTCAGCCTCCAAGATGCTATACTTGTAGCCTTGATAGCTGGAGAGAAGAAGCCAGGCAAGGAGCAGTGTTGAAAAATAATGGGGAAAATGCTGGACTGGTAGGATTCAGTCACCAAATATTCATTCATTCAGCTGGAATAAGAGGGTTCAATTAACACATTCAGCGGTTCATTCCATAATATTGGCTTACGTCTCTATAGCATTTTGAAATTTACAAAGTGCTTTTTTTCCCAATAACTCCAGTAAGTGAGTAGGGTAACTACTCTATTCCCATTTTACAGTGAGGTTTCCCAAGGTTATATAGCAAATAAATGCCGAAGACAGAATTGGAACCCAAGGGTCTTACCTCCCTCTATAACTCTGGGAATTCTTTAATTATAAATAATACATGATCCTTGCCCTCAAAGAGCTTACAGTCTTGTAAGTATTAGAGGGCAATAGTGTTAAACTCAGATAAAAACCAGGTCACTCATCTGTACCTCAGGGTAACTATGGGCAGCATACTGACCTTAATAAATAATATGTAATTATAATATCAATATAAATAATGTATAAAAGAGATAATATAATATTTGTAATTAAATTATATTTTATTCTGGTTTACCTGAGTTTTGGATTTTTGGAAACTATCCCAGTGAGGTGTCTGTTCTAACACACCTAAGCTGTACTCCAACCGACTAGAAAAGCTACAAGAATGGACCTGGTCATAGATAGAGTGTCTGTCACTTGAGGGCCAGCCTGGATGAAAGATGGCCAAAAGGGGATGCATATGATGATGATGATAATAATGATGATGATGATAGCTACCATTTATAGAGTGCCAGGCACTGTGCTTGGCATGTTGTTGGTAACATGCAACCCATGGACTGAGTATTTGACCCTCAGGATAGAGGCCAGTAGGCCACTCAGCTACCCCAGTCTTCCCAATAACTGAGTAGTCTCCCAAGAACATGGGACATGGGGGAATTGGTGTATCCTTCTAACAAAAAGTATTAGGTAATAAGAGGGTTAGAAGGAAGTTGTCAGCATGATTTTTATAGACTTTTCTTTAGTTTCCCTTCCCAACAATCCTTTCTCCTTTCCTCACTGCAGCCGAAAGCCAAGTACTGTCAGATCACTGGGCTTCTAGTTTTCTGTTGCTAATAAGAGAACCAGGCCACCTATTACAGGAGAGCAGGGTGGCCTTTCTAATGTTCCTCCCTTCAAGTGACCACATTTCTGATTCCCTTTAGTTGAACACGATTATGCCTAGCATGTAATAAGCACCTAGTAAATGCCCTTTGATTGATCAGCTGATGGATTCCCCCCCTCAGATTTCTCAGGGCATTTCACCTGGACCTCACATTTCTTCTTCACTTGCTCATCCCTTGTAATCATAATTACATATATTTGTTGTTGCTGTTGAGTATTTTAGTCATGTTCACCTCTTCATGACCCTATTTGGGGTATTCTTGGCAAAGATACTAGAGTGGTTTGCCATTTCCTTTTCCAGTTCATTTTATTTTTTACAGATGAGAAAACTGAGGCAAATAGAGTTAAGTGATTTGCCCAGGGTCACACAGCTAGTAAGTGTCTGAAGCCAGATTTGAACTCAGGAAGAAGAGTCTTCCTGACTCTAGGCCCAGCACTCTGTCCAGTGTGCTTGATTATATTTATTATTTAACTCAATTAGATTATTGGCCCCTCGATTAAAGTTTATGCCAGAGACACTGCTATATCCTCAGCACCTGTCACACCGTCTATTGCTTTTATTGAGCAGATTTGAATGTCAGCCCTCCATGCTTAGCATTATTAAGCACCTACTATATACCAAGCACTATGCTATGCACTGGAGACATGAAGACAAAGATGAAATCATCCTGGCTCGACTAAATTCAAGGAGCTTAATGATGACTTCCTTCTTCAGTGCTTGAAAAGATCTGTGATTTGTTCCTTTTGGTACTAGTGAGTAAGACAGCTAGGTGGAGCAGTGGGTAGAGTGCTGGGCCTGGGCTTCAGGAAAACCTGAGTTCAAATGCATGACCTTGGACGGGTCATGTAATCACTCTCTGCCTTGGTTTCCTTGGCTGTAAAATTGGGATAATAATAGTACCTACCTCCTAGAGTTGCTGGGAGGATCAAGTGAGATAACATTTGTAAAACACTTAACACAGTGCCTGCCACATAGAAGGTGCTTATATAAATGCTATTAGTATTATTATGCGGCAGTTAAGATAACACAGTGAGTAGAAACCTGATCTTGAAGTCAGGAAGACTCATCAAATCTGACCTCAGACACCTAACAAGCTGTGTGACCCTGGCAAGTTACTTAACCTTGTTTTCCTTTGTTTCTTTATTTGAAAAATGGAAATAGCAAAGCACTCCAGTATCTCTACCAAGAAAATTCTAAATGGGGTCTTGCAGTCAGAGTCAGACATGACTGAAAATGACTGAACAATGACATATTATCATGACATAACTCCCCGATGACCGTCTCTAATCTGGGCTGGTCTTAGGTGACAGACACACACTATCTATGACCAGGCCCATTTTTCTTCTCTTCCAGTTTGATACAATAGAACCTACTTCACTGGACTAGTCCAGGGTCACCTCCACGTGACAACGAGGCATTCAGATACGGAGGCCTTTATTGGGGGATGAGTCTATTTAGATACATAAAATCCTGCTTTAATCTGTTGTCATTTTCATCCTGTACCATTTACCAGGATATACAATTCTAATAGGGTATCAAGGGAGCATCTTAGAAATGAGGGCATTTGCTATCACTTTATAATCTTGGGCTTACAGCATTAACTGTAAGTATCCAACTCATATGCATATACACATACATATATACATCAACATATATATAAATACATATACATGTGTGTGTTGTTTTTTATTTTTAAAGTCACACGATGTATGCCTTAGCCCTGCTGCTTTGCTATTGGTATGACCTTGGGAATGTCATTTCCCTTTTTTCTGAACCTCACTTTCATAGACTAGATGACCCCTAAAGTCCCTGCTGCCTATTGAATCTATAAAACTAGAGCGGGCTTTTCTCCTTAAGTATTTTTTTTCCTTAAGTTACAATAATACGCTTTTCAACCCTGCTGCACCATAACAATTTTAAATTTATGTTTGAATTTTTTGATAGCCGTGGTGTGGTGATCATTGGAATACAGCCATTCCTCTTTCCCAAATCTGCCGCAGTCTAGATCCCTACCCTAGGATCCAGCCCACAATCAGCATTAATTCAATCAACATTTAAAAAACATAATAAATAAATTTAATATTCTACTATTTGATCCATAGGTACATAGTTCTAGAAGAGAACTTCGAGTTCATCTGGTCCACCCCCCATCGTTTTATAGACGACATTTTGGCCTGAAAAGGTTGCACAGACAGAATATATCAGAGATAGGATTTGAACGCAGGTCTTCTGACTCCCTTGCCACTCTACTAAAAAGTAGCTATATGTGCAGAGAACATTGAGAGTCAGGAAATCAAGCCTCAGACACTTGCAATCTGTGTGACCCTGGGCAAGTCACTTAACTTTCCTCATTTGTAAAATAGAGATAATAATAGCACTTACCTTCCAGAGTTGTTGTGAAAATCAAATGAGATGACATGTGCAAAGCATTTTGCAAATCTTAAAGTGCTATATAAATGCTAACTGTTGTTGTTGGTATTATAAGTCACTGTTCTAGGCTCTGGACATAGAAAGTCAGAAGCAACATTTCCCAGCCCTCATGGAGCTGATATGCTGAGAGGTAGTTGGGGTTCCAGAGGAATCCATGGTGGCAGAGGTCAAGGTGCCATGTGAACATGATCCTAGCCCTTCTCCTCTACTATATTCTTCCTCTTTGGTGCAGCTAGGTGGTACAGTGGATAGAGCACCAGTGCAGGAGTCAGGAGGACCTGAGTTCAAATCTCACCTCAGACACTTGACACTCACTAGCTGTGTGTCCTTGGGCAAATCACTTAACCCCAACTGCCTCATCCTGAGTCATCTCCAGTCATCCTGATGAATATCTGGCCACTGGATTCAGATGCCTCTGGAGGAGAAGTGAGGCTGGTGACCTGCACAGCCCTCCCTCCCTCAAAACAAAGTCAAGTGCAAGTCACGTCGTTCTTTCTCTGATGGCATGGTCTTCTTTGGCAACAAAGGATGAACACACACACATTCTTCCTCTTTATAGACTAACAGAATAAACTAGGACAGACTTTAACAAATCTTTTGGTCCATATTGGTAAAGTAGGATTATGTTCATTTATAGATTAATCAGTCAACGAGCATTTTATTAAGCAATGCTCTGTGCTGACCTAGGGAGACAGAGACAAAATGAAATCATCTCTACCTCAAGGAGCTTATGTTCTATGTGGGGAAACAGCATTGCCCTATGTAAGGAAACACAAAATAAATACAAGGTAATTTGGGAAGGTAGCTCTAGAAACTGGGAGAATCAGGGAAGGCTTCATGTAAGAGGTGGCAGGTGAGTTGAGCTTTGAAGGAAACCTGAGAGTCTTAAGAATCAGATTCTAAGACAGCGGGACATCTCAGGCATGGATGAGAAGTGGAATGTTGTGTAAATTAGAACAGCAGGGGGGCCAACTTGGCTGGAGTGTAAAGTGCTTATGGAGGGGTAACAGTTTATGAGCTTAGCAAAGTAAGCTGACTTTTAAATGCTGAACAGATGAACGTATTCTATCCTAGAGGCCATAGGGGAGCCACTTAAAGTTTTTGAGCAGTGGAATGACACTGCCAAAAATGTGGTTTAGGAGTTTGGTAGCCATCTCCTAACCTATCTCCAGTGGCTAGTCTGAAAGATGTCAATCCCCCATCCACACTCCCAGGAGCCCTACCAGTGATTGGTCACCCCCTTTTTCAGAAGGCACTGAGGTGCCAGACCTCCTATAAAGTCCTCCTCTGATGACTTGTAACATGGAGGTCAGCCTGGGTTCTTGAAGTCTACACTAGCGGAGTAAACATGGACTCATTTAAATTAATACAATGTAATTTGGCTGAGTTGGGAAGAGGGGAAGTGGTACTGGGGTGGCGGTGAGGGGACAGAGATCAGGTATGTAACCCAGGTAACCTTTGGGCCTTACCCAAGCTGCCATGTTGCTCAGAGCCCAAGGCTTTTGGCATCTAGTCCTTTGCTTTTCAACACCTCACAAGTAGTTGGTTTAGTGAAACATTCAGAGGTCCTGGGGAAAGAGCTTGGCTCTGCCACCTGATGCTTATATGATCTTGGGCAAGTAAAATAACCTTTCCAGGCCTGTTTTCTCAACTGTAAAATGAAGGTATTTGGACAGTATACCCTCTAAGGTCCCTTCTATTTGAAATGAATGATCCTATGTTAGTTGGAAACTTAGAAATTTGAGGCAGTGGAGACTGCCACCTGGTGGTCCTGAGTGAGAGTCATTGCAGGACATTCAAAATGGCAAGTGCCTCCAGTCACAGAATCTCTCTTAAATGGAGAGGGACCTGGAAAGCCGTCTTGTCTAACCAACACTGGAGGAGTAATGTCCTCTACAGTGTCACTGACAAGGGCTCATCTCATCTAGGTCCTCCAGTGAAGGGGAGCCCATTACCGCTCCAGGCAGCCCATTCTTGCATAGCTCTAAGTAGGAAGTTTTTCCCAAAATCAGATATAAATCTGCCTCTCCACAACTTCCACCCATTGCTTCTAATTCTATCTTTCTTCAGCCAAGCAGAATAAGTCCTAAGCCTCTTCCCCATGTATTCAATTACTCAAAGAAAATTACCATGTTCCCTTTAAGTCTTCTCATTCCTCATTTCTTCTCATTTGAGAACTCCATGGTTCTCAAACTTTTTGGTCTGAGGATTCCTTTACACTTTTAAAAACCATTGAGCCCTTGCGCTATCATCAAGGCCCTCCTTTGAATGCTTTCTGGCATGTCAGCGTCACTATTTAAAGGTGGCTAGGTGTTCCCTTACAATCTCTTTACCTGTGTTGGATTTTAGCTCACATTTCTGTTCTGGTCTCTCCAGTATAAAGATTATTCTTTCGGCAAAGAAAACAGATAACAGCAAAGCTGAGTACTTTTTCTTACTGTATGTCATCCATTAACATCACTCTGATCTATCCCAAACATCGATCCTAGTTTTTCTTCATATTCCTCTTTTTTACCCCAATATAACTTTAGAAAGCATTTTGTTTTCCTAAGTATTCATTACTGTCCTAAATTCATTCCAAGCTTTCACAGTTCTGATGCTTTTATAAGATTATGGCTCACTTTTTAATACATTTTCCATGACCTGTAAGCGCATCTTCCATACATTATTTTAAATTGAAGATGGTCAATGAGTTCCCTGCACATCTACTTTGGTCTCTCTAGACAGGTCTTCATTTTCTTCCTCATATTCTTCCTTTTTGCATCTTCAAAATTTTCTTTCTTTCTTTCTTTCTTTCTTTCTTTTTTTTTTTTTTGAGTTTCTTGTCCATGGTAGGCTTGGCTTAGACTGTGTAATATTGCTTATTGTTTGTAGGAACACTTTAAAGTTGAATCTCCCCCAAATGTAGGCTGTTAATCAGACTTTATCTAACTTTCATCTCATTTATAATGAATCCCAGGTTTCCTATCATTTCTACTCTAGCAACCATTTTCTAATTTTTAGAATTAGATAAAGAATAGCTGTTCTTTTTCTTTGTTTCCTATAAGCAATAACTTAGTCTTTCTTTAAAAACAAAAACAAGACTTTGAATACCTAACAGTATGCTTTTCACTACAAAACGTGAATCTAGTGATGTACTGACAGATACTTAACATCCAGCTCTCCAGGGCAAAAACTTACTCAAGATGTACCTTATTTGGGAAGAAAAAAAATAAAGGACTATATTGGATTTTTAAAATATATTTTATTCTTTCTCCAATTACTTGTTAAAACAACTTTTTAGCCTTCTTTTAAGTTTTGAGTTCCGAATTCTATCCCTTCCTCCTTCCCTCATACACATAAGCACAAAATTAAGGTATTTATTTCAATTTGTCATCTACTTCTTCTGGCTTGTTGATTTTCTATTCTCTTCGTAGCATAAGTACTTAGCAATAACCATGCTTCATCTTCTAGAGTTGAGACAAGATCATCTTTGGGTTCTTCAATATGACCCAAGATTTCATTGACTGCCTCTGTTTCCATATCTTCATGTGTTGAGGCACCAAGAGTACCAGCCAAATCTGAGGGGGATTTTGTTGATAAAGCTGAAGAAGAGTCTTCCAATGGTATTTCTGTCAGGGTGAAGAATTCTTCCATTATGAGCAAGTGTCTTAGCAAGCCAGCTGAACATTTCTACTAAATACTCTGAGAGCTGTCTTGGGCATCTCAGTTTCAAAGCCCATGTATCCCAGCTTACCCATCTTGACTTGAGAAACATGTTCCTGGCTGTTGCTAGTCCAGGGATCTGCACCATTTAAGCCGTCACATCTGAGGATGACCAAGAAAAGTCTGGAATGCTTCCTCCAGGCTTCCTCTTGTCTGGCGGAGAGCTTCTTTTGTAGCATGAGCGAGTAGCCCATTCTTTTCAGAGTTTATATATCTGATCATGTTTTTCTCTTACAGGTGATGCTTATTCAGAGTTCCATCACAAGCCCTCAGGGCAAGTCAGGCTTCCTGAGCAGTAAATCCCAATTGTAACAAATTATGAACTTTCAGAAGATCTCTAAGCAGCTCTTCGTAGGATTTTCTTTTTATTATTGTTTATAGGGTTTTAATATTATTATCCGTATTGATATTTAGAAGCCTCCTCCCCATTACCACTGTGATAGTTCTTATTCCTTGAAGCAAATACCTTCTCTCTCCCATAATTTCCTTTATAGGAACTGGTCTTTGGTGGTTTTTCCCATAGCAGTTTTGAAAGCAATTTGGGGCTGTATTTAGCTTTTTCCCCCTCCTGCATCATCAAGGCATTCCAACTGTCCCAGATGGAAGTAAAACTGCACTATAGCTGACACACTGCATAATTATCTACTGTATCCAAGAATTCTCTGCATTGTTCACAGAAGTATTGATCAGCAGACAAGGCAGTGCTATTATAGGTTCGTTCTTTTTCAGAAATGCACTAGTCTTCATGATTTTGTTGTTGAGTCGTTTTTCAGTCGTGTCTAGCTTTTCATGACCCCATTTGGGGCATTCTTGGTGAAGATAGTGAAGTGGTTTACCATTTCCTTCTCCAGCTCATTTTTCAAATAAAGAAACTGAGGCAGATAGGGTTAAGTGACTTGCCCAAGGTCTCACAGCTAGTAAATGTCCAAGGCTGGATTTGAACTCAGAAAGAGGAATCTTTCTGACTCCAGAACCAGTGATCTATGCCACCTAGCTGCCCTTCTCATGATATCCCAGAGCTGATTGATCTGCCTAATTAGCTGTTTCTTAGTATGGAGTTGTTTAAGGATCCTCAGTCTCAGTTCTCTGTGCCAGTATTTCTAGCCCTCTCTTTGTTCTCTGTGTCGTCTTCTCTTTTGTCAACTTCTTCTGCATGATTTCTTCCAGGGTTTTCTTCTGACTGCTTGAATTCAAGCACTGTAGCTTTCATATAATAACTATCTTGCTTATAACTATTCTAATGTAGTTTTCTTGAAATCCAAAGGTTTCAGCTCATTGTGATCTCTGTTCTTTTCTGGCAATATACAGTTTGGTTTCCAACAAACTTTTCTTATCTTTTCTTAGTCTTGGAAGCAAGAATATCTTAATTGTAGCAACACCTATGGTTTTAAATTTTTCGTTTCTTGTTCCACATTCAATTGCTTTACACTATATTTCTTCAGTTTTTTTTTCTGTTCTGTTTTCATAGCATTCTACCTAGTCTAAATATTTCATTGTAAGACCCTTCAATACCAAACCAGCTTCTTTGTTCTCAGTTGTATATAGATGTTTCCAAAGTTGAATTTTGTCTTCCCTTAAGAAATAAGTCAGTTTTGCTTGTAGATACTTCTTTTATGCCATCCTGGCATCCTGGCATCCCAGGCCCTGGTCATGGATCCCCTCACACCACAACAAGGCCAAGAGGACCTGGGCAACCCTCAATCCCAGAATCATCTCAGGGGGTGGGGGTGTGGCATGTCCACAGGGCTCTACCAGAACTGACCCCACCAGAAGCTGAGCTGTTGGAAGGCAAGGAGGAAGGCCCCTTGGCCCCCCAGTTCAGCTCAGCCCAGCCGACCCAGGCCAAAGCCTCACTCACCAAAGATATACTTTTTAAAGTTGAATCTTTATTACTGACTTTTTCTCCATCACTTTCTTAAGTCTATTCCAGGGATGGGGAACCTGTGGCCTAAAGGGCCACATGTGGCCTTGAAGGTGCAGGTTCCCCACTCATGGTCTAGACAATCAATGAAACAATAAACCAAGCTCTAATTTATATCCTTGGCCAGTTTCTAAGGTATAAATACTGACATTAAATATTTAATTATCAATACGGCTCTCTAGACCCTGTATGAGCTGGGTGGAGCACACCCTTGTGTGTGCCTGAATGTCATCTCGTCAGTGTCCAAACCTTTGGACTACATCCAAAATCAAGTTTAATATGGGAGAAAAAGAAGAGAGGGGATGGAAAGGGAATGAGAAAGAAGGAGGAAGAGGGGAGTAACCACTATTTTACATGAATGGGGTGCATAAAGGAAAGAATAAACAAACAGAAGAAGGGTAGAGGAAAGAGGCACCTCATGAGCCCACTTGTATCTGAACACAGAAAAAGGAGGCTTGAGCACACATGCACACAGAATTTGGTGCAGAAATACATTAAATTCAATAGGAAAACTGACAATGACAGGGAAGGGGGATATGAGGGTTATATAGAGAGCTCTATCAGGATTAGTCACAAGTAAAGCAAACTTCAGCTTCATGGGACTGATCATAAAAGGGGGAATAAAAAAGAGAAAGAGAATATAAGAAGCAGGACATCAATGTCCAGCCTTAGTGATAAGAGGAGTAAAGGACCAGAAACAGAACACCTTTTTTATCAAAATCCTTCTCTTTCTCCACCACTTTGTTCTTTATAAAGAGGGCAACAGAAGAGAAAGGGAAAAGCAGCAGAAGTTATGACAGAGAAATTCATAATTAATAATCATAACAGTAAATGGAATGAACTTGCCCATGAAAGGGAAGAGGGTAGTAAAATAGATCTGTCAGAATTCAGTTATGTTATTTACAAGAAACACACTTGAGTTATAAAGATTATTAATACTAAATTAAGGTAGATAGATATAAAATAAATACACAAAATCATTAACCTTTGTGCATATTCCTAGCAAAATCCAATAGAAAAAGATAGAAAAATAAATATTCTTCAAAATAATGAAAAAATATATAAAATATTTGGTAATCAGATACCAAGACACACATAAGAATTATACGAATACAACTACAAAACACTGTTTAGCGAAATAAAAACAGACAAACATTTGAAGAGTTATTATTTGCTCATGTTTGGACAGTACCACAATAATAAGAATTATAATACTAACTAAATTAGCTCAAATTATATCCAATGTTATGCCAACTAAATACCTAGTCTAAGTACCATATGTGTGTGTATATATATATATATATATATATATATATATATATATTCTTAACATATGTATATGTTGTATCCCCAATAAAATATAAATTCCTTGAGAGAAGAAATTGTTTCATTCTTTGCATTGATTGATTGATTGATTATAACGGTTGGTTGATTTCCACAATTTATTTAGCCAACCCCCTCAGTAAATGCCTATCCATATTTTCAAGCCTAAATCAAATTCCACTTCCTCCAAAACATTTTCCATGAATTCCTATCTGTAATGCTCCTTCCCCTTAAAGGATCATGTATCAATTTGTTTTGTAACTCTATTGTACTTAAGAGATTGTACATTATAGTTTTCTATGTATGTGTCCTTTCTAAATAGTGCTTATGTACACCTAGCTCAGTGGTATGCACATGGTAAGCACTTAATATTTACTGAACTGAATTAAATTGAATCTACTTGATTCTTACCACAGTTCTATAGCATAGGCAGGTCAAGGATCATTTTCCCCATTTTATAGATAAAGAAACTGAGGCTCAGAGGCCTGAAATGATTTGCTCAAGACCAGACAATAAGACAGTGGCAGAACCAGGACGTTTGATTCCAGGTTCCTTGACTCTCTCCACAAACTACAAGGATAAAAGTACTATCCTTTCTCCCTTCAGTCTTGAGCACATATGCAGCTGCATGGTAATATTCATGGAGAAACGACTCTTAAATCTGCTCATTGAGGCCCAGTAACTATATCCTTATTTCTTTCTTCCCTATCCACCTACCACCAAATCCTCCCCTATCTGTTTCCTAATGGATTCCTTTTGTTCTGGTAGGTTCCTACTATCTCACCACGACCTATGGGGCCCTGGAACATATCAAGAACTATGACAAGATCACTGTCACAAGGCAGCTGAGTGTGGAAGTACAGGATTCCATCCATCGCTGGGAACGCCGCCGGACCCTCAACAAGGCCCGAGCCTCTCGCTCATCTGTGCAGGTGAGTGGTCTGACACTCCAAAGGGGAAAGAAAAAAGTGCACTGAGCTGTACATTGAAAAATAATACCAGTTATAGGTCACACAGGTTTTATATAAACCAAATTTGTGAGGAGGAAACTGCATTTCATGTTGATGACCTTATCTTCCCCAGGTATACTAGAAATTCCTAAAGGTCCAGGGAACTTGTGTTCTACTTCTTCATTCTACATCTCAACCTTGGGCATGGTGCTTGTTCAGTAAACCAACAAGTGAGTCAGTGAATGAAGTACATAAGTGAATGAGTAAATGAAATGGATAAGTGAATGTGGTTAAGTTAATGAAGTAAATAAGTGAGAGAAAGTTGAAGGGAAGGGCTTCTAGGTTGCCCACAGTCCCATAACCTTGTCCTGGGAGGAAGATCTGTAGATGGTTCTCTATGGTGTTGCTCAGGGGACTAAGCAAGTTAGGAACTGGATAGAATCTTTTAAAAATTACCTTCTGATACACAGAAAGCTAGTTATAAGTACTGACCACCAGGAGGTATACACTCATGTCTCAATACTCAAAAAGGCTTGACCACTCTACCAAAGAAATGTACTTACCCAATCATCATTTTAAAAACCTTTATTGAGAAGTTGGTCCATGAAGTGCCCTATCCAACTTGCTGTAACCAATCCATAGCCTGGGCCCCTACGAGATTTTCATATCCTCAGAGACGGGGGCATTGTTCCATGATGCTCTGTATCCTCCCCATAGCTCCAGGTAAATGAATGAGCCAATGAATTCTTACTGGGAGCATCCAGTGGCAAGCACCCTAGACAAGGGCCAAGTAGTGCTTCTGTCACTAACTCTGTATGTATGACCCTAGGCAAGTAATTTCTGTAGGCCTTAAGATTATCATCTGAAGAATGAAGATATATTATATCCTCATATATATAATATATACATATATTATATATATAAATTATGTATTATATTCTTATATATGCCCTGCCTACTTTACAAGTCTGTACCTCCTCCAGATACATTTCATGGAGTAGATGCTTAATGAATGATTATTGAAGGGAAAGAATAAAAGGAGATTTTTGAGAATATTTGAGGTAGAGGGGACCTTAGAGACCATCAGATCCAACTCTGTCATTTTACAAGGGAAACTGAAGCCCTTAGAAGGGGAGATGATTTTCTGAACTTGGCACAGTGGGACTGTCTGGAACTCAGTTTTCTCACTGCCTTAAAAAGTATAAAGAGAATACAAATAGAAAAAATATATGGGAAAACCTAACTCTACTGCTTATTCTAAGTCAAAACATAATTGACCAAAATCTGCTTTTCAACCAGAGAAAAATATTTGCCAGAAATGTTCTCAGTCAAAAAAAATTTTTTTTACCAAAATCTGAGCTCTGCTGCTTATTTATATGATTTTATGCAAGTCCCTTAACTTTTCTGAGATTGTTTCCACATCTGCAAATTGAAAGGATTAGATTAGTTTTTCTCATATCTAAGATAGATATGCACTATCCACATTCATGCATTCACTTATCCACTAACCTGTGGTCCATGAACTTTTTTTATAGCTACATTCCAATATAATCGGTTTCCTTTGTAATCCTATGCATTTTATCTTTTTTGAATAGTGTTTTTCCAATTATATCTGACAGTTTTAGCATTCATTTTGAACAAGATTTGCAGTTCTAAATTTTTCTCCTTCCCTCTTCCTAAAATGGTAATCTGATATAGGTTATATATGTGCAGTCATAAAAAACATATTTCCATATTAGTCACAAGTGTGAAAGAATAGGCCAAAAATAAAAAAACACCAAAAAAATAAAGAAAATTAGCATAGTCTGCTTTGATCTGCATTCAGACTCCACAGTTCTTTCTCTAGATGTGGATAGCATTTTCCATCATGAGTCTCTTGTACTTCTCTTGGATCACTGTATTGCTGAGAAGAGCTGTCATTCATACTTGAATGTCATGCAGTGCTGCTTTTACTGTGTACAGTGTTTTCCTGGTTCTGCTCATTTTACTTTGCATCAGTTCATGTGACTCTTTCCAGGTTTTTCTGAAATCCATCCACTCATCACCACTTGTTGCACTCATATACCACAGCTTGTTCAGCCATTCACTAGTTCATGAGTATCCTCTCAATTTCCAGTTTTTTTGCCTCCACAAAATGAACTGCTATAAATATTTTTGTACATGTAGGTCCTTTTCCCTTTTTTATGATCTCTTTGGGATACAGACCTAGTAGTGATATTGCTAGATCAAAGAGTAGGCACAGTTTGGTAGCCCGTTGGGTATAGTTCGAAATTGCTTTCCAGAATGGTTGGATCAGTTTGCAACGCCACCAATAGTATGAATTTTATCTTGTGCATCTAAAACTTTTAAGTGTCCATAGGCTGTCCGCAGTGTCCAGACTGCCAAGCAGTGGCACAGACAAGATTAAGAGCCTCTGCTCCAAGGCCACAGCTAGCTCTGAGTTCGAGGAGCCCTGAACATGGCAAATTGGGTACATCACAGAGGGCTGCTCCTTGATGTTCCTCCAGGGACCTGGTCATAGGACTCAGGAGCAGCATATCAGGCCCTGGCTCTTCTCAAATTCCCTGGGTCCAGAAGACAGAATTACCCTGCGTAAACCCAGAGACAAGAAGACAAACTTCTTTTCTAGGCTACCGGGTGGGACTAGTCAATAGTGTTAAATTGAGAGCCGAGTTAAATCCTGCCTTAGATGCTTGCATCACTTCACCTCTGCTGCCTCAGGTTCCTCATCTTAAAATAGGATTATAACAGCACCTACCTCACAGGGTTGTTGTGAGAGTCAAAGGAGATCACATGTCAAAAGAGCACTTCTCAAACCTTAAAGCGCTGAAGAAATAAGTTCATTGTTTTTTCTCCTTGCCTTTCACCCCAGCCAAGACCCTGACTATGAACCTTTTTTTGTGTGTTTTTTGTCATTCTTCAGGACTTTATCTGCATCTCCTTCCTGGAGCCAGACAACCAAGCCCGGACGCTGGCATCCAAGTCGGACACTTTGGCTGAGCAGCTGAGAGCACAGTGTGCTGAGAAATTTGAAGTGGCCCAGCCCCAAGACCACAGACTCTTTGTCCTGGTGGATGGCAAGTACTTCCAGCTGGCAGATGACTCGCTTCCCCACCACATCAAAGCCTACCTACTGAAGAGCGAGCCAAAGAGGGATTTCCATTTTATTTATAAAGAGATGGACAGAGGAGATACCCAGACCCCCGTTGTAAAGGATCCAAACTTTCTCTGAAAAGCAAGGCTGTCCTTGCCGCTCCTACTGTGCGAAGGCAGAGGTGTGCTCATGGTGTTTACAGTGTGGGATTCAGGCCTGTAATTTGAATCTCACTAATATGCAGTATTTTTCCCAAAGATCTTCCCTTCTACTATTAGAAGAAAACTGTTGTGGACCAGAGCAAGAGTGTGCATGCGCGTGCACACACACATACACACACATCTTCAGAGCTTAAAATCATCTTCTACTTCTCACAGTACATTAAAAGCAGCCAATCCAATCTCCTTCATTTTAAAAATGAGACACAAAGTTAGTGAGAAATAAAGTTGAGATGTTTCAAACTCAGGACTCCTGTTTTGGACCCCAAGGTTCTCTCCACTACTACTTCCTGGACCTCAACCTTTTCCAGAGAAAAGTACACTGGGAAAATTACCCCCAAACTATAGTAGACAGGACTCACCTGACCTTGGGGGAAATGAGCATGAGGAAGTAGGGGGCTACAACTCTGTTTGCCTGTGGTTGCAGTCAACCAAGTTCTGCTTCAAAAGACCAAGGCAATGGCAATTGGCTAGGTGTGGATCCCGATCTTGGGTTCTCCATGACCCCATCCTTTTGAGTGGGACCCCAAAGTGAGGGTTCATAAAGACTACCCAGAGGTAGGTTAGCACTTGAATCTCTAAAATTTCATTTGCAATGAGAAGGGATAAGTTTCAGAAATCCCTCCGACACTGCAGCAGGCTAAAGGAGCACTCAGGACTTCCACAAGAGACAAAAGGGGAGGCTCTGCCACCATCACTTTGGCTGGACACCTCTGGGGTTAGGGGAAGGGAAGTCCCAATCCCATCAACCCCACTGTTCGTAGAAATGTTTACCTTGTCACAATAAAGAATAGAGCCCCAATTATCCTCAAATGAAGGGAAAACTGACAAGAACGCATTAACAAGGGATGTAGGGACTCGATGATTAGGGGGCATTGCGTAAGTGTAAAGTACTTATGTTCAATAAACATAATTTTGAAACTGGTGTGCTCTAGCTTGAACATTGAGGATACAAGATGTACTTGGATTTCCCAAGTTAATTGTTACAGACTGAAAGGAAGGACCAGATCCCTTCACCTTTGAGCCCCTCTTTGTGGCAGTCATGTTTCAAGTTGTAAAGCTAGAAAAGCTGTCTCTTCGGTTGTCTCTTGTCGAGCCTTGGGTTGGTTCGGAATCTCCAGGATCCAGTCAGTTTCCTTCTGTCTTAACTACTCCCTCTGGAAACCAGGAAGCAGTGGGTCTGCTGGTCTCCCACATAAATGCAGAAAATGAACTGTTCCTTTAAATCTTTAACAGGTAATTAAGGGTATCAATCAGTCAACAGATATTTACTAAGTGCCAAGGGCTGTACTAGGCACTGGAGATACAAAAACAAAAGTTAAAATGGTTCCTGCCTCAATGAGTTTACAGTCTGTATGTTAGGGGTCAAATGCCCACCACTGCCACCTCGTAAACCTGGAGTCAGGAAGGTGGGAGTTCAAATATAACCTCTAAAATTTATTAGCTGTGCAGTCCTATTCTAAGCTAATCACTTTGTGTGCCTCAGTTTCCTCCTCTGTAAAACAGAAATGACAACACCTACCTCCCAGGGATTCTTGTCAGTATAAAATGCAATACTTGAAAGTGCTTTTCAAGCCTTGAAGCTCTATTTAATGGTAAGTATAATTATCATTATGTACTCGGCTCTGTGCTATGAGCTGGACTTCATAGAAAGTTGGAACTTTCTGTTCCAAGGAGTTTAGATTCTATCAGAAGAAATAGCATGTACACGTATAAGTATAGTGAGGGGATTGATCAGGTGACCCTGATCCATTGAGAAATATATCTCAAAAAAAAAGAAATAGATACATCTCTTCCATCTTACTTGATAAAATTATAAGATATAAAAAGCAATTAATAGAAAATAGAAGGAGTAAGGTTTTGCTCCTTACATCCTAAATGTTCAGTGGCATTCAACTCTTCATGACCCTATTTGGTTTCTTGTTGGCAGAGCTACTGGTTTGCCATTTCCTTCTCTAGTTCATTTTACAGATGAGGCAAACAGGATGATGTGACTTGCCCAGAATCACCCAACTAAGAAGTGTCTGAGGCTAGATTTGATGAATCTTCCTGATGCCAGTCTCAGCAATCTATTCACTGTGCCATCTCACTGTCCTGTAACATTTAAAAAGTCCAAGAGACAGTTTCTGGATTATCATTTTATTAATAATACTAGCATTTTAATAGAAGAAGTCAGTGGTCCTCTCAGTGCCCAAGATCCTCATGGTGGCCTGGCTTAGGCTTACATGCCCTTGGAAAGGTATGTGTTCAGAAGGCAACAGTCAAGTCTAATTGGTTAACAAGTAATGAGAGGGAATAAATATTACAATGAGGGCCTGGATCTTTTCTAATGAACCCTAATTATGTCATTTACTTCTAAATTATCCCCAGCCTTAGGCAATCTAATCAAAAAATACATCCTCTCCCAAATCTGAGCAGAGCACAATTCGCTTGCACATCTTAGATTAAATTCTTTGTAAGATTGGATGGTATTTGACCATGATTAAGGAGAAAGTGAATTCAACCTTCAGAGACTTAATTTTAAAATGAGGACTTTAGAAAAAGGGGGAACTCTGGATCTCCCCAAATCATTGGTTATTAATAATGATTTCTCACAGCTCCTACATCCTAAATACAAACTAAGTAAATATAAGGTAATTTGAGGAGAGGGCACTAGCAGAAAGAAAGTTGGGGGTTCTAATAGATAGAAGGAAGGCATTCCACCTCCTGGGGACAGTCTATACAAAGGTGAAGTGTCACATGTAAGGCATTAAGAAAGCTAGTTTTTGCCTAGCTAGACCATAGAATATGTGACAGACTTTAAATGCAAAAGAAAGTTTCTACTTGATCCTAGGGCTAATAGGGAGTTTGGGGCAACTTCCCCTGAATTCAGCAATCATTAAATAATTGGTTTCTATGTGAGGCATTAGCTGGAGACCCCAAGAAGAAAAACCAAAAACATTACCATCCCTGCTCTCAAGGACTTCCTAAACCTTCATGTACACACGATGTCTGCAGAGAAAAAAGCTTAAAGTACCATGGAAAGTGATCAGTACAAAGGAAAATAAAGCATGATGGGACTGAGGAGAAAGACCACTTTCATTTGACTTCATGGAAAAAAGTGGCCTCTGAACTGGGCTTTGACGGAAGAGAAAGAGAAAGAAAAAACAGGACTAGAAAAGGTGTGCTCCAGGAGGGGGAGGGGGACAAGCCAGCACCAAAAATATGTAAGTAGGAAAGTATGAGTTATGATGAGGAAATTCTAATGACTAAAGCAGCTAGGTGGCACAGTGGATAGCACACTGGAGTAGAAGTCAGGGTGACCTGAGTTCAAAAGACGCAGACACTGAATAGCTATGTGACCCTGGTTAAGTCAACTTAATCCTGCCTTAGTTCCTTCCACTGTAAAATAGAGGTATTAATAGCACCTACCTCTCAGGATTCCTGTAAGGATAAAATAAGATAATATTTGTAAAGCTCTTAACCTAGTGCCTAATACATAGTAGGCATATAAATATTTGTTTCCTTCCTAATAAAATAAAATAGGAAAGTGGATAGAAGAGGGCTTTTGAATAACAGGATAAGATGCTTTTGTTTCGTACTGTAGGTGATGGGAGAATTAATTGAGAGCTGAAGAGAAGCATGCCTTAGTAAGGTTATTTGGATGGTTATGTCAAAAGAGCCTAAAGACGGGGAGACCAGTTTAGAGGCTATTACAAAGTTTAGGGGACAGGATATGAGGACCTAGTCAGGAGATAGGAGAAGGGGTAATGGCACTGGATAGATGGTTGAGAGTAGAAAAACATAGACAAGACTTGGCAACTAACTTCGATGAAGAAGGGAAATCTCAATTATGGTTCTCAGGTTTTTGAGCCTGGGTCATTGCAAAAATAGTGATGTCATCACTAGAAATAGAAAATTCAGAGAAAGAGATACCATGAATGGCAACTGACAGCTGTAACTAGGCGTTCTGGAATCTGAAGAAAATTCAAGTTTTTTAGAGTGGATAGACGGTAGGAAATAACCTCAGTCTTATGACAGAGGATTTCATGAAGGAAGGATACTGCCACATACGGGGAAGCAAGTTTACTGGTAGCACAAGTAAGTTTCCCACCTCAGCAAGCATGTGCCAACCTTTGCTTTCAGTTCCCCTCCACGTAAGCAACTGCCAGTCAGATCCAGAAGCACCAGGATAGGGGAGCAGATTCATTTGTGTCATATAGCATGGAGACAGCAAGCCGGAAGACCTCTTCAGTAAAGAGGTGTGCTCCTCACAATGAAGTCTTCAGACAAAGGCGGGTTGTCCATTCTGGTTACAGTTCTGACAATCAGGCTCTCCTATAATAGGTTACTGATTAACCTAATGTGCCTCTGCTTGTTAACTCACAGAAATTTAGAGCCAAAAATGATTATTTAGAACAACAAATGAGGAACAGGTCCTGAGAGGGAAAATGATGTGCCCAAAGTAATTCATTAAATGGCCAGCAGTTACTCAGCACTGTGATAGCCTCTGTGGGGCATTAAAAAACATAGCACAAAGTCTTCCCTGAGGAAACTTCCAGCTTTATAGACAGGATAAGGCACATACAAGAAGAACTAATTATAATAGATAGTGTGAAGTGATGATTCAAAGAAAGACCTCTCCAAAATGCACTGAGTGTTCACACTGGACAGGGAGAAACAGGAATTGCAGGAAGGGATAGGAAATGAAGACCTTTCAGATGGACAGAGTTCTGTGAGTACAGATCAAAAGCCCTGAAGAGTTTAAAAAGTGAACGCTGGCTGGCCAGTATGTAGGGCCGCTATAAGATATGAGATGAACCTGGAAAAATAGATTGGGGCCAGAGCATGGAGGTCTGAATAAGGAAGCAGTCACACCTATGTGTGAAGAACATTTATTTAGCAACATACGTAGAATGGATTTGAACCCAGAGAAATGATTGGAGGTGAGGAGACTTAATTAGAAGGCTGTTATAACAGTCTGACTGAGAAAAGAATGAACTAGGGTGGTAGGGAGTACTGGGTCAGTGAGGTAGATAAAGCCCTGGACCTGGAGTCAGGAAGACCCAAGTTCAAATCTAACCTCAAACACTTACTTACTTGTGCGACCCTGGGCAAAGGACTTAACCAACTCCTGATTGCCTCAGTTTCATCTTCCGTAAAATGGAGATAATAATACCTACTTTGCAGGGCTGTTGTAAAGGTCAAATGAGATAACAATGGTAAAGTACTCAACACCATCCCTAGTATATAGTATAAGTATTATATAAATGTTATCTATTATTATCATTACTACCAGACTCAAGATCCACTGAAAAGGTAAAATCAAAGTGACTCCAGAACCAGAAGGAGAGGGAAAAATCAGATGTGATAGAGGTTTTTAGGCTAGGATGCATATTCTTTGGAAACAAATTTTGAATTTGAGCCTGAGGGTGGAAAGAGTCCCAACTAGCAGGAATGAGTGAAAAGTGCAGAGTGACCGATTTCTGCTCAATATATTTTTTAAAATTCCTAACAATTAGCACTGTCCCAAAGTGGAAGGAGTTGCCTTGGGAGATAGTGAGTTCTGCACCACTGGATGCTTTTAAGTAGAATGTCAAGGATTTCTGCTCATGCTAATTGTATTGGATAAGATGTCCTCCAAGGTTCTGCAGTACATAGAAAAGGGTTTCCCAAAAACATAGGTACTCTGGAATAGGGATTTGCTTTTGAGTTGTAGAAACATCCAGGGAGGATGAGAAGGTCCAGAATATCCTCTTCAGGACTACCATCTTCTGAACAGCGGTACTGCAACTCTGTGATTCACGAAAAGTTTAGTGATTCTGATGTGTTTCTCACATCCTTCAACTACCAGCCTATGAAATCTCAAAAATCACACTTCTCAGGCAAAGGGCATGGACTCCAGCAGCATAGACAGAAACACGGTTCAAAGTTGAACCTGTGGTACCAATCGTTAATCAGCTCTCAAATGATGAGAGCCAGATCTGAACCCTAGCATGCCTGCTCCCAGTGCACACATGTGCACATGCGTGTGTGCGCACACACACACACACACACAGGAAGACACCAAAGAGCCCCAACATAGCTCTCCTATAATACTTCTTTAATCCATTCTTGGCTCCAAGGTACAAATGAGCCTAAGTCTTGTAACCTTTGACACATCTCAAATGATCCACTCAACTCTGATAGGAACTCACCGTTTACACGGTGCAAATGCAGAATCTGAATAAGACACTACTTTTCCCTAAAATAACGGTAAGACCTTATGAGACACAGCACTAGGATCCAGCACATAAGGTTTCACTAGGGATATTAGTTAGCACCAGAGAATACCCAGTGAATGCCGGCCAAAAACATCAGACCAAGTATCCTGCTGACATCACTTCCTGGATACTTGCTACAGTGATTCTGTTCAGCTTTCATACAAAATGAGAGACCTTCTTCTCTTTCCTCTTGAGAGATAATTAGGAATTTAACCTAGGTGGAATGCACTTTGTGTCCCTGATCAGATCATAGAGCATAATGTTCAGAAATAGACTTTCAAGGTCATCTAGTCCACCTCCCACACATACATATACCTTCCCATCAAAAATCAAGCAAGCATTTCTTTAGCACTTACTTTATGTCTGGCACTGTACTACATGCTAGAGATTGTTATTTTTTGTGGTTGGGTCATTTTTCAGTCACATCCTACTCTTCGTGGACATGAAGACTCCCATTTGTTGTTTTCTTGCCAGAGATACTGGAGGGGTTTGCCATTTCCTTCTCCAGCTCATTTTACAGATGAGGAAACTGAGGCAAGCAGGGTTAAGTGACTTGCCCAGGGTCACCTAGCTAGTAAGTATCTGAGGGCAGATTTGAACTCAAAAAGAGCAGTCACTATGCTACCTAACTGTACCTAACTCTCCCCTCTTCCATCTCCGCTCTTTGGACTGGCTCCTGCAGTTCTCCATCTTTTCAGCAGATGGTGCTCCTGGAGAGACTTTGTTGAAGTGTCTGGTTCTACCACAAAGGTGTTTGCAACTTAACACCAAATGTGCAGCCCGTAATGCCTCCATTTTTTGAGACCTTCTGCTGTGCACCAAGGTTTCTCATCCCCTCCCTTGAGGCAAAGAGCTCCTTCTTGGGTCACTCAATCAGGTTCTTCTACTCTCAGTCAACTTATTTATAGTCAATTAGTCCGCCATGCCTCCAGGCTCCAACGAACTGCAGCCTCTCCCACATTTTCTCCAGTTGAAATTGGTTCAATTTCCCCTAAGAGAGCTGGAATGGGTTATTCAAAATATCCTGTGACTTCTTCAGGAAACATCTACAAAAATAAATTGAGAGCAATGGATTTGGTCCCTAGTGGGTTCTGATCTGATGAACAAGGTTAGCATCCCCATTTATGCCTATTATGAAGGGAAAAGGGAGGAGGGGGTGGTGGAGGGGAGTAAGCATATATAGAGTACCTACTATGTGCCAGGCACTGTGCTAAGCCTTTTTCAGAAATATCTCATTTGATCCTCACAACTGCCCTAAGAGGGAGAGAGAAATAAGTATTATCCCCATTTTACAGTAGGACACTGAGGCAACCAGAAGTTCAGTTACTTGCCCAGGGATCACATAGTGTCTTAATCTGAATTTGAGTTTGGTCTTCCTTGACTCCAACCAAGCCTAGCATTCTACCCACTGTATAACCAGCTGCTTAATGATCACCAATCATCATGTCATTATTTTCATTAATTGTTTATACATAAATAGAGCTTTAAAAATTATATACTCATCTAATAAGACATTACAGCAAGACAGAAGAACATTTATTGGGAGATGGGAGATGTAGGTTATGTGCTGGGTAGTTCACATTAATGGTAGTTCACACTGACGTAAGACTTCATAAATGATTTTCAATAGCTTCTTGAGGTAGCTAGTACAAGTATCTATATCCTCATTTTGTAGCTAAATCAATTGAGTCAAACATGCATTAAGTGTTTACTGTGTACAAAATACTCCCAGGGATGCAAATAGAAAAGTAAGATAATCCCTACTTTCCAGGAGTTCACATTTCCTGAGTAATCTCTTGGAGGAAACAAAATTGGAGAATTTCAGTTGTAAGTCATATGGAAAAGTTGTGTGGTCTTTAGGATGCAACCGCAAAGCAGATGGTAATTCCTCTTCCTTAATATAATTTCCTGGTAAAATCATATCCGCTTTGCGTGTTGAATCATCTGATGGTGCCAGTGGTTTTGGTGACAAGAATGTCATTTTTCTGGGTCTTCAGTAGCTGTGGCTGTAGCACCTGCAGGAGCAGTGGCCGGCTACATCCTCTCAAATGGTTGTTTCCTGGCTATGAGGGCTGGGTTACAAGCAGGACTGGTAGTCTGGGAGATGCTGCCAATTCCGAGGCCATCTGTGCATGAAGGAAGGGGAACTGAGGCCCAGGAATATGAAGTAATTTGCCAAGGGTCCCACAGCTAGTACCTAGCACAGTAGCAGGAGCACCTAGGTGGGACAGTGGATAGAGAGCAGGGCATAGAGTCAGGAGGACTGTTTCACAGATGACACACAGGAGGCACTGGAGGTTTCAGACTCCAGCCTCTAACAGATTCACTCTTGATCTGGTCAGACAAGCAGACAGCTTCAGAGGGATTAATAATCAGCTTGATTCTAATTTAGTCTTCTCAAATGGTTGCCAGAGAACCAGCTTCTACAGAATTCCCTAAACATCCTTTTTGCAGGGGCAGCTGAAAAGGGGAGGCAACTACCCCTACCTCTTGATAGGGTCAATGGAGACAGGCACACTTGTGCACTCCCTTAAATCCCCTCAAGCCTCAATGGGAATCAGTTGAGGCATTCACAGATTTCCCTATAGATTCCCCATGGTTTCCCCCATGGACTTTCCTCATGGATTTCCCCTTGGTTTCCCCCCTCACTGATCAGTGCCCCTTTGCTTTAATAGGGCAATCAGACAAAGAAGGCATCTTGCCAATATTAAGCTCACAAGTTAACTTTAGCAATATCATCATTCTGCTCAAGCATAGTAAATATCACATTATGTCGCCCATTATCTCATGACGCAGCCTCAGTAGGACTGTCTATCATTATGATATCTGGAATAACTGGAAGTATTCTGGGAGTTATTATCTAACACCTGGAAACTAGACATTCCCATGGCTATGGATCCTGAGAAACTAACTCTAAAAAGATAACAAAATAATCTTTACATATAAAGTCTCATCTTCTTGAGTCCTTGCATCTTGAGTTCTTGGCCTCAGACACTTATTAACTGTACCAAGTCACTTAATCCTGCTTGCCTCAGTTCCCTCATCTGTAAAATGAGCTGGAGAAGGAAATGGCAAACCACTGCAGTGGCTTGTCAAGAATACCCTGAATGGGATCATGAAGAGTTGGACACAACTGAACCACAGAGACATGATTAGAACTTTGTTCTCTTGACTAATTCTAGAGTTCTTTCTAGTATATGAAATTACCTAAGTCTCTCCCTCTATACTCCAGAGGTACTCTAAGGTGTTTTCTAACTCATGACAATCTAAGGTCCTATAGATTCCATAACAGGGAACCCTCTCTGCTGGATTCCCAGTATATGTGTACCAAGTGACTGAGGGTTATAGATAATGTATACCATCATACAAGCATCAATCAAATACCAAGGAAGTTCCCTAAGTAAAAATTAGAAGGCCAATTACTAATAGCCTTTGGGCACTAATTTAGTATTTTTTTCTTCCTTATGCTATTTTCTTGAAAATATCACCGAAACTTAACATGGGTCCATTTCAGGCACCTGTCAGGGATTCATCATATGCAAATTCATCATCATTTGTGTTTTGATACTGTACCTAGAAATGCAAGTTTAAAAAAAACCTCTTATTTTTATGTTTGTTTCCAAATATATTCCTCCTCCACTAGTCAGGGAGTCATTTCCTTTAATAAAGGTATAAAAAAAAAACTAACCAAATGGGAAAAACTACTACATTTACAACTTCCAACAGCATAAGTTGCATTCCACATTCATAGTCTACATCCCTAGTCAAGGCAGAAAAGTACAGGCTCTCAAATCTTCTGAGGACCAGTCTTGGTCATTATAATTACACAGCCTTAAATTTCATTTTTGTTCTTTCCATTTATATTGTCAGAGGCATTGTGAATGTTGCTTCCCTGGTTCTACTTGCTTCCCTTTGCATCAGTTCATACAAGTCTTCCCATGCTTCTTTTAAGTCTGCATATTCATAGCTTCTTGTAGTAGAGCAATATTCCATTTTATTCCTGTACCATAATGTGTTTCACCATTCCCCAATTGGTTGATGCCTACTTTGTCTCCAGTTCTTTACTTCCACAAAAGAAAAAAAAATTCTTGTTATGAATATTTTGTTTAGATTTGTTTTCCTGTCTTTGACCTCTTTATCATATATGCCAAACAGTGGGATCCTACGGATCAAAGATTATGAACATTTTCATCACAATTCTTGTAGCATAACAACAAATTGCTTTCCAGAATGACTGCATCAGTTTGCAGCTCTATCAGCATAGTATTACTATGCCTGTCTGAAAATGCAATTTTAAATCCATTCAGCTTCCATATAGAAAATAGTGTACTGAGTGACTAACTGGAAAGAGGTTGAACTAGAAGTCTAAAGATCGATCAATGAATGGATCAACATTTATTAAGAGCCTACTCTGCACCAGGCACCGTGCTAAGAGCTGGAGATACAAAAAGAGGCAAAAAATAGTCCCTGCTCTTAAGAAGCTTACAATCTAATGGGAGAAACAACATGAAACAAATATATACAAAGCAAGCTATATTCAGGATAAGTAGGAAATAATTAACAGAGGGAAGGCACTAGTCTCATCCTGACTCTGCTACTAATTTGCTATGTGAACATAGACTTCCTTATGAACTGCAGTTTCCTCATCTGTAAAATGAAGACAAGAATACATGTACCACCCTAGAAGATTTCTATTGGGAACAGATGTGCTAATGGATGTATTGAGACTTTGAAAAAATATACAAATGACTTCTAGCTAAGAGGGATGCCTGAAAGGGGTAATTCCCACATATGAACTTAAGAAAAAACCTGAAACCAGACCAAATAATGATTAAAAAGTACAATGAAAAAATCATAGTGATGTCTTCCTCTCCAGAATCTCACGGAAGCCCACTGGCTATCAGAATAGCAGCTATTAACAAAACTACAGCCAGAGTAGGCAAATAAGCTATCAGGGTTCTAAATCCAGAGGCAGCATGAGAAAGACCCAACATGAGGAGATTGGAAGACCCAGAGAGGCAGTGACCATGTGCCACAGCAGGGCTCAGACCAGTAGGCACATGACCAAGGGCTCTGCGGTCCCTAACACTTCATTCTGAAATGTCATGAAGAGCCCCAAAGATCTAGCAATTTGAACGTGAGAGATCCGGGATTATCTAACCCCAGTAGTTGTGTGTGTTCATCTTCCATTGCCGAAGAAGATCATGCCATCAGAGAAATAATGACATGACTTGCATTTCACTTCTGTTGTAGATATGCAGGTCACCAGTCTCACTTCTCCTCCAGAGCTATCTGAATCCAGATATTCATCAGGATGACTGAAGATGACCCAGGATGAGGCAGTTGGGGTTGTGACTTGCCCAAGGTCACACAGCTAGTGAGAGTCAAGTGTCTGAGGTGAGATGTGAACTCAGGTCCTCCTGACTCCTGCACTGGTGCTCTATCCACTGTACCACCTAGCTGCCCCGAACTCCAATTACAAATCAACAAAAGTACCTAGGAGACACAGGGGAGCCAAGTAGAGCCAAAAGCAAAGTAAGTTGTGGTTCCTGGCCTTGGCACAAAGCCCCAAGTTAAGAAGTAAAGCTAGAGAAACAAGTAAGCCAAAGAAAACACTGATGAATGTAAAAAATTATTGTACCGCTAGAGATCCCCCAAAAGACGAAAAGGATTACTCCATAACCAAAAGCAAAAGGGGAAAAAATAGATTTTCTTTAAGGACTACATGAATACCCAAAAGAATTGAAGAAATTTAAACAAATTAAATTAAAGCTCTGGAGAAAAGAATTAGAAGAAGGAAAAAATATTTAGAAAAGTTGTAAACCTTATCCAAGTAGCACACTCACTAAAATCTAAAATAAATCAAACTGAAATCAATGACTCTATTTATCAGCAAGCATTACTAGAACTAAATCAAAAGACTGAAAAAGAAATAGAACAAGTAAGATTTATGATACCAAAAACAATTGACCTATAAAGTAGGTCAAGAAGAGAAAATTAAAGAATCAATCAACTCCTAAAAACCATGATTTCTTTTAAAAAGCTTAGACACTATATTTCAAGAAATCATAAATGAAAACTGCTTGTATCTATTAGTAACAGAGAGAAATATGAAGATATAAATAATCCACCAATTGCCTCCTGAAAATACCCACAAAAGGAAAAATCCCACGAATCTCCTAGCTAAAATTCAGAGTTCTCACATCAAAGAAATCATACTGCAGACATCCAGAAAGAAGCAGTTCAGGTCAAAAGAACCACAGTCAGCATAACACATGACCTGGCCAACTTTTACTATAAATGAGAGATCTTAGAATACAATATTCTCAAAGTCAAAAGAAATAGGCTTAGAACCAAGAATAAAATACCCTTAAAGGAGGAAAACATGGATCTTTAATGGAATAGAGGACTTTCAAGCATTCCTCATGGAAAAGACCAGAACTGGGTAAGAACTTTTCAATATAAACATGAAAGTCCAGAGAAATCTAAGATAATTTATTTGGGCAGTTAGAAGGAGGTGTGTGATGATGTAGTGTTAATAATCTAATAGAGAGACAAGAAATAAATGTTGTTTTAGAATGTTAATGTCTTCCAAAGGGTAATGAGAAAAAACAGATGTCCTGGGAGTGGATTGGACATTATTCTGAGGGTTTAAAATGGGGAAAGAGAAATGAGGGTAAAAGGAAAATATTAGTATAGAAAGGAGGAAGAAGGGGGTAGAACTTCCTATTTCTCATAATTAGAGTTTCTGAGAAAAAGTGTATATTGACAGGGTGTGGGGAGGGGGTTTCACGTGACCCTCACTCTTATCCGAAATGGACAAAAGAGGGTTGAACACAGTTTAGTATAGAAATACATCCAACTCAACAGGAAAACAAGCAGGAGTATGGGTGGGAGAGAAGCAGAGTATAAAGATAATACTGGGGAGGGAATAGTGGAACTTTCCCATTCTGAAGGAATTAAATAAAGGGGAGGGAACAAAAATCTAGAAACTAAGGGAGTATCTTAAATTGACTCTTAGACAGTTGAGGAATGGCTAAAGAAATTGTAGAATATGATATAAATGTAATGGAATATTATTGCTCTATAAAAGATAACAAAAGAGATGATTTTAGAGAATCCTGTGTAGAGCTAACTGGTGATACAGAGTGAATGAAATGAGCAGAACCAGGAGAACAATTTAAAGAACAGTGATATCATAGAAAAAAAAAAGAAAGAAAGAAGCAATTGTGAAAGCCTTAAGAATTCTGATCAATACAATTACCATGACTCCAGAAGACCTGTGATGAAGTCTGTTACCTACCTTCTAACAGAAACATAATGGGCATACAGTTTCTACATAAAAATGCATGTAGAAAAACATATTTTTTTAACATGGCCACTGTGTAGATTCTTTTTTGCTTAGATTTGCTTATCTGTTATAAGGATTGTTGGGTTTTTTTCTTCTCTTTTTCTCAGTCATTAACTGGAAGGGGGAATGTAAAAGGGTAGTTAGAAATAATAATGCCCCCAAAAGAAGGCCATTATATTTTTTTAAATGCACAGAAAAGAACAGGATAAAGTTTGAAAGGAACGTAAATACTCAGAACAGTTTTGAAAGTAACATGAAAATTAATTATACATATTTTTGTTAAAAAAAAAAAAAAGCAAGTCTTTCCTACATTCCTTCCACTAAGATGGCGTCTGGTAAAGAAGGTCCAGGCTCTGGTTCCGCCAGTTCGATTTCTACAACCAGCACGTCCTTGGGCAAAGGAAAAGGCAAAGGCAGCTGGGAAGATTCAGCTGTGAAGCAAATGCCTATCAACGACGTGGTTGTTTTGAAAATAACTAAACATTACCAAGAAGGAGGACAGTGGAATGAAGTTGTCCAGGGAGTACTTTTGGATCTCATGGTGGAAGACAGATTGAAATTACCAATTGTTTTCCCTTTCCCCAACACACAGAGGATGATGCTGACTTTGATGAAGTCCAGTATCAGATGGAAATGATGCGCAGTCTTCGTCTGATAAATATTGATCTTCTTCATGTTGATTAGTACCAGTCTACGTACGAAGGTTCTTTCATCACCTGTCCTGGATTCTCAATTCAGTTACCAACATGCAATTGAAGAGTCTGTAGTTCTCATTTATGATTCCATAAAACTGCTCAAGGGTCTCTATCATTGAAGGCATGCAGGCTGACTCCTAAGCTGATGGAAGTTTTTAAAGAGAAAGATTTTTCTCCTGAAGCATTGAAAACAGCAAATATCGCCTTTGAGCACATGTTTGAAGAAGTGCCAATTATAATAAAAAATTCACATCAGATGAATGTACTAATGTGGGAACTAGAAAAGACATCAACTGTGGCAGATAAACATGAATTGCTTAGTCTAGCCAGCAGTAATCATCTGGGGAAGAGCCTGAAATTGTTGATTGTTGATGGACAAAATGGATGAAATGAGCCAGGATGTCGTTAAATACAACACCTATATGAGAGACCCCAGTAAGCAGCTGCAAGAGAATCCTTAGTACCAGCAACACCGTCAGCAGGAGAATCTACAGCGCCAGAGCAGAGAAGAACTTCTTCTCCCTGAAGAGGACAAACCTTCAAACCTCCTCAGCCTCCTGCTAGGATGGATTCACTCCTTATTTCAGGCCAAATTAACACATACTGTCAAAACATCAAAGATTTCACTGCACAGAACTTGAGAAAACTCTTCATGGCTCAGGTTCTCCAAGGATACAACTACTAGAAAGAGAAAACCCATGACTTCTGGTTTGATTAAATTGTTTCCAGATAAAGGTGCTAATATATACTCTGAGGTCACCTGGGGATAGTTCTTCTAAGAAATAGAATTTTCTTTTCATTTTTTAATTTTTTTAAATTTTATTTATTTTTAGATTTCAACATTCATTTCCACAAAATTTTGAGTTCCAAATTTTCTCCCCATCTCTCCCCTCTCCCCTCCTCATAATGCTTTGCATTCTGATTACCCCTTCCCTCAATGCAGCTCTCTTCTATCACATCCCACCCTTCCCTTATCCGCATCTTCTCTCTTTTCTTGTGGAGGAAGATAAATTTCTATGCCCCATTACCTGTGTTTCTTTGTTTCCTGTTACATATAATAATAATTCTCAACATTCATTTCTAATAATTTGAATTCCAACTTCTCTCCCTCCCTAACCCATTCCCATTGAGAAGGCAAGTGATTCAATACTGGCTATATATGTGTTGTTTTGCAAAAGACTTCCGTAATAGTCATGTTGTGAAATACTAACTATATTACCTTCTATCCTACCCTGTCCCCTGCCTTTTTTTATTCTCTTATTTGACCTTGTCCCTTCCCAAAAGTGATTACTTCTAGTTACACCCTTCTCCCATTTGCCTTCCCTTCTATCATCTTCTTCACCCCACTTGTCCCCTCCTTCCCTACTTTCCAGTAGTTGAAGATAGATTTTCATACCAAATTTAGTGAGCATGTTATTCCCTCCGTAAGTCATTTGTGAAGAGAGTAAGCTTTACTTTTCCCCTCTTATCTTTTCCCTTTTCCCCTCCATTGAATAGGGTTTTTCTTATCTCTTTTATGAGCCTGCCCCATTCCATTTCTCCTTTCTCCTCCCAGTATTTTTCTTCCTTACCCCTTAATTTTTATTTTATTATTTTTTTTATGGATATCATCGCTTCTGATTCAGCTCAACCTGTACTGTGTGTGTGTGTGTGTGTGTGTGTGTGTGTGTATAAACCCTCCACCTACCCAAATACTGAGAAAAATCTCAAGAGTTACAAATATTATCTTTCCATGTAGGAATGCAAACAGTTCAGCTTTAGAAAGTCTTTTATGATTTGTCTTTCCTGTTTACCTTTTCATGCTTATCTTGATTCTTGTGTTTGAAAGTCAAATTTTCTATTTAGTTCTAGTCTTTTCATCACGAGTGCTTGAAAGTCCTCTATACCATTGAATGACCCAGTTTTGCTGGGTAGGTGATTCTTGGTTTTAATCCCAGTTCCTTTGATTTCTGGAATATCCTATTCTAAGCCCTTAGATCCCTTAACATAGAAGCTGCCAGATCAGCTGTTATCCTGATTGTATTTGCCCAGTACTCAAATTGTTTCTTTCTAGCTGTTTGCAGTATTTTTCTCTGTGACCTGGGAACTCTGAAATTTGGCCACAATATTCCTAGGGGTTTCTCTTTTCAGGTCTCTTTCAGGAGGTGATCAGTGGATTCTTTCAATATTTATTTTGCCCTCTGGTTGTAGAATATCAGGGCAGTTTTCCTTGATAATTTCATGGAAAATAATATCTAGGTTCTTTTTTTGATCATGACTTTCAGGTAGTCCAGTAATTTTTAATTTGTCTCTCCTGGATCTATTTTCCAGGTCAGTTGTTTTTCCTATGAGATGTTTCACATTATCTTCTATTTTTTCAAACTTTTGGTTTTGTTTTCTAACTGCTTGGTTTATCTCATAGTCATTAGCTTCCGTGAACTCAATTCTCTTTTTTAAAGAACTATTTTGTTCAGTGAGCTTTTGAACCTCCTTTTGCATTTGGCTAATTCTGCTTTCTAAAGCCTTCTTCTCCTCATTGGCTTTTTGGGCCTCTTTTTCTAATTGAGTTAGCCTCTTTTTAGAGGTGTTATTTTCCTCAGCATTTTTTTTGGTTCTCCTTTAGCAGGCTGCTGACATGCTTTTCAAGCTCTTCTATAGCCTGAGCCCATTTCATATTCATTTTGGGGGTACTGGAGGCAGAGGCCTTTACTTCCTCTGACAGTGTACCTTGTTCTTCCTCATCTGAAAAGATGGAAGGAGACACCTGTTCACCAAAAAAGTAACCTTCTATGGTCTTATTTTTTTTCCCTTTTTTGGGCATTTTACCAACCAGTCACTTGACTTCTGAATCCTTTGTCAAGAGGAGGGTCCCAGTGCTTCTCCTCTCCCCAATACAAGATTGAGATTCAAATCAGCTGCTCAATTCCCTGGGGCTTTGAGTGGGGACGGGGCCACCACTGAGGGCTGAGGTTCAGATCAGCTGCTCAATTCCTTCAGAGGCTTTAAGCTGAGCTGCCTAGACAATGGACCCAGGATGTTTCCTGGGCCACTGTACCTGCCTACCTGCTGCTTGCTGCTGCCATCTAGGGCCAGTGCTGTGGGAACCCTGTTCTCCTCTCACTCAGCTGGGAAAGCCTTCCCACACCGACCTTTGGAGCTTTCTTTGTTTCTTGTGAGTTGAGGGATCGGGACCCTCCCTGCTGGGAATTCTGCCCCAGAGGTCTGTTCAGGTCCTGTTCCTCCCAGTGCTGCATGACCAGGATTGGTCCCCACTCCGCTCATTGTCCCATGAGATAGACCTTTCCTGTCAGCCTTCCAGATTATCTTTGGTGGGGAATCTCTTTCACTCTGTTGTTCTGTGGCTTCTGCTGCTCTAGAATTCGTTGAGAATCATTTCAATTTTTCAATTGAACTAAGCTAGCTTAGTAGGGATTGTTCTGTTTTGCTCCAGAGATCAGAGCTATAAAAAACAGAAGCTCTGAAGTGACAACTTTATGGGTGGCATTGATGCAGTTCAGGGATCCCTCCCCCAAAGACTGGAGTACTGGACAGGGTCATCTGGAATGAATTCACAGATTCAAGCATTCTTTAAGTCAAGGTGGCAAATGTTCATTAAAATACCAATATGGTGGGCAGATCTCCTTAAAGACCTTGCAACTTAACAGGAATGATGCTTAAAGCTTATGTAGGAAAAGTAGTGGATTATCTGGCAAATATGCTAATTAGGTGATAACTTACAATCTTGGTCACAGACATCATTCACTACTGGAAATCAGGGGAAGGGGCTTCTCAGGAGTATACTTTTGTTCTGTTACATCTGTAGCAAGATAACTTTGTGAGTTGCTGTCTATAGCTTGACCTCTGGATTGAATATGATAACTTTGGGAATCAATACATGATAATTCTGTGGTTATAAGGTAGTTGTTTTTACAAAAGAATTTCTTCAGAGGTCAGCTTTTTCTTGTGACAGGGAAAGATTGTTTTACTGGGGCCCACTCATGAGTAATTGTGGGGAAGGGTAGTTTGTCTTACTAGGGCCCATTCATGAGTTATTGTGAGGCTAGGCCTGGGGAGAAAACCATCAGGGATAATGTTTTGAAGCTAGGGAGAAATATGATCTTAGAATTGGGGTCCAAGCACAAGTACCCAAGCACCCCATCAACATGAGGAAAAATTTCCTATTAGAGCTATCCATGCTAGCTTAGTAGGCTGTGTCCCCTTTCAAAGGAAGCTTTAAAGCAAACACTGAATGACCATTTGTCAGGTGTGAAATGATCAGATTGATTGCGTCTTTTAAAAATTGATCCTATCTACAATTAATTGATTTTGTCCCATTACTTAATGCCTGAGACATGGTTCTTTGTCCCTGAATTTAGTTCAGAAAATCAGCCGGCCTATAATAAGATAAACTTATAAATCCAGTTCTCCTGCTAATTACTGTTGTATTCTTGCCTTAAAGAAATCGGTTATCCTTGAGGAATGTAGGTAGACACCAGGGAGTCTGGTCCAATATCTTTCAAGCTATCCTTCAAGGATGTCTGTTTGTTGTCCAAAGAAGTCTGGTCTACTATCTGTAACCCTGAAAACAATAAACATTTCTTAGTCACAAGAATGAAGGAAGGGGTTAATGCTAGCCCCTCATCCCCAATTTCCAATCAATCATATTGTCCCCCATGCTTCAGATCTATAATCAGTCATACTGATTTCTCTTCATGATGTCCAGCTCTTTTAACCAATCATAACTTCTTCCCCACCTACCAAATCTTATTCTTTGTTCTATACCCCCCAAAAACTATAAAAGAGAGTTGTCCCCCTCATTCAGAGTCTGCTTTGCTGAAGAAACTGAAACCCTATTTAATGGTAAATTCTGGCTTTACTAATACATTGATTATGCTCGGAACTTTGTACCTCAGTTTAACTTATTTTGACTGTAATGGGTATATTATGGTGAGAATTATTTTGGTATGGTTTGGAAAAAGTAGCCACTGGGGTCCCTTCCAGCTCTGAAACTTTGATTCTGCTAGGAATCCTGTGTTCAAAATCTGACTCATTTTTTGGCACTTCATTTTTCTCATCTGTAAACACAGACCTCTGAGATAGGTAGGCAGCTAAATGGAGCAATGGACAGAGTGCCAGGCCTGAAGTCAGGAAGACCTGAATTCAAATCTGACCTCAGACACTTACTAGCTGTGTAACCCTGTGTGGCATATAACCTTGTTTGCCTCAGTAATAAGCTGGTAGTGTTGGTGGTTCTTCATTCTCAAAGAGGACCAAAATGACATCACTATGTTGGGGTCAAGGTGTAATATGTCCAGCAATGGCTGATCAGACCAGTATGAACTCAGAAGGCTCCGCCATAGGTCAGGCACAAATTGTCCATATGAATGTTTGGAATGGAGATGTCTCTAAATTTGTACATCTCACATTTCCATTTTGGTTCCTGTGAAAATACTCAGAGTAACAAGATATTATATATAGGTTGAATTCTATTTAATTATTCAAAAAATTTTTAAAAAGGGGACTTGCTGTTAAATCCATAAACTATCCATAAACAGTAAACTCTCTTTCCTTTTCAGATGAGTGTAGATTAGGTGAATGAACTAGTCCTGTCATATTCATAACTTGTCAAGGAGACATCATCAGCTTTTAAACAAAGGACCTCATAAATGAGGCCACAGAAACCAGGATAATATCCAGGCATACCCTCTACACAAATTTTACAGCCTTAAAAAACAAAATCAAAGACAAAAACTTCTCACCTGTATCTGAACCCAAAAGACTTGACCTTGAATCTAGACTTAAGCACTTAATAGCTTTGTTAATTCTTCTTTCAGCCTCAGTTTCTCCATGTGTGAAATGGGTGTGGTAGGGGGAATATCAACTACATGTTGAATGAAAAATAAAACATTTCTTAAGTATTTTGTATGTGTTAGGTACTATGCTAAGAAGAGACTACTACTTGATCTGAAATTGCCACCATTAATAACTCTCCATTGAGTTTGACCATAAGTAGCTCCAGAGAAATCCTGATAAAATGCAGATATTATCCAAGGGGAACAAGACAGCTGTCAGGATCCTAACTCCTCCTTACTCTCACCCTTCTACCCACCCCCATTATTAGCATATGGGTCTAGAAAAGTTCACCAAAATGGCAGTGTCATATTGAGGATAAAAAGTGAACAGAAGGAGAAATGAGGGCTCAGCTTCCCTTGGTCAGAAAGGGTAGGTAGCCAATACTCCACAGAAGGAGGGGAAAATGACACTCCCCATCTTACTTACAGGTAATGATAATTCATTATTCTATTGATAATTAAGTACACAAAGTTCCATCCTCACAATGACTCTCCGAGCTAAGTAAAATAAGTGTTATTACACCAGTTGTTTAAAGCAATACACTGAGGCCGGAGGTGTCTTGTTCGTAGCCAATAATCAAACTTAAGTCTTATGACGCCAGGACTAATGCGTTCTCCTGTACAATGTGCTATCTTTCATAGTGAGCACTTAATAAATATTAAATAATTAATCTCCTCCAGGTAGGTCTGATGATATGTTACTAAACTGAGATGAAGCCATATTGTATATTAAAGCAGAGGTCCTGAAACAAATTGGCTCAGAAATTTCAGTTCCTTCTAATGGGATATAACGTAAGTCATTCAGGAATTTCTGCTCAGCTGACCTTTAAACTGACTCATAGTCCTGAAACAATCTCTGAGAGCAAGAGAGACTCTTGTGAAACCCTCAACTCTTGAGGTCACTCAGGGCTACTGAAAAGTTGTACAAAGGGTAGGTTTCTTGAGAAGTACGTCAGGATTTTTCATGCTCTCTTAGCTGTCACATGGGTGGGGCATGGAGTGAGAGGTTTAAGTTGGGGGTGAAATTTTCAGTGAGATTTTCAGCAGACTTGGACTGGTAGGAAGAAGGTGGTGACAAGCAACCTCTCAATTCACATTATTAGCGTGTCTCCCCTGGTCAGGAGCACCTTGAGAATTACTGAGGATTCTGCCCATGGTCCCAAATGCTATCCCATCCCACTCTTCCTCCTCATTCAATTCTAAGCCAAGAATTAAGGCCTTTTAGCTCCTATCACCACTACTACCCACTATCAGCTCCTTGATGACTCAAAATGCCCCTCAAAAGTTAGTTCAGATGTTGGCCCCTCATCAGCCACTGGCCCTCATGGCATGTTATTTCCCAGGGGCTGGGAGAAGGCAGGGTGACAGAATTTGGTTCAGCAGCTTGATGGGAAAATGGTGATCATAGATCACTAGATAGTAGATTTAAAGCTGAAAGAACTTTAGGGCTCATCCTATTTGATCCTGTCATTTTACAGATGAATTAACTGAAATTGAAAAAGGTTTTATAAATGTCCTGAAGTCACACAATTCTGGTAGAGAAAAGATTTGAAACTATGGGTGCAACTTGGGTATTCTCTGCACTAGAGTATATTGCCTTCTCCATGTGATATCAACAACTTAACTTCCTCAGTAGTCTTGTATTAGGTAAGGCAGCACCATCTGAGATGACCTTCCATTTACACTGTATATATATCTTGTGGGTCCATAATTGTATATAGGTTGTTTCCTTCATTAGAATATGAAGGGAGGGCCCTTGTTTTCATCTTTCTTTATATCTCCAGCACTTAGCCCAGTGCCTGGCACATAGAAGGCATATCATAAACGCTTATTGAGGAGGAGAATGACCATCCAGCTAAAAAGGAGAACTAGGCTGAGAGGAGGAGTTGCTATACTACTCAGCAGATTTGTAGGCCACTCCCAGCTAGCTATGATAATGGAGGCCAACAGTGATATGAGTAATGGAAAATAAACACATAACCCACACATAAACACTGAATTTGGAGTCATAAGATCTGGCTTGGGCATGAATCCTGGCTTTGCCTGGCTTGGGAAAGTCCTTTCCAGGAAACCTTGGTTTCTTCTCGTAAAACCTGAGGTTGGACTAGATAATGTTGAGGGCTCCTTCTGAATCTCAGCAACTTTTATGTTTTCAGAGAGGGATGTTTTAGAGTTCAGCAAAGTAGCAGAGGAAAGCAGACAGAAGGAAGTGAGGCTGGAAGCAAAAAAGAACTGAGAAAGAACAGGTCATAGAAAACTGAAATTCAAACTGCAATATGACCTGCTATCAGGGACACACTTTACTCTTCAACTCCTATCCCAGTAGAATCAATCCTGTTGCCCTACCTGGATTCATTCACTAACCTTATTCAAATCCTACCATGGGCCACCTTGATCTTTATAGCAAAAAGAGCACCAGATTTGAAATTAGAAAACTTTTATTCAATTCTGTCTCAGCTTCTTATTACATGTATGACCTAAAAAAACCAATAACCACTCTCTGGGCTTAAATTCTTTATCCATAAGAGAAAATTGATCTTATGGCTGATCTATATTTTAACAATTCGATGGTCCTTGATACATCTATTCATACAGAATTCACTATAAATCATCTACTATATGCAGAATATTATAAGTACTGAAGATAGTTTTTTTATATAAATAGTAAATTACTCTTTTATTAATAATTTATTATGTAATTATTTTATTATAAAATATATATTTTATTACATAAACCTATTAACTTATTTAAATAAGACTCAGTTCTTGCCCTCATGCAACTTATGATCTGAGTAAGACCCCCAATAAATCCAATAACTAAAATGCAAAATATCACATGGTTTTAGTGTATTAGAGGCTATGAGGCATGAAGGAGAAGGATATTACCAATAGTGTCAGGGAAGTCTTCCTGGATGAGATGACATTTATGTAGTGCTTTAAAGGACAAGGAGGAATTTAATAGGCAGAGGAGGATGGAGGGCATTCTAGGCCTAAGGAACTTCTGAGAAAAGAAGAGATTGTAAAGGATATTTTTAGAAGCCAGAGTATGAATAGAGAGGAAAATGGTAAAGTGCTACAATATCTGTTTGAATGTAGTTTCTCCTATTAGACTGTGCACAGGGACTATTTTTAAATTGCTTTTTTTATATTTCCAGTCCCTTAGGACAGAGCCAGGCACATAGTAGGTGCTAATAGACTGACTTACTGACAATTTCGTAAAAGATCCTGAATGACAAAAAAAGGAGAGAACTTCCCTTGGGAGACAAAAGGAATCTTCTTAAGATTTTTGAGTAGAAAAGTGCCATGATTTTGCGTGAGTTTTTTTTTTTTTTCTGAGAGCAGTACTAAGGATGAATTGGAAGGCAAAGATGGGAGGAGTGAGAGCTTTTGCAAAAGTCCAGGTAGCATTAGAGATGCCTGTGCAGTTTTTGTTGACAGCCTTTTGTAAGAAAGACCTATACCCACACAGCTGAATAACCAAAATCCGGCTGTAATCTATAGTGCCAACCTCCACAGATGCACCAGTACCCACATCCTCTACATAAGCCAAGGACAACCCAAGGCTAATCACATAAATGACCCTATTTCATCAAGGGAATTGGCATTCAACCTTTGCGTGATAAAGACTGTTTTGTATGGAAAGAGCTGTGTGTGGACCTCTAGGTAATAACAGAGAGATGAATTCAGAATAACCACACAAAAATAATTTCCAGATGGAGTTTACGAAATGAGTAAAATTTGAAGGTAGGTTTTCTATATACTCAGATATATTGGAGTTCTTGGCAATAGAATCAGAAATCCTTTATCTGCCCCTACTTTCAGTCAAAAACATATTGACAAAGAAACACCAAAGAGTTGAGTCACTCAGATTTATTTATGGATACATTGGGGTTATGAAAGCAACTCAAGACAAGGTCACTACCATTGGAAATTACAGAAGGGTAATCTGGAGAAGCCTGGATTGGGAACCAACATAGTTTATGAAGCAAATGGCAGATGGTGTTCAAAATTTAGCACCCAAATACCTAGGATTAGGTGACCTGTTTGGTGGCTAGAATTTATCAGAAGCTCAATGTTTCATTGACTGCAGACAATGGAAAGGGTGACACAGAGGGAGGAGAGGGAGGAAATAAATATTTATTTAGCACCTTTTTAATATAAAGCACTTTATAAATATCTCATTTGATCCTCACTATAACCCTAGGAAATAGATACTATTATTATCCCCATAATACAGTTGAGGAGCCTGAGGCAGAGGTTGAATAACTTGGCCAAGGTCACACTACTGTTAAGTATCTGAGGCTGGATTTAAACTCAGGTCTTCTTGACTCCAGGCCCACTCCAGACCACTATGCCACTCTTTCTCACTGCCCTTTCCCCCTCAACCCTCATTCAAACATTGGCCAAGTTCTATCTTTTCTACTTTTGTAACATCTGTCCTCTTCCAGTGCTACCACCCTGGAGTAGACCGTCATCAGCTCATGGATGGGCTATCGCAACAGGCCGAGGGCTAGTCTCCCTGCCTCAGGCCCCTCCCCACTCCAGTCTATTCAGTCAGACTCCTGTTCCTAAAGAGCCAGTCTGACCATGTCCCTCCCTCCTCCCCCACACAATCAACTGCAGTAGTTTCCCATTACCTCCAAGATCAAATCTCTATATAGAGACAATATAAAAACCCCTTCCTATCGTTTCAGTCTTTTATTGAGATCTCATGATACTGACTTCCATGCTGTTGCTCAAACAAGGTATCTCTATCTCTCAATGATAGGGGTTTTCACTGGCTGTCCTCTATGCCTGGAACCTCTGCCTCCTGGCTTTCCTAGCTCCCTTCAGGTTTCAGAGTCATATCTTCTGCAAGAAGTCTCCTTTAATATACATGCTTTCACTCTCAGATTATCTCCAATTTATCCTCTATATATACTGTTTGTATGTAGCTGTTTATTTATTGCACTAGCCTGCTGGCTGGTCTCCTTTCCTCAGACCTCCCACTCCGATCTATCCTCCACTAAGTTGCCAAAGTGATTTTTAAAAAATCATTTTATAATTTAATTTATATTTTTCTAAGGCACCATTTTCCCTCTATGCTCTTTGCTAAAGTTGCCAAAGTTGTTTTAAAAGTGCATTTTTAAACATGGTGTGGGAAAACAGGAAGTAAGTTTTATTTCCACACTTTGATGGGGGTTGTGACTTAGCATGGACAGGGCAGAGGGTCAGAAACTAATGTGCAGGCCCAAGGAGCTGTGAGGAAGGGCCTATGAGAGAGGAGAACAAGGAGTCACATGGCCAGGCAATGGTATCACAGGAAATTCAAAGTTCAGAATTCTGTAAGGGTCCTGCCTCAACCTGACCTGGTCATAATCCTTCCGGTGGCCATGCTGGAAGTCATCCGTTCCTTTAGGATACTTCCCTACTCTGAATTCCATTTTTCTTGATACCTTCTTTGCGTGTCAAGTTTGTCTCTAACAATGGTCTCCCTAATAAATTTCAGCGGTTAAGACACTGACTACAGCATCTCCCTACTCAATAAACCCTATTACCTCCAAGATCAATGTAAAATGCTGTTTGGTACTTAGAGAGCCCTTTATAAATTTTTTACCTCTCCAGTCTTCTTATTCCCCAACACATACACCAAAATCAAGCTGTACTGGTCTACTTTCTGGTCCTTCGGTTGAGGTTTGAGGTGCTGAGACCCCAAAATACTGACATAGCTGGGTCCTGCTCGAATGAATAACACAAGCCTTCTTAAAGCCAAAGGAAAACAAAGTTTATTAAATATTCGCCATACTGGGTTGACTCTTAAGGAGCCTAAGCATTTGTAACACTTGTATTCACAAGCAGGCTAGATAGAATCCCAGCTAGACAGAGTCTGAGCTGGATTGAATCTGAGCGCCTTCATGGAGGGGAGATAGATGGAACTTAAATACAGAAATGACTGTAGGAGGGATCTGGGGGTGGTGTGGTAGTCTAGGGTGATAGGAGGAGGGGTTCAGACAGGGTCTTGAGAAGTCCAAGGAGCACCTCAATAGGACTGGTCAAGGATTGGAAACAGCTGGAGGCAATCAGGAGATATCAGACAATGGAGGGCTTGGGTGGGAAGCAGGTTGGGTAATACAGAAGTAACCGACAATGGAAGGTCAGGCTACGCCAAGGGCAACAGATTTGAATATAAAAGGCCAGATTAAATGGGAAGATTCAGGAGAACCAGGCTACAAATTTGAGTATAAAAGGGCCGTTTAAGTGGGGAGATTGGGTTCCCAAAGTCTGAACCCTATCACTTCCAAATGATACCCCATCCTCCAGTTGAAGAGAGAGATGGGAGAGCTGGTTCAAAATGTGAACGAATTCACTTAGACCTTCTCTGTAGCCACTGGGAGCCTTCTTGATGCAAAAGCAGCAGGCCTGAGATTTAGCAAGCTGCTAAACAAAGGAAAAGGAAAAAATATAGGAAAAAAGCCAGACTTACATAAGTTGATTTTAGGGTGTCCTTGTGGGGGTTCAAGATTAAGACACCAGAAAAGACACAAGATAAGGGAGATAAAGAAATTCCATTCCCCAGCATGAGGGGTGGGGACAAGAAATTTTATGGTCCCTCCAGGTAAGGGGAAGTTTGGTGGTAAGTGGAGACTTTAGACTTTAGGGCACCTTCAAGTTAGAAAATAAACCTGGGGCTTCACAAAGTCAAACCTTAATATACCATTCAGGAAAGCAATTTGGAACTGTAGTCCAAAAGTCATTTAATTGGGCATGCAACTTTGATCTAGAGATACCCCTACTAGACATACCTCCACTGAGGGAAAACCACTTTCTCCTAAAACCAATCCACTTCACTTTCAGATAGCTCTAAAATTAGGAATAAACTGTTCATAACAAAGAAACTAAAAGAATCCACATGTAAAAAAAATTTGGAGCATCTTTGTCCTATAGCAAAAAACTGGAAACAAAGCGAATCACCATCAACCAGAGTCACCATCATCTGAACAAATTATGGTATATTGATGTAATGGAGTATTATTGTGCTTTAAGAAATTATAAAAGGCCATTCATATGAAAAAATTCTCTAAATCACTATTGATTACTGATGCAAATCAAAACTCTGAGGTATCATATCACACCTATCAGATTGGCTAACATGACAAAACAGGAAAATGATAAATGTTAATTGCAATAATGCTAATGCATTATTGGTGGAGTTGTGAACTGATCCAACCATTCTGGAGGGCAATTTGGAACTATGCCCAAAGGGCTATAAAAATGTGCTTACTCTTTGACCTACCAAAACTGCTTCTAGGGCTGTATTCCAGAGATCATAAAAATGGGAAAAGGTGCCACATGTACAAAAAGATTTATAGCAGCTCTCTTTGTGGTGGCCGGCCAAGAACTGGAAATCAAGGGATTTCCCCATCAATTGGGGAATGGTTGAACAAGTTGTGGCATCTGAATGGAATGAAATGATTAACCTGAGGACTTTAGGGAGGCCTGGAAGGACTTATATAAACTGCTGAATGAAATGAGCAGAACCAGAACATTGTACACAGTAACAGCCACAGTGTGTGAGAGCTGTTTCTGATACACTTAGCCCTTCACAGCAACGCAAGGACCCAAAACATTCCCAAAGGACTCTTGAGGCAAAATGCCATCCATATCTGATGGGGTTCAGACTCTGGGAACTTCCTTGAGCTCCCCTGGAATCTCCTTACTTAACCTGGCTTTTCATACTCAAATTGAGCTCTCCCTGTATCTCCTCACAGAATCTGGCCTTTCATACTCAAATCTGTGACCATTGTCGGTTATCTCCTGATTGCCCTACCTGCTTCCCACCTAGAAGCCCCCTAGTCTGATATTTGTTGACCATACCACCCCCACCCCCACCCCCCATCCCTCCATGAAGGCGCTCAGATTCAATCCAGCTCAGATTCTGTCTAGCTGGGATTCTATCTGGCCCGCTTGTGACTACAAGCATCACAAATGCTTATGCCCCTTAAGAGGCAACCCAATTAGGCGAATCCTTAATAAACTTTGTTTTCTTTGGCTTTAAGAAGGCTTGAGTCGAATTCATTCGAGCTCAACCCGCACTGTCCGTATTTTGGGGTTCACCCATCACCCATACACCTCATCATATCCAGAGAAAGAACCAAGGTGTCAGAATACAGAGCAAAGCATACTATTTTCCTTTTTTCTTTCCCATGGTTTCTTCCATTCATTATAATTCTTCTGTACAACATGATTATGTGAAAATGCGTTTAATAAGAATGTATGTGTAGAGCCCATATCAGACTGCATGTCCACATCAGATTAGGGTGGAGGGGAAGAGGGCTGGGGAGAAAATTTAAAACTTATGGAAGTGAATGTTGAAAACTAAAAATTATTTTAAATAGATTAGAAACTGAAAAAAATTACAAGAGGGATGGCTTCAGAGAAAACGTTAAGAACTAATGCAGTCAAGTCTGCAGAACCAGGAGAAAAATGTGTATGACTACAACCTCGTGAACGAAAAAACTGCAATTCCCAGGGCCAGATGAAGCAGAGGCTTCATTCTCTGATTCAAGTCGCAGAATGAGACATTTTAGGAAACCAACTGAAGTAGTGATACAACCAAGTCTGAAATACCAAAAACAAAAATCCAAACCTCAAAAAACGCCAAACCAAACTCTTATGTATTGACTTTCACATGCCATCTAATTTTATTTTTGTGTTATATGAAATATTTCATGTCTAGATCATAATTCTTTAAAAAAAAGTTACTTGCCTGAAGGCACAGGGTAAAGGTCGGATAGGCAGTATGTTATCAGAGTTCCCCAGGAAGCCACTACAATACAGGAAGGGTTGCTAACGCACCCTTAACTAGCACAGCAACCAACCATATTCATTAACTACACCTTGGGTTTTAGCAAAATATATCAGATACATTTTACTCTCAGTGTACAAACATTCTGTTTAAGTCTTTAAAGCCTCTTTCCAATTTCCCTGTTGCAGTTCTCTGATCTAGTAATCTCAAGTCACATTAACACACTGCCTGGCACATAGTAAGCACTTGAAAAATATGCTCTCCCTTCTATCACTCCCTGCCCTTCGCTTATCCCCATCTTCTCTCTTCTATTGTAGGGTAAGATAGATTTCTATACCCCATTACCTTAAGTATTTATTTCCCAGTTGCATACAAGAACAATTCTCAACATTTGTTCCTAAACTCTGAGTTCCAACTTCTCTCCCTTCCTCCCTCCCCACCCATACCCAATTCAATATAGGCTATACATGTGTAGCTTTGCAAATGACTTCTTTAAGTCATGTTGTTAAATACATTTCCCTCTATCTTATCCTGACCCCCATTTACTCTATTCTCTCTTTAGACCTTGTCCCTCCCCAAAAGTGTCTACTTCTAATTACTCCCTCCTTCTATTTGCCCTCCCTTCTATCATTCCTCTCACTCGACTTATCCCCTCCTCCCCTACTTTCCTGTAGTGTAAGATTTTCATACCAAATTGAGTGTTATTCTCTCAAGCCAAATGTGATGAGAGTAAGCTTCACTTTTTCCCTCTCACCTCCTCCCTTTTCTCCTCCATTGAAAAAGCTTTCTTGCCCGTTTCATGAGATAATTTGCCCCATTGCATTTTTCCCTTTCTCCTCCCAATATATTCCTCACTCTTTAATTTTTTGATATCATCCCTTCTTATTCAACTCACCCTGTGCTATCTACACACACACACACACACACACGTGTGTATAATCCCTCCCACTACCCAAATACTGAGAAAAGTCTCAAGAATTACAAATATTGTCTTTCCATGTAGGAATATGAACAGTTCAACTTTAGAAAGTCCTTTATGATTTCTTTTTCCTGTTTACCTTTTCATGCTTCACTTGATTCTGTGTTTGAAAAATCAAAGCTGCTGCTGGAGATTCCGCCCCTGAGGTCTAGTCTGGGTCCTGGAAATCTTTCACTCTGTCATTTCATGGCTTCCGCTGCTCTAGAATTTTAGTCAATTTTACGGGTATTTTACCGGCTGTGGGGGACAAGCTAGAGTGTGTGTATCTTTCTACTCCACCATGGGCTCCACCCCCCATCTTTCCTTTTTCACAGTGACACAGGGGGACAGTAATTTCCAACCAAGGACACCGCTGGGCAGGCTAAGGTAGTCCAGAGCAATTAATACAGCTGTGTCCAACTCCGTGACCCCATTTTGAGATTCTTAGCAAAGGTACTGGAGTGGTTTGCCACTTCCTTCTCCAGCTCATTTTACAGATGAGGAAACTGAGGCAAACAAGATGAAGTGATTTGCCTAGTGTCATACAGCTATTAAGTATCTGAGGCCAGATCTGACTGCAGACCCAGGCCTGACACTCTGTATCAACTCCACTACCTAGATGCCCTACTAAACTAAAACAGTAAGCACAGTCAAAAATCCAACTGGGTAAATATATTGAATATATCTACTCTATGCAAAATCCTTGGTTAGGCACTGAGAGAAAAAATGCATCCAAGTCCATGAACTCAAGAACCTTCACAGCTCCCAGAGAACTCACTAAGTATCAGACAAGGGAAAGATCCAAGCAAAGCGCTAAAAGGCCTCTTGGGAAGGAAAAATCCCTGCCAAGCAAGGGAGCACACCTCTAGAACTAATTAGAGCTTGAAGAAAGTGACTTCGGCCCACAAAGAAAGGGATCTATTTAAGTCCAGGGCAAAGACAAGCAAACAGGCCCCTAGCCCAGCTTGACTAGAACACAGAATACATGGAAAGCAATGGCAGGAAGAGATGGAAAGCAGAATTAGAGGATTAAAGAGTGCCTGTTTACAACGGAAGGATGGGTCTAAAGGTGAAAGTATAAAAAAAGAAATAACAAATTGAAAATCTTTATTTTTATGCACTGAACTCATCATATACATACTCTGCATATACACCTTCATTTTGGAGAAACATGATCACAAGTTTTCTGAAAAATAACTTGTATGTAATTTGTATTTTTTGTCCATGTTTGTGTTTTGCTAAGTACAAGTCTTTACTGCTTGAACTTCAGCAATAAAGTGTCACCACACATGTCAAGCATACTTAGGTTACTATAAAGGGAACCAGTGAACTTCTCTCTTTGCTAAACTACTGGTTTCAAAACTGGAAAATTTTACATGTAAAGATCAGAAATATTTCAATCAATGCAATGCTTTGGCCATTCAAATAGATACCATTTTCAGCAATAACTCATTTCTGGAAGAGTGAGGGAAAAGAGGGAAGTGATCAACAGAAACTTTGGGAAGCTTCCTGGGGAAATGTCCCACGTGCACACCTTTTGAATGATTTAGCAGCATTTACAAGAGCACAGAAACACGTCAGCCTCTTTTCTGCTACAAAACTGTAGTCGCAGTCTTCCATCAGTATAAGTTTCACATTTGTTCTTGGAAATCACTGAGAAGGTAGACTTTTAGTAGTAGCCCAAGCATACTTTGACCATGGCCAGCTTTATTCTGTAAGAGACAGGAATGTAAATTACATACACCACATCAACTTCCTCACACCACATTCTAAGGAGAGATGGAAACACGCAGAATGGCCTTTATAGAATACAAACTTAAGTAATCTACAGTAAAGAACTGCTGACCAAGAGATCCAAGTTCTAAATTTGTCTGTCACTGACTTGTTATGTGCCCAAATGAATCATTCAAACCTCCCTGCATTTTTCTTAGCTACAAAAAAAAATCCAAAATTGTTTTGCTATAGATGTTTCATCCAAAACATATATGGTCACTTCCCCACCACTTGGCAGATAATCTTTAAGAGTTGCTGTGCTGACCCAACCATTCTGGAGAGCAACGGAACTATTCCCAAAGGGCTATTAAACTATGCATGCCTCTTGACCCAGCAATAACACTACTAGGTCCAAACTAAAAGGAAAAGGGTCTACATGTACAAAAATATTTATAAACTCTTTCTGTGATGGCAAAAAATTGGAATTTGAGGGGATGCCCATCAATTAGGGAATGGCTAAAAAAGCTATGGTGTATGACTGTACTGCAACACTATTATGCTAAGAAATGACAAGCAAGATATTTTCAGAAAAACCCGGACTTAAATGAACTGATGCAAAGCAAAACGAGCAGAACTAGGAAAACACTGTAGTAGTAACAGCAATATTGGATAATGAACTGTGAATGGCTTAGCTGACAGCAATATAAAGCTCCAAGACAATTCTGAAGGATTTATGAAAAATGTTATCATCGCCAGAGAAAGAACTGATGAGTCTGAATGCAGATTGTAGTATATCTTTTTTATTACTTTATTATTTTTGAGTTTTTTCCTGTTTCCTTGCACATATATAATCTATATAAAATTGCTTGTCTTCTCAAGGAGAGAGGTAAGAAGAAAATTTGGAACTCAAAATTTTAAAAATGAATGCCAGAAATCTTTTGTTTACATGTAATTGAGAAAAAGAGTTGATGTTCCAAAAATAATTAAAACAAACTGATTCTGATAAAGAACCCCTCAAGTAGGCTGACTCATAAAAGAGCAGCAAGCATGGTCAGTCCATCACAAGGCCTGTGATTAAAGCCTTTAAGTGCACAGAGTTTAAGCTCTGCTGGCATAACCTTCATGAACCAAGCATTTCTTCATGAACAAAGCAGCAGCGAGTTGGGCTGTGTTAGATGACTCAAATATATGGTATTTTAAAAAGAAAATCCTGCAAACTCTACTAACTAACTTTAAGAAGCAAAGATTTCTCTCTAGTAAGGAGGAATAGTAATTCTCCAAATACTGTATATTTACCTGTCAAGTGGATAAGCTCCTTCACAAAGATTGACAAACACATATAATTGTCGGAGAGCATATTCATACTAAAAAAAAAAAAAATCAAGATTTTTTTCTTTTTAAAAAGCAAGATTCAGAGTTATTTTAAATACAGAATATTTCTTAACTATATTATGAATCAATCATTTCACTATATAGTCACTTTATCTAAAGTGTTATTATGGACAGCAGCCTGGTACATCTCTCTCCCCTTCTCCTGCAAATGACTGAATGACAGTAGGGGTCAGAAAACAGCGTAACTACCCCACAGTATATAGATAGTATAGAAAAATAGCATTTTGGTGTCTATGAATTCAATTTCCAAGTTCCTTACAAAGCTCTCTTTTTCCCTTCAATATGCTCTTTTCCTCAAATTAAAAAACAGAAATACCCTTCAGAAAAACATTTCATACTTTCAACAGGATGAATCTTCCACAACAGCAGTTGTTGAACTGAACAAGATGTTCCTAACTTGCTTTTGGGACCCGTTCTATCTTAAATATGACTTACCATGGACGAATGCCAATTAAAACAGTGTGTCTTGAAATGAGTCACTGCTTCCTCGTAGCAATCGTGGGCTGTAAGTGTCCACCTCTCGGAGAGCATTCTCTCAGTCTGAACACTGGATGCGGTCACTACTGATACAATTTGTTGCACAGCCTTCTGTATATAGGTTCTAGCCTGTGAAGACATTAATTATCATTTGTAGGATACAGCCTAACTGCCCTTTAGAGTAGACTGTTTCTGTCATTTATTTCCCACAGCATAATAAAAACATATAAATCCTAAATAATCTTAAGTACAAACAGGTCTTACTTTAAGAATTCCTGGAGCATCATAAAGCAATTGGCTCTAAAGTGATGCACTAACAGTATATATATTATTAACTTCTTTTCTTTGGACAGAAACTATCAAATGAAGTTGTTCAGGGAAGAGAGGTCTTAAGTATTGGACAATGTTTGAGCAGGAAACTTTGAGGTTATCTAGCTATGAGTATAAAAGTGAGGATGAGAAGTTATTCTCACTTTTAAACAGGATAAGTCAGGTCATTTCATTAAAAAAAAAAAAAAAAACATCCAAACATACTTAATGGTAAAACCACACAAAAAAACTCAAAAGTATTTTTAAAAACTAGGAAGGCATTTTGGCTCTTTCCCACTCATGCATTATTTAGCATGAGGGTACTGGTGCATTTGGATTAGCAGAACATGCTGGCTAAAAGCACAGTAAATCCCACCATCCAAGAGAGCTTAGGGTACAGTGCTGTCAGTTCTTGAGAAGATCAGATTTCTCCCAAAGGAATTTAAGTATAATGAATGTTTCCTATGCAAACTTAATGTAAATCAGCACTAAAGATGATCCTACCAAAGTGCCCCTGCAACTTGGCCATACTGGCCACACTGAAGGACTGTGGGGAAGCTTCTTGCTTCTTTACTATACCTCTACCCACTCCTAACCCATGTTTAAGATCAATCTATTTACTAAAATTGAAGTGAACTACTTCTTCTCACTAACCTATTATTTAGCTTTTTTTCTGGAGGGGAGGGGAAGGTACAGCAATTGGGGCTAACTGACTTGCCCAAGGTCACACAGCTAGGAAGTGTATGAGGTGTCCGAGGTTAAATTTGAAACTTGGGTCCTTCTGATTCCAGGGCTGGTGCTCTAACCACTTCACCACCTAGCTCACTAACCTAGTTTGATAAAAAAGTACCAATACCTGGTTTCAACATACATGACTCTTCTCATGATGAAACTGAAGAATGAGGTTTTGAGTTCTAACATAATCAGGTAAAATGAGGGGTAGATGTATGCATTTACATTATGTTCTGCCCAGAGACATCTTAGAAAAAGTACCTGAAAAATGATCATGTACTTACCTGTAGATGTGCCTGCAACTTAGCGACAATTTTCGCAGATTCATTTGCATCATTAGTGGCCTTTAACTTCCTTTTCAGGATTTCAATAGGGACATCAGGGCTGGGAGTGAGGTCGTAGTGTTTCACAGGGGGCAGAGAGATGGGCGAACTGGCTTGCTGTTTCTTTCCCTGAAACTGTATCACTTTCATGTGGGAGATCGTCTGCACAACAAGAAAAGGAATTACTTTTCCTTGAAGTAACAAGTTACGTTCCACCCTCTAGCCTGAACCTAGCCAGAGGCAGCTTTCCAATTCACCCTATATACACCCTACGTTTGGGAAACCAAGGTCATAGTCCTCAAAAAGGCCAACCATCCTTCAAATGGAGCTAGCTACAAATATCAATTTATTGCCTAAAATGTGTCAGTAATTTTAAGTTTTAAAAATGGCAAACCACTGAAGTTTCTTCCTGCCCAACACAGTTTATTTCAAATAGTGAGAAAATAAAAAAAGAGAGAGGAAGGAAGCAGTTGCTCTTCATGAGGAAATGAAAGGGAGGCTACTGGTCCTACTATAAAAGCCCAGCACAAATTACGAAATTCTTTTCAAGAAATGGATCGGCTCATCTGGCCACCCTTACTATCCAGTCCTCAATGACCAATGACAGGAGCTGTAGCAAAACAGCTGCCCCGTTTGTATCTAAGGTCAGAGCAAATCCTGCTGGTCAAATTAATGATCATAGCATCAAAACCTGGCTCACTAGTCAGATCTAAATAACTATGGGAATTTTTAAATTATGGAGTTTGTAATAGGCTGCAACCCGATAGGAGGGGTCATATACTAATGCATATGCTGTCAAGTACTGGCCATATTCCAGGAAAGTAAGATAACTTTGAAAGGGAACTATAACCTAATTCAATAAACCCAATAGTTCACATCAAGTAAGGAATACTGAAAGGAAAAGGCAAAATAGAGGATGCAGCAAAGTGTGCGCAGGATGCCATTCCTACAGTTGCCTTTTGTTGGGTACTCATGTTGAGCTCTGGATGACTAGGGCTCCCTCCCACACCTCCTCCCAATCCAGGGACTTACATTCATACCTTTCACTGTCCCTCAGAACTTAAATTTTCATGGTGGACAAAGGTGTATGTTATGTATGGCTGTATATGTATTTATTACACTTTACTTTTTATAAACTGCTTTCATGTAACCTCAGGAAGTTGGTAGTACAAGTATGATTAACTCCATTTTAGTGATGCAAAAGTGAGTCTCAATGAAGCAAAAGAACCTGCCTAGACACGCAAAGGATCGTAGGGGGCTGGGGTTCTATTCCTGGCTACAACTGTGTGGCATAGACATGTGCTGCGTGAGTCAGGTTCTCCAGTGCGAACTGAGCAAGTGACTCCTGGGGGGGAGGACAGTGGGACTGCTTTACATATGGTCACCAGAGAGTATCTATTGCACTACCCTGGGAGCAAAGTGCAGTCCAGTGTGAGCAGCACCAGTATAGATAGGACCTGAGCAGGCCTTGGGGAGACTGAATCTCTCACTTGGTAGCTGTTTCCAGACTTCAGGGCTCAAAATGCTGAGGATAAAGGTCAGTAGGAAAAGCCTGTGGGAGCAGAGGGGTCTGGCACCAGCCACAGGGCAGCAGAGGGGGAAGGGGGTGGAAGAACCCGCAGCAGCCACAGCTGCAGCTTCAGTTACTGTTTCTGGTGTTTCAGGCCCAGAGATTTCAGGGGAATCGAGCAGATGACAGTAAACCCCCTCAAATCAATCCCCACTGGAAGCAGAGATCCACCTTGACAAAAAGCTCAGAAGTCAAGTAAATGGCTGGGGAAATGAGCAAAAACCAGAAAAAGAATCAGACTACAGAATCTTACTTTGGTGACAAGGAAGACCAAAACATGCAAACAAAAGACAACAAAATCAAAGCTCCTCCATCCAAAGCCTCTGAGAAAAATATGAATTAATCTCATGCCATGGAAGAGCTCAAAAAGGATTTTGAAAATCAAGTAAGAGAAGTAGAGCAAAAACTGCGAAGAGAAATGAGAGTGATGCAAGAAAATCATGAAAAACGAGTCAACAGACTCCAAAAAATGCTAAAGAACAAAATACTGTAAAACATAAGACTAACCCAAATGACAAAAGAAATCCAAAAAGTCAATAAAGAGAAGAATGTCATTAAAAGCACAATCGGCCAGATGGAAAAGAAGGTCCAAAAACTCAATGAAGAAAATAATTCTTTAAAGATTAGAATGGAGCAGATGGAAGCTAATGACTTTATGAAAAATTAAGAAAACAAAACCAAAAGAATGAAAAAAATGGAAGATAATGTGAAATATCTCATTGGAAAAGCAACTGACCTGGAAAATAAATCCAGGAGAAACAATTTAAAAATTATAGATCTGAAAGCTATGATCAAAAAGAGCCTAGACATCATCTTTCATGAAATTATCAAGGAAAACTGCCCTGATATTCTAGAACCAGAGGGCAAAATAAATATTGAAAGAATCCACTGATCAACTCCTGAAAGAGATACAAAAAGAAAAATTCCTAGGAATATTGTAGTCAAATTCCAGAGGTCCCAGGTCAAGGAGAAAATATTGCAAGCAGCCAGAAAGAAATAATTAGTGTACAATCAGGATAACACAGGATCTAGCAGTTTCTACATTAAGGGACTGAAGGGCTTGGATTATGATGTTCCAAAAGTCAAAGGAACTAGGATTAAAACCCAGAATCACCTACCCAGCAAAACTGAGTGTAATACTTCAGAGGAAAAAATGGTCATTCAATGAAATAGAGGACTTTCAAGCATTCTTGATGAAAAGACCAGAGGTGAATAGAAAATCTGATTTTCAAACACAAGAATCAAGAGAAGCATATAAACAGGAAAGGGAAATCACAAAGGACTTACTAAAGTTGAACTGCTTACATTCCTACATGAAAAGATATTTGTAACTCTTGGAACTTCTCAGTATTTGGGTAGTTGGGAGGGATTATACACATATATATACAGACAGAGTAAGTCGAATAGGAAGGGATGGTATCTAAAAAAATAACATTAAGGGGTGAGAGAGGAATACATTGGGAGGAGAAAGGGAGAAATGGAATGGGGCAAATTATCTCTTATAAAAGAGGCAAAGAAAAGCTTTTTCAATGGAGGGAGAAAGGGGGGAGGTGAGAGGGAAAAAGTGAAGCTTCCTCTTATCACATCTGGATTAAGGAGGGAATAACAAGCCCATTCAATCTGGTATGAATATCTACCTTACACTACAGGAAAGTAGGGGAGAAGTGGATAAGCAAGGGGAGAAGGGGAAGAGATGACAGAAGGGAGGACAAATGGGAGGAGGGCATAATTAGAAATAAATACCTTTGAGGAGGGATTAAGGTCAAAAGAGAGAATAGAATAAATGGGAGGGAGGACAGGATGGAGGGAAATATAGTTAGTCTTTCACAACATGACATTTATTGAAGTCTCTTTGCATAACTGCACATGTATAACATATTAGACTACTTGGCTTCTCAGTGGGGATAGGTGGGGAGGAAGGAAGGGAGAGCAGTTCGAATTCTAAAGTTCTAAAAACGAATGTTAAAAATTGTTTTTACATGCAGCTGGGAAATAACACACAGGCAATAGGGTGTAGAAATCTATCTTGTCTTCCAAGAAAACAGAGGGGATGGAGATAAGAAAAAGGGGGGGTGTGATACAATGGAGGGCAGACTGGAGGAAAGTGATCAAAATGCACACTGTCTTGGGATAGGGAGGGATGGGGAGAGATGGGGAGAAAATTTGGAACTCAAAATCCTATAGAAATGAATGTTGAAAACTAAAAATATATTAGGGAAAGAAAAAGAACTCCACAGTGGAAAGGGGCAAAAATGGCACTGAGGGTAGTACTGAGAAAGGTGGAGCAAAAAGCTCACAGTGTCCTAGAAAGCAATTTGGAACTACCCTGTTACCAGGCAGGCCCCAAAAAGACGAAAGATCTTTAAAAGCATCCAGGTGGACAAAAATATTTGAAAAGTTTCCTTATTTGTTATAACAAAGAACTGGAAACCATCAACCAGGGACAGGAAAAACAAATTATGGTACGTGACTAATTGGCCCCATTTAAAATGGCAAAACATTTAGACACAGGTGACAAGACATGTACAAACCAATGTGAAAATAAAGTTAGCAGAGTCAGGAGAGCAAATTATAAAACAATGAAAAGAAAGCCTGAAGAATTCTAATACAAGCACAAATCAGAGTTGAGATTAATTAATCAAGCATGTTAGCCACTACCTGACGGAAGTGGGAAGGCTTTGCTGTTCTTTCTTTTTGCTTCTTACCTCCATTTTTTCTTTGGAGGGTGAGACAGAAAGGAAAAGGAGTCTATAATAGGACTGGGAAAAAAAATGAACGATGCCAATATTACCTTGTTTCCATACTGCATGACATGACTGGTGTTGGTATGCTTTTTCACTAACTGAAACTGCTTATGCAGAGTCTCTTTACTCAAATCTTCCTATAACAAAAAGAGAAAATTACATTTCTCAGTTTCTAAGTGTAATTATACAAATATCTGAATGAACTACTTGACTCAGGTAAAGAACCTACCACATCTGAATCTTCCATCCAGTTGACACTATACCAATCTCCCAGGTAAGTACCTCTCTCTTCATCATAGTAACAGGCATAGGAAGACTCATGAGTATTGGCAGCAGTAGTGGCATAAACTGTAAAAAAAATTAAACTCTTATGCATGGTTCATCCTCTGCCACTGGAAACACTTGAAACTCTCTTTGACTCCAATCAAAGCAAAATATTTCTAGAATTTAATTTTAATAATTGCTATTTATTCAGAAGCGTACTTTTTGATAGTCATTAAACTAGTCTATATTCAAATTATGGAAAAGATTAAGCTGTCAGAAGAGACATGAAATGACATTTTTCATACAGAAGACAGAAAAAGGTCCAGTCAGTGTTAAAGAAAGCCCTATGCGGTATTTTAAAGAGTGATTTCCTAAACTTAAATCTAAAAATAAAACTTTGAATTTTCAAAACAATACTAAAATTCATAAGAAAAAGCACCTTTTTTGTGACCACATGTGGACACAAATCACTTCAATATAAGTCAAAGAATCAGGAGCCTAGAAGTGTATGTAATTTCCATATATGCTATGTGACCGTTAAAGATCAAGTCTTTAACCTCCAAGTCTCCATTTCCTCCCCTATCTATTTCAAAGGGTTTGCATGATGACTCACAATGAATTTTTCAAATTAAATTAATTTTTTTAATTAATAAAAACATTTTCTCTCCCACACCCCAGTTGGAAAAGAAAAAAACTAAAATGACTATATATAAAGAACACTAGGAGAGCTTATTAAACATTATGTTTTACATTGATTACCATCAATATCATCAGGCAGGTGGTTCATCATTGAGCCAGATTCACATGCTTCAATATAGAACACCATCTACAAAACAAAATGATGAATTCTTCTTACCTAGAGGGAAATCTCAAATGCTAACTAACTAGTGTCCTTTTCAGGTTGCTGAGGATATGTATGAGTGTCCTCATTAAAAAGAAAATTGGTTAAGTGGCCATTTAAAGTGAATCCCATTTAAAACAGACTACTCTGTAGTAATTAGTTGGGGGTAGGGATAGAGAAGATTTGAAGCTTCACCTTGAAAAACTGTATTTGTGGAAATAATTAAACTATGCATTAATTCTCAGAACGGAGAAGAAATGAAGTCAAGCGCTGATTTTTCGCAGCATGAACATCTAGAAAATGGTCACTTTGGAAATTACTGAAAATAACTGCAAATTATTCCAAGGTTACTAAACAAGTCTTTGAAAATTACTGAGGCAACCATGTAACTAACTAGAAGAGCTAGGATAATAAACTGTAATAGCATAACTTGGGAAGGGTAAGATTTGGAATAAAAAACTTGTTTTCAAAAGATAAACATTACTTTCAATAGACTGGATATGCATCTATGATCCAAACAAGGAACGCTCTATTTAAAATAACCTTCTGTAAATCAACTGTACCACTAAGAAAACAAGGTTTCCTCAGCCAAGGTGCGTTCACCAGTAAGATCCAATAGTAAATTGGATCAATGGAAGAGAATAGATACCAATACACAGTAGAAGGTGATTGTGGTACCTTTGTTTACCAAATGTAAAGATTTAAGCTCTTTAGGATAACACTAACTATACAGCACATCTGAAAACTGGAAAGTAATCTGACAGAAACTGGGCGAGACCAATATCCGACACCATTCATCAAGATGATCTCACAACGGACACATGACACGACATAAGGGGAGATAGCGTAAATGTTCTTAAATCATTACTGATTAGAGAAGTGAACATTCAAACAACTTTGGTATCACCTTACTTACAACGATCAGATTGGCTAAGATAACAGAAGGGGAAAATGACAAATGTTGGAGGGGATATGGAAAAATTAGGACAATACATCGATGATGGAACTGTGAACTGACTCAGCAATCTGCAAAGAATTATCCCACAGGTAGAGTTATAAAACTGTATACCCTCTAACCCAGCAATACCACCATTAGGTCTGTTTCCAAAGGTGATCGGAGAAAAAGGAAAAGAATCTAGACATTCTAAAATATTTCTAACAGTAGTCTTTGTGGTGATTAAGAACTAGAAAATGAGGGGATGCCCACCAACTGGGCAATGGTTAAACAAGTTGGGGTGATTGTGACGGATTACTACTGTGCCGTAAGAAATGACGATCTAGCTGATTTTAGAAAAACATGCAATACTTGTACTAACTGATGCAAAATGAAATGAGCAGAACCAGGAGAACATTGTATACAGCAGCAGCAAATATTGTTCAAAGACCAACCGTGAAAGATAGTTATTCTGAGTGTTATAAATACTTAAATAAATATATAAATCAAACACAAACATCTATGAAGGAAGATGCTATCCCACTTCCAAAACTGATAAACAGAAGCATGCATAGTATGCTTTTGCATGAAGTGTGTGAGTGTGTGTGTGTTTTATCTGTTAAATGATGGCTTTCTCTAGTGTGGGGTGAAGCGAGACAGAGGCAGATAGTTTGGAACTTAACACGGAAAAAAATTTTTTTTAAAAAAGGATCTCATAGATCAATTAGTAGCTTCCAGATCAAACTAATTTAGTATATCTTTCAAAAAAAATGTTTTTATTATCTTGTTTTTAGAAGACTTTCATTTTGCATCTCTGCCAATCACTTTGCTCACACCAGAGCAATGTTTTGGAGGAACTTTTATCCTGGGAGGCCCCACTCTCCAGGAGGGTTCTTTCTTCTCCCTTTTCTCTGCCCCATCTCTAGTCCTGGAACCATGAACTGTGATCAACTTGGTCACCGTATCTAAATGAGGTGTCAACATATTCCTTGTGACCCCACAAAAACACCAAGCAGATTACTTTTCAGGACCAAAGTGCCCCTCCCCACCACCAGTATTCCATATGTCTTGTTCTCAACCATTAGAATGCTGAGCTCCTTAAGGGCAAGGGCTTTCTTTGCCTATGTATTCACATCCCTAGGTTTATCACAGTGTATTGGTACATAGTAAAAGTGCTTACTAAATGTTTTCATTCATCCATTATAATTCCTCACAAGCACTGCTCAAAAACCTTCTTTGGAGACCTATTTCCTAGCCTGCTTACAAATGAGTCCCAACTTAGGTCCTCCTACTTCCCTATTCTCCTAACTTACTCTTCCTTTTACGCTTTCCTGTCTCTTGGTTTTTGCTCATCAGTCCCTGCCTAAGTTTGGCATATTCAGCTCCCACCCATCTTTACATAAAATTCTAAGCCTCCTTCACAGTCGGACATCCTTCCAGCTCAAATATCTCTAATCTCTTCCAGGAAGCTTTCCTCAAATCTCTAACCGGAAACCACTAAACGCCTGCCTCTGAACTTTCAAAATTCCTCTCAACATTCTATTTTACAACAATAGTTATATGCATTATGTGCATACTAGTTTATAAAGCTCGTAGGATATAGGAATTTTGTTATATTAATCTTTGTCTTATACAACGTATGTACCTTAACACACAGTAGGAGTTTACTTATACAACTAAATATTCATTCTCCTAGACCCTTCCCTTCTACCACTTCCAGTACTCCGCCCTCCCTCCCAAAATTTTTTTTACTGAGTTTACCTTTTTGTATTTTTTATGTTGGTGCATATAACGGATAGTCTTATTCAAATCCTTTACATGAAGCTGAAAGACAAATATTACATCATTCAGATCAATAGGTCAGAATACTATGAAATAATGCTATTCAATAAACCATTGTTCATGTAACAGCAATACAACATAATTTGCTGGTGGTGAGTCTCTAAATAATCTTAGTGAATAAATATTTTTAAACATCACAGAACCACAGAAAGAGTAACACTGGTACCTTCATTTTAAGAATGAAGCCATAGGGGATGTCACCTGTTCAAGTTCAAGGTAACACAACCAGCTTGTAAAGTCACTTAAGCATTTTATTTCAACAGTTAAAATAAGAGAGGAGAGGCATCAAGGTGCTGCTTACAGAAAGGCCATGCTGCCTCTCTCTGGGAGACCTGGGTCTGCGCCATGGTCTCCTTTCCTGCCACACACTGGCTGTGTGTCCCTCAACAAATCCCTTCCTTTCTGAGTGTTCCAGTCAGTAGAAGACTTTCAGTCTGGCAGATTTCCATTGGTAAAGGGGAATTTCCTCACTAGCAGTTTCTTAGATCACAGTCCCTACTGCACCCCTCATCACCAGCCCCCTCACATTATTTATATATATATATATATATATATATATATATATATATATATATATAAAGAGTGTGGGAAAGAAATCTTTATGAGTTTGCCCCTAGTTACGTTCCTTCTTTCCAGGGCAATAAAACACTTCATTTTATCCTCCTTTCTACTGGAATAAGATGTTCCATGAGATAAATGAGGAAAGAAGGATAATTCTATGGAAAAGCGGTTCTTACAATTGTTTTGTAGCTTAAAACCTGTCTCTTGTATGAGGCCACTTGATAATACCTTGTTTATGCTAACTATAAAGCTATTCAGAGTAAAAGCTACTAATTCAACTGCCAGTCTGATTGTCTTTTTAAATATAACTTCTAAAGATTCTGAAAAACTCACATCATTATTAGGGAAAGCCAAGAGTCCAGGAGCTCCATGATCAGTGAAGTAAACAAACACATGATCCTGGGGACCACTGCCAAGAGAAATCACCCCTCATTAGGTTGGCTAATGCAGTAAATTAAGACATCCTGAAATACTTGCTACTTCCATTTTTAAGTTAACTTCACAAAGAAAACAGAGTCAGTCATCAGAATAAAACACAACATAAAGAGCCAAAAGAAACAACGGAGTCACCCCCAGCTCAAAAGAGTCCTTCCTCGTACAGGTGCAATTCTGAATGATCTGAATGACTCAGAGCTTTAAAATAAATGCCTGGGAATGAAGTAAAAAATGGGAAAGGTCACAGCATACGGGAGAAGATTCATTCAAGAAACATTTACTCAGTGCCTTGGTGCCCTTTGGAATGAGACCATGGCAGGGTCAGAGGGTGGAGAGACAAGAGACAATCAAGTTCTGCACATGTTCACTTCATTGGCAAGGCCAGCACCTGCCAACAAAAAAGGGTCAACAGCTGGTCAGCAGCCAGACACCAAGTTAGGGAAGATCACAGGGCAGGTGATAAAGTTACAGAGGTGGAGGTACAAGTCACAGGAATAGTGACATAAGTACATTTGTAGGGGTAAGGCGTTTAATTTACACAATAAAGAAGTCAATGCTGCCTGGATTAAATCTTAATTAACGACATCAAAAACATGGCACCAGGGGCTTGTTCTGTCATTACCAGATAATTTAACAAGGGGAAGTTTTAAATTGCAGCAAGTGGAACCCCTTCCAGGAGCAGATAAGAACAAAAGATGAACAGGATGAGAAGAAGTGCCTGGGTTGTAATCACATCTGGAGGAAATTGAATATTCACTCGATGAGATAAATTGACTATATATGGAGAGACTATATATAACCTCTCTCTCTCTGTATATACATATAATTTTGTTGTTTGGCCATGTCCAACTCTACATGACTCCATGTATCCATGGAGCTCACTTGGCAGAGTAGTTTGCCATTTCCTTCTCCAGTATGTTGCCATTTTACGGATGAGGAATTGAGGCAAATATGGATTAAGTAACTTGTTCAGGGTCATACAACTCATAAGTTAATTCAGATTTTCCTGGATCCAAGCCCAATGGCTATATCCACCCCACCACCTAGCTGCCCCTATATATATAAAAGGTTACAAACTTTCAGTTCTGTCCAGTGTTGAAGAAAAACAGAAAGGTATACCAAACCCAACTATTTAAGAATAAACAATTGTAGCAGACGACACATACAACAAAGTGCTCAAAAGATTTCATCTACTCTCCACAAGTGTGCAGCAGGCAACATAAGTAGTGCATTCCCGTTTTGCAGATGAGAAGGTTCAGTGGTTGGAGTAACTTGGTCAAGATTATAGCTCTAAAGTACAAGAGTTTGGCCTTGAAGACAGATGTATTTAAACAGCTCTTCTAGGGAGGAACTTAATTTTGTTAATAAATGCTTGTTGATTTCCATAAAACAATTATTACCTATTCAAAACTCTCCCTGATCCTATATTCTTCACAGCCTCAGCATCGCCTCTTAACACAGCAAGGAAGTTTTCTGGGGTGACATCCTGGGTAAAAAAGATACGCAAACATCATTCTGCGTCAAAGGCAAATGTTCTCATTCCCCAAGGGGGAGAGTGCATCTGATCCTCCCTGAAACTGTGGGGCTAGTGTCCAATGCAGCCACATTCTCCCCTCCACCTTTCTTCCTTATCCTCGCTCCCAAGTCTGTCCTTGTGAGCCCTCTTCTGTCTTCCTTCTATGACTTCCCACTGGAAGATTTCATCAGTTTCCACAGGTTCAGTTGTCTCCAGGCAGATTATTCCCATATCTATGGTATCTTCTCTCCAGAGTGCCATTATGCATCACCAGTGCCCTGTTAGACACCCTGACCTTGACTTCCCCCCCAAAGCATCTCAAACTATGTCCAAAAGAGACTTCATTCTCTCCTTCCAAACCTGACATCTTCTGAATTTCCCTATTACTGCTGAGGGCTAACACCCTCCTCCAGTGACTCAGACTCAGAAGCTTGGTGGCATCCTCAATGTTTCCCTCTCACCCCACATTACCAAAAAACTCTCATGGCAAATGTTTCTGCCTCCACAAACCTCAACACATCTGTCTACTTCTTTTTGCTCATACACCCTTGTGCAAATCCTCTCACTTGGATTATTAATATCCTCTTTACTGGACTCCTTGCCTCAAGTCTCTCTCCTCTCCAAATCCATCCTCCACACTGCTGCCAAAGTGGTTTTCTAAAAATGCAGATATGACCATCTATTCCCCTAGCTCAATAAACCTGTCCTTTCTATGGATTCTAGGGGTGGGTATTATCTCATCCTTCAAAATGCCAATTCTTCAGAGTTTTTTTTTTAAGTTTGACCTTTTGGCTTGGGGTTTCCTGTTGGTTCCTAAGTTCCATTAGCTTTCCATGACTAACAAATTTAGTCCTCAACAATTTTTAGAACCAAAATGTTGGACTTATTAAGGAACCGGAGACAAGTTTGGATGTAATCATGGCATATTTGATAGAATGTGCAGTAAGAGCAATATCTGCCAATGTTCCTACAATATAGAGTAGGCTGGGTTGTTCCCCGAAAGGCAAGGAAGCTGGACCTCAGATATGACCAGTCATCTGACTCCTGGCTGAAACCTCATTCTATAAAATTATTAGATTACCTACATACGACCTGATTTTAGTTCCTAAAAGTGGAGTAGCATCTTGCATAGGCCTTTAAAATGTGAACTAAGAACTTTATAAAATCAAACAAAATAAAAATCTGGACTTCGAAGCATTCAAACTTTCCCTAACATGAGGGAAATGTTATCTCCCAAGGTCTGTACTGTTGTTACAAATGCCTGTAAGACATTACATACCAACAAGAAGGTAGTTTGATGTTCTGATAAACACAAAAGAAAAACAATTAATGGAGATGAGAAATGAGACATTTAGTTGGAACCAGCGGTTAAAGAATAAACTTACCTCTTGCGTATAGTCTTTCAGAACCCCTTTATAAACATCAGTGCCATTGGGTCTATTGATGATCATACCTTTCGTAGGATTTCTGAAAAAAAAAATTAAGTGAGAGAATAGCTTATTTTAGAAGAGATGAACCCTATAATGTAAACAAAACCTAATCAAGACACCCCAAACATGACAAACCCATTTAAAAGAAAGGTATTCGTACCTCACTATGACACAAACCATGGAGGTATACATTTTAGGAAAGATAACCCTAAAACAAAACCCCTAATTTTGTCAAGTAGGATGTAATACAGTGCCATGGTATACTAAATGTGGTTATAAGCAAATAGTATTGTTATAAGGTATTGTCAGAGATGTATTTAACAGCAATCCAGCCACATGGGCTGGGCTATTTCTTTTCATTAAAGTTACTGAAAGTAACCATGAAACTTGATGGGTTCATGGAACTGAGACTACTGATCTGGCTTTCTGGACACCTGAATACAAAATCTTCAAGGAGCCCCAAATGTCTCCTAAGGCTTAATTATGGTGGGAAACAAGTCAGTGAGGCCACACAACAAGTCAATACTGTATTTTTGTCTGAATACCTCCTTTTGTTAACTCTTACACAGACCACTTCACGTACCAGCACAACCTGGTCAACTCTGGCTTACTACGTAAGTGAAATTTTAGTCTATTTAAACTTTGAAGATTGCTGTGCCCCTAATCCATTTTACCAGTAGCCAAAAGAAATACCTACTGACAAGTCTAAACCAAAAATATAGATTTTACTCAGATGTTCATTATGTTTATCATCCAAGATAGAAAAGACCTTAGACATCACCTAGTCCAACAAAAATTTTTCAAAAGAGAAAACTGAAATTGAAATTACTTGCCCATTGTCACATACATCAATCTAGCCAATAATAGTACCATGGGTCTCTCCTCTACTAGCTAGTTCTTATCCAAATTTTTCAATTTCCTAATCAAAATCATTGACTTTATCATTTGTGATCTCTTCTATCTCTTGCTTTAAGAATTCTCCCCTTTGCTAGTGCTATGAAATATTTCTATTATTTTCCTCTAATTTTAGAACATGTGGCCATATTATATAACATGGCAAGTATCTCTTCAGAAATGCATATGGTTTAAAATGTTAAACTAAACCTATTTTCTGCCAACCTCTTTCCAGTTTCCCGTACAATTCTTGTCAAATTCAGTTTATTCCCCAAATAATTTGTTTTCAAGATTATCAAACAAGAGATTTCTAAATTTAATTATTTCCTGTTCATCTAGTCCAGGGGTGGGGAACCTGCGGCCTCTCCCTCAAGGCCCTCAAATGTGGGTGGTCCTTTGATTGCATCCAGACTTCAAAGAATAAATCCCCTTAATAAAAGGATTTGTCCTGTAAAACTTGGGACTCAAAGGGCTGCACCTAAGGACCTAGAAGGCTACATGTGGCTTCAAGGCCACAGGTTCCCCACCCCTGATCTAGTATATTCCACTGGTCTATTTTTCTATTTTCTGGTCAGCATTGCCACATAAAATAATTGAGCTATAGCTCTGCATGTTTATTTGCCCCTCGTTATTAAAAAATGAAGTTCTTATTTTGTTTAGCACTACTATAAAGTAAATGGCAATTTGATGTAACACTAAAATACGAAAATTTAGCGAAGAGTCTTATTTGGGGGTGAGACTAATCGTAAGCAATGACTCAGATATTTTACATGCTTCTCTTTCCTGCAAAACTAGCCCAACCTCCTTTTCCTATTATATATTCATGCCAATTTTATGCATGGGTAGAAGCATACCTACTTTCTACAGTAGCCTAGTATAGACCTCTCCACTGGTGACTGGATCATCTGAAACTCTGATTCTTGTATTGTTTTCACCATATATAATAGGCTTCCTCTTTGCATGGAGGTAACACCACATTTCCCCAACACCACATTTCCCCAAAGTTTTTATTAATGGAAGTTCCAACAGACTCTACCGTCCTGGAAAAGCTCCAACAGAGTGAGTCTGCTTTCCAAAGCCCAACCCAAGCATATACAGAGAAGCATATCATGAATAGATTGGATAAACAATGAATTACTTTGGCCATGGCTATGGTAACGTGTTTACAAATTATTTAAAGACATGAAGCTTTCTTTTTGCTATTTACAGCTATCCCAGAAAAGCTACAGGAAGATTCAAACATATACCCAAGATAATCATGTCTAAGTGAAATAGCTTTACTGGGTACAGCTGTAGCATAGTAGATAGTAGTTCCTCATTTGTCACCAGGAAAAGCACCTTCCATGAGTAAATTTTCCACCTACTTAAATTGTCCATAAGCAACAAAACATTTTAAAATATTTTTGGTAAAAAAAATCTGAAATGTAGTTCCTTTCTATTATCTTTTCTTGAAGGCTTGGGAGTCATTAGGAACATCAATGACTGCACTTTTTGGTAAGACAGCAGGTTCAAGGTTGTTTGACTTCAGGCTCTAGGTAGGTCCTGGCCTGCTATGAGGTGAACCCTAATTCTGTTTCTAAATACTTCTTAGGGGTTTTTTTTTTTCTGTCTCCCTTCCTACTTCGTGGGCTGTCAGTTGTCATTTTTTTGCTACTGTCTGAATCTAGCAGCTACCTCTCCTCCCTTCTATTTACTGCTTCCAATCTGCTCTGAATTGAGAAAATCAAACAGTTGCATTAACTCTCTCTGATACTCATTTTGGAAGCTTGGGATCTGCTTTTACAACATCCCTAAATTTAAGACTAAACTCTGAATAAGTGAAATGTTACTACATTTCAGACTCTGAACCACAAATGATTTTATGTACCATTTTTACATTTGTTAGTGTAACAGTATCTCTTAAATCCTTTTTTCTACCAAGTTTTGTGAAGATCCTACTCACTCTGTGGCATCTGCAATGTCGTCATACATCATGACAATTATCTGTTCATCAGGAATCCCATTTCGGTGAACGATCTGGTATGCATGGCAGGCATCAGCCTAGAAAAGAACAGGACATAAAGTCTCACAGTGCTCCCTAAAGTCTAGTTTTTCAGTTCAAATGTTTATCAAAACATTTTGCCCTGGTCAATGTCATAATAACACTAAGCATTCTTAATAATAATGCAATAAGCATTTATTAGATGTCCCTGACTTCTGGGACTACATTCAACTAAATACAAAATGCATATGAAGTAATTATAGGAGAACACCAATAAGGAGGGGGAAAAGGCATGGAGGCAGGGGAATCATATGTATGAGGTACAAAAAGTAGGTGGCCATGTGCGGCTGAAACAGAGAGTATATGAAGGAGTGATGGGAAATCAGTCTAGAAAGGTAGGCTGGAATGAGACTCCACAGACCTTCAAATGCCAAGCAAGGCAACATGTATTTTATCCTAGAGAAGAGGGAATAGGAAACAACACTGAGGGGCAGGGAAGACCTGTACTTGAAAATCATTTTGGAACCTACTGAGGAAAATGACTGGAGAAGTGAGAGGGGATTTCTAAGTTGTTTTACAAATGATACTATTTCATTAGCCTGATTTTAGTATACCCCAGCAACTTCATTATAAATGATCCTACAAATTGTGTGTGCACAAATATATGCGCAAGTAACAATTTCTTATGAACTTTAAATGCTGCCCTGAAACTCTCATGCATCAAACCAAGAAACTTCAAAACCCATGCGGATAGAGCTATTGCCATGAGCAAAAGGTTCTTTAAAGACTTAAAACATTTCTGAAATTCAGGAGCCTTTTTGAGCATGCTTTTGTCACTTCTTGCCAAGATGGCTACCTGAACAGGAGGCAGACTTCTCAGCTACTATATAGTTCAAGCCAGCCCATATAATGACCAAGAAAACTAAAGGAAAACTAGAAGTGACTTCTTCCACCTCAAAAATGTACAAAAAAGCAGCCAGGAACCAACAGGCAACAGGAAAAGGAATTTTCCCAGCAAAGCTAGCACCAACACATGGTAGCACTCCAACTCAGTCAAAGATAGCAGATGTGGCCTCCAAGGCTGTGTTCCAAAGGTAGCTAAGCTAGTGGAGGGATCCTCTGAGAAAGCACAAGGTTAATTTTAAAGCCTGAATATCAACCAACACTACAATTGCTCAGGGCCCAGGGGCTCTGTGGTCTCCAATACCATGTCTTGACAGAAGACCCTGAAAATGCAGCACTCTGAATCCAGGATGAGGACATAACACCCAGAAGCAAAGCAGGGAACAAAGCCTAGCCCTGGTACTGAGCCCCGACTCAGTTGAAGTTGGAGAGATTAAGTAAATGAGGAAAACAGTAACCACTATCAAAAATTATCACAAATCCCTAAAAGGAAAGAAAAATTATAGTGACTATAAGCAGAGATTCAAAAAGGGGGGGAAAGTATTCTCCACAAGGATGACCTGACTACCTAAAAGATAAGCAAAAGAACCATAATGAAATGATAGTTCTGAAGGGAATTGGAAAGAAAATAAATAACTTAGAAAGCGGTAAACTTACCCCCAAACAAGAATTCTCTGAAAATCAGATTAGATCAAATCAATCAAAGGAGTCTAAGAGACAAGAAGAAATACTAGGGCAAAAATCAAGAGATGAAAATCCATTAAGAAAATGTAAGACATCTGATATCCAAAAGTTATGACCTGTAAAACTTGTCAAGGAATGACCATTTAAAAATCACTGGACTCCCTAAAAAATTGGACACTACATTTCAAGAAATCATAAATGAAAACTACCAAGTTCTATTAGAAGACAAAATAAAGTAAAAAGGTAGCTCCCAGAAATATTAGAGTCAAAATCTAGAGCTCTGACATCAAAGAAAAAATTCCAGAAGCATCCAGAAAGTAGTAACTCTTAAGGCACTAAAGGATCACAAAATACCTAGCAACTTCAACTATATACAAGAAAAGATCCTGGCATACACTATAGTAAGAGGCAAGAGACATGCTTACAACCAAGAATAACGTATTCTGGGAAGCTAAGTACTAAAGATGGAAAGAACCTTTGAAGAAAGAGATTTCTCATGAAAAGATCAAAATGGAAAAATACATTTGAGAAACTATAATATAGTGGACATAGTGCTCACCTGCTAAGAGGGAGAAAAGAAATGTCTCTTCAGAACATTAATGTTTCCAAAGGGCATTGAAGGAATTAAGTAAGAAAGAGAGAGGTCTTGGAGGTGGACTGATTCTGTTCTAAGGGTTTGAGGACAGGGGGAAAGAGAATATGGAAATACTTTTTGGTGTTCACAATAAAAAAACTGTTTTGGTAAATAGCAAACTTCTGACTCAGGAACTAAAATATTTAATGTTCTCTCCGAATTAAAAAAAGCTGACAGAATGGGAAGAAAAAATTTACTCTTAAGACAGCTTGAAATTCACTGTCTCTTTTGAGAGGATGTATACAGTAAAAGACTCAGCATACTAACTACTTGAGAAAGAAGTTTTCCTACTTTAGATTTCAGAATTTTATTTTGTTAAAAAAATCCAATGTTGAGAAATAGCATTAGGCAATCAACAACAGGTTGTAAGGGTAAACAACACTGGATTTTGTTCAGGAATCATAAGTTCAGTTCCAGCTCTGTCACATGTGTTAGTCATATGATCTTAGTTAAGTGCCCAGACCTTCCCTAAGCCTCTTTCGTCATATGTAAAATAGAGACGGTCTCACAGGGGGTACTCTGGTAATGTGCTTTGTAAACCTCAACATAGAATATCAGTGGATCAATGTTATTAAATAACTGAACTATTTTTTACTGGTTTGCAATAAGCTAGACAAACATGCATTAAAAAAAAACTTCCTGTAGTTTATTTTATTAGGATAAACAATGCTTATTAGGTGAAATCCTTTTTTTCATATTCACACAGGCATAATACTTAAGTGGGATAATAATTACAGTAGTGGTACCTGTTCACACAAATATGTAGAAATTGACTAGTAAATCTCTTCTTGGCCCCTGAAGATACAGAGGTCTTTCTGTTAATCCCTAGTCACTGACTCCAGCAAACATTCCCTATTCTCTATGCAGCAGGGTGAAAAACTTTTATTTACAACTAGTAGAAAAGGTGTATGTGTTTGTCCTTTGTTGCCAAAGATGACCATGCCATTAGAGAAATAATGACATGAATTGCGCTTGACTTTGTTTTGAGGGAGGGAGGGCTGTGCAGGTCACCAGCCTAATTTCTCCTTCAGAGTCATCTGAATCCAATGACCAGACATTCATCAGAGTGACTGGAGATCTCCCAGGATGAGGCAATTGGGGTTAAGTGAATTGCTCAAGGTCACACAGCTAGTTGAGTGTCAAGTGTCTGGGGTGAGATTTGAACTCAGGTCCTCCTGACTCCTGCACTGGTGCTCTATCCACTGCACCACCTAGCTGCCCTAGTGGAAAAGGTCTACAGCAGATGTGCAAGCTGTCTAGCGTTCAAAAAAGTGACTGAAAGGTGATGCTGAAGTCAACTCAACTGAGAAATCAAAGTAAAATCTAACTTGGATTAATATTTCCTAGTTAAATGTATCTTTGTATGTACTTCCTCCTTCAAAACGGAAGCCTTCAGAAATGTTGTGGTTGTGTAAAGAATTTTAGAAAAAGAACACTTTAAATTTTCAACAGAAATGCCATAGCAACAGTTCTTTGAATAATGCATGTTAGAGTCTAACACACTAATATAATCTTCTATATAGCAAGGCAACCTGTCCACTTACACCCCTTATAATATCTGTTTGGGAGAAGATTCACACTTAGATGGTACAAGTGTATCTACACATGTGCACACATGCACTCCCACACGTGCACACATGCACACCCACACACACACACACCCACACACAAAACTATATTGTCAAACAGCTGAAGTAGTTGCCAAACTGCTTTCACCCACTCTTTTCTTCATTTTGAGGGACACCTCACTGGATTGGGAAGGGAAGAGTGATATGACAAATTTCCTGGGAACCAGGAAGAATTCTCTTTTGTAGTGGTTAAGGGTAAGTGGAATCCTCATCTATAAAAAGAGGGAGTGTAACTAGATGTGTTCAGAGGTCCCTTCCAGCTCCAGAGCTATGATGTCCTAAGGATATAACGTTATTTCCTGTACTTGTTCAAGTGTCACAGAACAACAAATGTTGTCCAATAATCCCTTCACACCCAAGTGGGTGTGAACTCTTGTTGCTCATATTCCATAGTGACAAAGATCTATGAACACTTTGGGGGATTAGTACAGTGCTGAGCAAATAGTTGGATAATTACCTCGGCTCACCGGTTTAGAAGCTAACACTCCAGTTCAACCTCTTGATTTTTTCAGATCAGGAAACCAAATGTTTAATTCTGAGAAGATGGACTTGCCTAAGGCCTCCAAGGGCTTCTAAAAGTAACAAAGCCTGGATTCAATGATCTTTCAGGACAGATCCAGCCTTGAATCTGTTGTTAAATCATAGGTCTAGCACACACCTTTAGATTAAAAAGCAAGCTGTATCTAAATGATTATGGTATAATGGTATAATAAGAGCTGGCATTTATATAGTACTTTTAAGAGCTGCAAAGTGGCTTACAAATATTTCATTTTATCCTGACAAAAACCTTGGGAAGTAGGTTTTATTATATTTATTACATTTTATTATTTATTATTATATTTAGGGAACAAATATATACATGATAAATGATTTTACAGGGTCACAAAGATAGTTCCTGGAGCCAGAAATGGATTCAGTTCTTCCTAAACAGGCTCTTAATATCAGCTGACCAACAGACTCATTTTGCCAGATTTTTTTTCTCTTCTCTAAAAAATTTGTTTTGTGGAATGGCTCTGTAGGAGGGAGAAGAAGCATATGGGGGAAAATTTAGGGGAAGTAAAAATGAAGATTCAAGTAATTCCAGAGAGTAAGTTTAACAACACTTATTGAGGAAGTGAAATAAAATTAGTACAGGTAAAAGAGTCTTTGGGTTCACCAATTTAAAAAAGTACCCTTTGCTTTGAGGGTAGTCAATTAAACTCACAGGCTTGGTTATACAAGATCCAAAGCATCTGAATCATTATGTCACCTCTCACTAACTCTTGGTTTGTGGGACAGGAAAGTTAAGAATGATGAACTGCTGTGGTCAATGACTCAAAATGCTAATATTCAAAACAAATCAATTCTTGGGGGAAAACCTTTCTGGCATAAAGGTCTGATAGCTCTAGTCTTAGGATCACAGATGTGGAAGAGTTCTCTGAGACCACCCTGTCCATCTCTTCATTTTATAGATAAGGTACCTGAGGGTTCAAGAGGTTTAAGTGCCTTGTTGGAGGTCACATGGGTGGTAATATCAGAGGAAAATATCCCTCCTTGATAAGTGAGCAGACGAAGAACAGTTTTCAACAAAGACAAATAACCACATGAAAAAAACTGCAAATCACTGAATTAAAGATTTGTACTTCATACACCCCACCCAGACTGGCATAAGATGTCAAAAGGTTAAAAAAAAATGGTAAACATCAGGTCTGTGGGATCAGGCATAATAATACACTATGGAATGTGTAAAGTCACCAAATGTATACCCTTTGACCCAGCAACCCTAACCAGTGTAACCAAAGAGGTCATACTTTTTACAAGGACAAAGAATCAGAAGAAAAATGGGTGCCCACCAGGCAGGCAGGAATCCATAAACAAATGGAATTAAGATCCTGATGAAAGATTATACTGTAAGAAACTGACATAAAACAGGAAAACATTGGGGAGACACTTGCATGAGCTGAGACAAGCAAGCAGAACCAAGAACAATTTACAATGACCAAGTTATAGTAAAGACAATAATTATTAAAGGACATCACAATTCTGGTCAGTGATTTCAGAGGCCAGGTGGTGAAATGCAGGCCCTCGGCCTCCTGGGAAAGAGGGGGACTTCCAGGTCTGGAATAAAACATATTTAGTCAGATTCTGAGGGGGAGGGCACCAGTCTGTCGATTTCTTTTGTGTTCTTTGTCAGAAAGGAGATCATGAAGAAGTACAGTGGTTTTGCTTTTTCAAAAGCAGTAACACAGCATTTTAAATGTTATGCAAAATTAACAAATCAATTCTCTAGAGTGTTTAAAAAAACAATTATCAATTAAGTTTTGATGAAGTCTAAGATACTTGTTGCTCATCCTTGGTGAAATGAAGTATGTCAAGAGCCTAAAGTCTAGTTTCCTTAACTAGAATTTCATTACAAGGACAGGTAGGGGAGGGAGAACAGTCATTGGGAAGCAAATGTCAGAAGTTCATCCGGAAATCACAGAACATTAGACCTGGAAGGGATCTTCAAGTTTACCATGTCCATTTTATGCAGGAGAGAAACGAGACTTGCCTTAACCAGTAACACCAAAGAGAGTAGGCCCCAGATTTTGAGTCTTACATACTCTTTTCTCACTAAATGATGCTGGCTTGTCCATTTTGGGAGGTCAGGCAAGAGGACAGTTTGTCTAACCAATAATTCATTCTTGAGAATAATCTAATATTCAACAACTTCCAAGATTTCTTACATATTACAAATGTGGTAATCAATAAGATAAGTCCTTTCCTACCTGATGTCTGTAGTTATCCCACCCAGATGAGCCTGCCACAATAACAATCCAGTGCTTGCCTCCATCTTCGGTATCATTGAGGGGAAAAGTATTAATTCCTAGGACCACGGCCAGCAATACAATTGTCTTCAAAATCATTGTTTTTTGAGCTCAGACTGCCAAAATGTAGAGAAAATAAAAAGATTCAAGTTAAAAAAGCAACACCAAAACACTTTTCTTCAGCTTCAAAAAAACAAAACAAAAACCCCAACACAATGATGAATGTGTCACAGATAAGCCTGTATATACACTGCAGAATGGACACAATACTCAATGGAACAGAGATGTCTCAAACTCTACATTTTACTTTCCACATAGTTAACAATTCACATTGTACTATACATGAGGCTACCCACTTTGCCCAATCTTTATCATATTAAATCAGAAAATATTTTTCATTTCTTGATGCATAAACTTTAAGTGGCACTTTTGGAATAATGTCTCCTTTACAATTTGCTAATACAATTGCTAATTCAATCTGAGGGAAACATCTAAAATGTTGGGTGTTAAGTGTTAAGAAAATATCCATGTATGCTCAACTGACAACCTAAATTAAAACAGCTGACCCAAGCCTTTCAGTCAGGACCAACAATTTCAATGATGAGGTAGAGGTGTCAAACTCACAGTCTAGAGGGATGATCTGAACCAGATTAAAATGCAATTTCTCCCTTCTCCTTTCCCCTTCCTCCCCTCTACTGTTTCTCCCTCCTCCCTTCCCCAGCCCAGATGATGCAGTGGAGGTGATATCAAAGCAGACATCACAGGACTGTGTCATGATGTTCTCTACAATGGCCATGTACCTGACAGGAGAGCTGACAGCCACCAGGGAAAATTATAAACTGAAATATGCAGCCTTCAGCCTTATCTGGATCTGATCTCATTAACTGAGGGGCAAGAAGCAGCTCTAGAGCAGCAGCCTACAAGTTGAATGCATATTCAAAGAAACTAGAAGCAAAGTACCATTAATTTAGAGGTGAAAAAAGATTTCTTCAGCACAATGATTTTAATTACAAGAATGTTTCAGAAGAACTGAAATGCATGGAATGTGATCAAATTTCTAAGCGTCATTTCCATAAAAGGAAGAGATCTAAGGAGAACCCCAGCCTCCACCTTTGGTTGGATGTGTAACTCTGGCTACCCTTTTAAGTTTTCCTAAAACTGTATCCCCCTGGAACTTCATCCTATTGTGTGCCCTGGACCAAGGCTCAGAAATCAGGATCAGGCCAGCCTACAGCAGACACAGATGAGATTGATCTCTAGGTCTCCCCTCTCCTAGGGGACTCTCTGTTCTGAATGCGCTCCCCCCATGCCCTTCATAAACCTGTCCTTGAACTTAAAATAATAACTGTCAGTTTATGACCTTCAAAAATGTTAACTGGAAAATATCTAACAAAATAAATTAAAATATAGCATCAATTTGTGGTTCTCTAAAATTCATCATCATCTTCAGGTTCTGTACTTATTACACCTTATCAAAAAACCATCTTCTTTGGATAGGTGGGAGGGCAGAACATAAGGCTCCTCCCCAAAGCTTCCAGTTAAGATAAGACACTATGAAGCTGAAAGAGGTGGAGGAAGAAGGTACCTGGCCACAGGGCACAAAGATAGTGGAGTCAAGTACAAGCAGTACATCTAGTGAAATGAAGAGCTCTGGAGCCAATTTAAAGGGAGGAGTAAGTAATGATTCACTCTAGATGGAACTCCAAGTTACCTAAGTACTTTGTTAATTTTTTTTTTAATTCCATAATTTTCACTTATGAGAAACAACATCCAGAACCCAGTATTTTTAGGACAACAGTGGTGGTCAATGACAGTCTGGCTTCATTTCTAGTTTTTGCAGAATCTAACGTCCCCATCTGATGGACCCTCTTGGTACTTACTAGCTTCTTCAAGAACAATTTTAAATCTACTTCTAAAATTATAGTTGGGAGGAAATGTCATGTAAAACTATGTTTTATAAACTAAAACAAGTCCATAGCTTTGTTTAGAGTAATAGATGGTAATCTTTTGATTTGGAAAAGATGAAAGATACCCTCCTGAACTCCGACATTCTCATTATAACCAGATACTAAATCTTGTCACTTCTACTTCTACAACATCCCTAGCATCTGTCCCCTTCTCCCTACTCAAGTGTTATCACTCCAAAAATAGTGTTTTTCACACTACACTACTGACACCCAATTCGCAGCTACTACAAATACACCAAAGGAAGGCAAGCGCTGATAGGAGACGTCAGGTCTTTGTAAACCCACAGTGGTGGCACAGGAGTGTCTAGTTTTGTTAACAGCTGATAGTTCCAAGTTTGGTTGAAAGAAAAAAAGCCCAGAACGAGGGTAATTAATATAAGCAACTACAGGTTGTTCCGAGGATCAAAGCAGAGAACTGTAAAACTCTGAGCCCAGCGCTTGGCACATTAGTAGATGCTATATAAAGTTGTTATTCTGACAAGTGTATGAGCAGGGACAACAGGGTGACCACTGTTCTTGTGTTTGCCCAAGAAGACCCTGCCATCATACATGGTGCCATGACTGGCACTTGACCCTGTTCTGAGTGAGGGCGGGCTGTGCGGGTCAGCAGCCTCACTTTCTCCTCCCGAGCCACGCGGGTCCAGTGCCCAGATATTGATCAGGATGACCGGAGATGGCCAGGATGCCCCGGGAGACCTCGGCCCCTCACTTCGGATGAGGTAACGCCCATTCCGTTCAGGTCAGTTTCAGAGGCGGTCCGCAGGCCCCGCCAGGACCAGGGAGGAGGCTCCCAACCCACCTGCCCAGGGGGATCAATAGAAGGAGGCGTAGGTGTGTGCTTCGTCTGGGGGAACACGGCCCCCGCAAGAATCGGTCTTGCGTGACTTTGTTTTTATTTTTAGAGGGGGGGAGGGGAGAAAAATAAAAAGCCCGTTCGTGGAGGGCCCGCGGTCCATCCCCCGCTTCGGTGAGTCCCTCCTCCCCCTGCGCCTCAGTTTCCTTATCTGTAAAATGGGGAAGTCCCTCCCGAGCCCACGCCTAGGCTTCCCGGAGCCGGGCCATTCCAGAAGAGGGAGGGAGAGTCCCTGAAAATTCCCGACTAAAACCCGAACGCTCACAAAGGGCAAGAGAAAAATAAAAAATCTCCGGGCTGTCCGGGGAGAACCGTGGGGGAGGGGAGGGAGGATCCACAGCCTCGAGCGCGGCGGACGTCGGGAGCCGTGGGAGCCAAACAGAGCTCGGTTACCTGCTCTCGGTGGAGGCGTGGCGTCCGGCAGCGGGGGGCCCCGAGAGAAATCACGGGCGCGCGGCCGCAGCTGTGGGTCCCCACGCCGGCCCTGGTCCGCTCCCACGGGACGCCGCTTTCCCGTCCGGCTCGCAGAAGCTGAACCGGCGCCAAAGCACGGGACCTTAAGAGGACGCCAGGCCTCACACGCCCCCCCACGCCCACCCCCTGCAGGTGATTGGCGGAGCCCGGCGACGGGGCGGAGTCTAGGAGGGCCAATGGGAAGAAGGCGAGTGGGAGTCGCTGGGCTGGGAGACTACGAGTCCCAGGGTGCAACGCGGTGTTTGGAGATTTCTGAGCGGGCCACGTGCTAGCCGGGTGACTACGTAAAGGGTGGTGGGCGGTGTGGGACTGAGGTCCCTTGGTGAGATTAACGGTTCAAATGCATTGATCCTTCTACGGAGCCTCCTAACCACTGTGTTACAGAGATCGGAAAAGTCAAAGCTGGCTGCTGCGCCATCCCGATGATGATGATGATGATGGCAGCTAACATTTAGTGTAGCCTGCTCGGTGTCAGGCACCATGCTAAGGGCTTTACCGTTAATTCATCCGATACCCTCAGCAACCCTGAGAAAGGTTCTAGCAGGTGCTGTTATTTTATATACATATGTACACACATATATGTATGTGTATTTGTATGTATGTATATATAGATGAGTATATATATATACACATATGTATATACACACATATGATGGAGTACAGACTCTGGGAACCTTCTTGAATGCTCTCCTTTAATGTTCCCACTTGTTGCCTCCGTCTCCAGAGGCCCATGGGTTTTTCATTATCACTATGCCCAAATCTCTGCTCTACTCCCCACTTCTATAGGAAGACTTTTTAAAACTTGAGTGAAAAGCTTTTTCTAGGATGAGTTAAAGGAGCCCTTCAAGCTTAGGCTCTAAGAACCTATTTTTAATATCTCTTACCATTCCTCTACCCACATTAGTGCCTGGATATCATGGAAACTTGTAGGAGGTAACTTTTGTCAGTTGAATTAAATAACCTTGCAATGGGAAATCTTGCCCCGCCCCTCCCTCAAGTAGTAATTGTTTCTCTTTTGGGTCTTCCTGAGGGTCTTGCCCTCCTAGTTTGAGGTTTTTTTTGTTTTTGTTTTTGTTTTTTATTAACAGGACCATCTCTTGTTTCATTTCCTAAAGAGGTTTATTCACTGAATGGACGTTCCCTTACTCAAAGTGATAACTTGAAAAGCCCTTAGCTTAGCTTTTAAGCCAAAGGCGAAGGTCTCCTACTGAATCTTGAGCCATCTCTAGTTGTCCTGATTGATGTCTGGCAGTTGGATCCAGAAGGCTCTGGAGGAGAAGGTGAGAGGCTGGTGACTTTGCCTCACTCAAAGTTAATTGCAGGTCATGTTATCATCTCCCTGATGTCACAGTCCTCTTTGAGAATGAAGGATGAACCACAAATTACTACAAAATAAACTCTAAGTTGTACAGAAGTTGCTGACCTGAATTTGTGGCAAGAGCTTCCTCATCTGGGAGTTAACTGAGTCCATCTTAGCAACACAGAAGTCAATATACATTAACTGCAGGGGATACCACCATTTCCAAGCCTTCCCCCACTTGCTGGGGTCTTCCCTCAAACAAACACTCACAGTCCTAGCTGTCTGCTTGCCTGAGTCTTCTCTCTCCCTCCCTCCACTTCCTTGACTTGCAGCTGAGGAATCTGAGATCCAGACCGGTTATTTGTCCAAGGTCACATAGGTAATAAGTCGATGAACCAGGATTCAAATCATATCTTCCCTGAGTTACTGTGAAGAAATAATTTAGTTGATCTGAAAGTGTTACATAAATATGAATTATGATGATAATTGACTCTGCACTCAATACTTTATGTGTGCTATTAGATTCTTTACAGGTTCAAGAAAGCAGAGTCAGACCACAGGTGCCATAATCATTGACTAAATACAGAGAGAAAAGGGGTAGGTAAAGGCAGTGGTGACACAATTGCCTTCTTTAAAGCACACTTAGCCAACATGTTGGTCACGTTCAACAGCATATGCAGTATTCCATATTCATAGTTCCTTGGGAACTATGGGAGGGAAATACATTTTCTCAACTTTTCCAGAACCAAACTTGATCATTATAAATATACAGCATTCAGTTTTGTTGACACTTTGTAGTCATTGCACATATTAAGCTCTTGGTGCTGCTTTCTTCGCTGCTTCAGTTCATGTAACTCTTCCCAAGAGAAATTAGGGTTCTAAGCACCTAAGAGAGAGCACATTGGAGTCATGGTGCACAGTCTGTAGGAAGGCATTGAGGCTGGAGATAAAGTGTTGCATACATGGAAAAGCAAATAGGTCAATTTGGCTGGATCTTGGAGTAGCATCTTGGGGAGCACTCTGTGATGACCCCAGAAAGGTAGGCAGGGGCCATATTGGAAGAGACTTAAATACCAAACAGAGGAATTTTTGTTTGATCTTAGAAACAGTAAGGAGCTTTCTAAGTTGAAGAATGGCGTAGTCTGACAGGCTTTAGAAATGTCAGTTTGGCACTGTGTAGAGGACAGACTGGGGAGAGGGGAAAGATTTGAGGTTAAGGGGGTTATTTCAGTAGTTCAGAAGTGAAAATGCAAAGTACAGTATTATTACTTTTTCTTCAAAAGGTAATAAGAACCAGGCATAAGAGATCATGAGTGTATTGTAGGAATAGATAAGAGAGTTGCAGAACTCAAAGGGACAAAACAGAATTTAATTGGACAATCACAAGTTCACTAAAATGCCTTGTTAACATCAACCAGACTCTTGGTCATGCCTCTGTAAGTTATTTTTGTATGTACCACTTCCCCTCCCTATTAAATTATGAGCTTCTTTGTCTCCCCAGAGGCTACCACAGTGCCTTCCACATTTTTTCATCAGTATAAGGTACTGGTCTTGAGAAAACTCCCTTTATGACTGTAGATCTTCACCTTAAAGTAGGGTTTCTTAACCTTTTCTGTGTCATAATGTCCTTTGGTAGTCTGATAAAGTCTATGCACCCCTTCTCAAGATAATGTTTTTAAATTCATAAAATAAAATATAATGGGAGTTGGGTTCATGAGCTGACCTCATCAGCTTGCTTGGCTAATGCAGACTTTCCAATGGAGGATTGTAAGGAGGTAGACTTTGTTATTCTTTTTTTAGATAATAACTTCCATAATAGCTCCCAGGAGCCTAGGTAAGGATTCCTAGAATCATAGTGAAAAACAGTTCTACTGTAACTACTCAGTGAGATATGGAATGACATAATGTGATATTTACTATGCTAGTGCTGAATGATGTTATTGCTAAAGTTAATCTGTGAGCTTAATGTTGGCTGTAGAGGATGGCCCACGTCCCTACATGGCTCGGTGATGTGGTTGAAAGAAAAGAGTCACGGGAGGTGGGAAGAGACAGACCAGTTCCGTTTATTGATCTGAGGGTTAGGGTTATATAGACAGAATCTGCAAAATCTATGTGACATTCTGAGGATCTCCTATCCCAGGGATTGAATCAGTCAGGGTTATTAAATCAGTTTTAAGCCTAGGAGCATCTATTTTACATATCCCTTGTTTTCTGTAATTCTCTTGTTTGTCTCACAGAGACAACAACATCTGGGGGGCATGGAGAGCCATTCCGGATGATAATGAGCACAATCTCAAAGAACAGTTTCCCCAAAGGTCTATCCTGATCTCAGTCAACCGCACTCCACCCTGGCCCTCAACAGTTGGCAAAATGACTTCTATGTCTGTTGCCCTATAAGTCATGTGGGCACTGGTCAGTGAGTGGGCATTTGGGTAATGCAAGAAGGAATGCATGTATCTGCCTCAACTGTCTCCCATTGAGACTTAGGGGATCTGTAGTTGTTGTAGTTCCTACTATATTTTCACCCAACCCTGCGAGAAGAGTTGTAGGGAAGCTGTAGGAGTTGGTGCTCCTGTTATCAGCAACCCCTTGTGAAAAGACTAGACCAGAATAAAGTAAGCTTATTTGACTCCTTATAATGACTCTGTTTCTGTCTTCCCGTTTACCTGGATCAAGAGTGAACCTATGCTAAAACACACAGTTACATGTGTGTTTACCTGTGAAACAAGTATGATAAGGTGCTTACTTCTGGGAGAATTGTGATTATGTCATTTGGAGAGACTCTGAAACCTGTGTAGACTTTCTGTAACTGTTTCCTGTTGACTAACCACATACTTTGGAGGAGTCTTTTTCTATCAACTCTGTACCCAAGAGTGAGTCAGTTTCAGTTGCTTCTCTAAGAGAAAATATCTCATGTCCTTCTGCTCCTCCTAGGCAATATTTTCCCCAAGAAATGAGCCTTAAGTCCTAGATCTGTTCATTCATTCTTTTCCATTCTAGGTGACTTAAGGAGTGAAGTCTCTGACCCTGGAACCTTCAAAAGTCAAGAAAACAGGAATCCAGGAGTTGGAATCAAGGGCAGGTTTTGCATTAGGGCATTAGGGTGTATGCCCTAAGGAGCAAGGATTGTTCTTCAGCAGCCACCATACCCCATTTGAACATGAACTTGGTGGAACTAATGCTATGTAGGAATTCAGCTAAGTTAGAGCTTACTCTTAAGGGAAGGTATCCTCCAGAGGTTTTAGGGAGAAATGTTTATAGTTTTATTCTTGCTATATCTTTCAAGTATATACCTCTTTGTAAAAATCTAGTTGAAGCTAAACAGTAAAATGAAACTGAGATGCTGATTATAATTCCCTAAAAATGGTAGAAATACAGCTTTTGTTAGCTCAAGTTGATGGCATTTGAGAAAAAACACTCCAACTTCTCAGGATATAATAGAACCCTGTAGGGGAAGTGCAGGAGCCTAGTACTGGGAAGCTTAGAGACAGGGGCAGAGCAAACAAGTTACAAAATTATGTAGGATTACAAAGGACCAATTATATAAAAGTACAGTTATTAAAAACAAAATTGGGTTCACAGTCCCCAGGTTAAGAACCCCTGATTAAGTTATCTCAGGCCCTGGATAAGTGATTTGAGATTTCTTTAGTGTAGAGAACTGTCAAGGAAACACCTTCTACAAATACAGATCTTCACCTCTAGTCTTAAAGTTGTGTTACTTAAAGAAGTGGTTTGCTTGTCTAAGGTCACACAGTCAATAGGTATTAAAGAAGGAACTTGAATTTGCATCTTCATGAGAAGTCAGCTATTTATTCACCTTGAACATAACATCCTCCTCCTCCTCCCAGGGAAGGTACACTCCATGCCCAAAAGCTGCCTTTTTCCTCCAGGTTTACAGGCTACATTTCTTGCTCAAAGATCAAGCCTCAAACTCAGTTCGCTGGAGCTCATAGACTGCACAACAAGTCTCCACTCACCTAGCACAGACTGAATATAATTACTAAATAGTAATTGTTTCTCTTTTACCCAGGGACCCTGAGGGTCTTTGCCTCCCAGTTTGATTTTTTTTTTTTTATTAAAGGGGCCATCCCTTGAGTAACTACTTAAAGAGGCCTATTCATCAAATGGGTGTATCTCACTCAAAGTGAGAATATGATAAGACCTTAGCCTGAAAAGGCCAGGGTCTCACGTTGCATCTCTAGCCATCATGATGAATATGAGGCCACCGAACCCAGATGGCTCAGGAGGAGAAAGTGAGGTTGGAGACCTTGCACAGCCCTCTCTCACTCAAATCAAAGTCAACAGCTAGTCATGTCATCATCTTGATGTCATGGTTCTCTTGGAGAACAAAGGACAAATGCAACAACAGGAAATTAATACATTTGCTGATTTAATTTTTTATTTCTTTTAAAAACGTTTAAAAATCATTTTGCTCATTTAATTTAAATGATTTTAGTTTCATCTGCACATGAGGCCTGATGGAAGAGGAGGTATAATGGGGGAGGATGTGGGTATGTATGCAGAGGTAATGTATTAGGGAGTGGTATATTGAAAAGAACATTCAATTTTAATCTGAAGGATCCTAGGTTCTAATCAGAATCTGCCAACTAGATGGTGGTAGTGAGCTTGGGCAAGTCACTTCCCCTCTTTGGTCCTCAGTTTCTCTATCTCTTCAAATAAAAATCTCTAGGAGCTGTGAGCTCATCCAACCATTCTGGAGAGCAATTTGAAACTATGCCCAAAGGGCTACAAAAATGTGCATACCCTTTGACCTAGCAATATCGCTTCTAGGATTATACCCCCAACAGATCATAAAAATGGGAAAGGTTCCCACATGTACAAAAATATTTATAGCAGCACTCTCTATGGTGGCCAAGAACTGGAAATCAAAGGGATGTCCATCAATTGGGGGTAATGGAATACTATTACGCTATAAGAAATGATGAACAAGAAGACTTCAGAGAAGCGTAGAAAGACTTATATGATCTGATGCTGAGTGAAAGGAGCAGAACCAGGAGAACTCTGTGCACAGCAATGACCACAGTGTGCGGGAGTTTTTTCTGGTAGACTTGAATTTCCTAGCAATGAAAGGACTTAAAAAAATAAAAAATAAAAAATTCCCAGTGGTCTTCTAAGGCAAAATGCCTTCCACATCCAGAGAAAGAACTATGGAATTCAATCGCAGAATGTAGCAGATCATTTTGTGTGTGTGTATTATGTTTTGGTCTATTATATGATTTCTCTCATTCATTTTAGTTCTTCTATACAGCATGACTATAGTGAAAATGTATTCAATAGGAATGTATGTGTAGATCCTATATAGAATTGTATGCCGTCTCGGAGAGGGAGGAGAGAAGTGGGGGATTGGTAGGGGGGAAAAAATCTAAGTTTTATGGTAGTGATTGTAGAACACTAAAATAAATAAAATTAATATATTACAAAAAATAAAAATGAAAATCTCGAGTAGAGAAGCTTCCTCTTCAGAAAACACAGGTCTAATCTGGGCCCAACGATCCAAAAGTTGCTATTTTTGTCTGTGACATTCCTTCATTTCTTTATTATTGACTATGATCTCTACATGACAGGAAAATACTTCACTGTCTCTGAAGTATGCCTGTCAAAAAGAAGGTGAAAAGACATTCAGAGAGCAGGAAAATGAGGAAGAGACATAATAGTTATTCCAAGAATGAAAGAGCAACAGGTGATGAAGTTCAGACTCTGGGAGCCTCCCTGAGCTCCCCTTGAACCTTCCCCCTTAATTTGGCCTTTCCTACTCAAATGTAATCTTCCCATTTGTTCCAGCAGTCTCAGGAAGCCCATGGGCTTTTCTTTATCATTTCAGGTCTCTTGCACTCCCCACCCTTGATCCCATCAAAACCCCATTCCTCAGCTTGCCATCAAGATCTGTATCCATTCCCATACTGCCCCTATCAAGATCTCTGGATTGCCCCACCTGCTTCCCGCCCAAACCCTCCATTATCAGATATCTCCTGATAGCCTCCAGCTGTTTCTAGCCTTTGACCCTCCTTGGACTTCTCCTCCAGACCCTTCCTAAACCCTCCTCCCATCACCCTGGACTACAAGACCATGCCCCCAGATTCCTCCTATACTCTTTTCTGTATTTAAGTCCCACCTTGCCTCCATGAAGGTTCTCAGATTCAATCCAGCTCAGACTCTGTCTAGCTGGGATTCTATCTGGCCCGCCTGTGAATACAAGCGTTACAAATGCTTAGGCTCCTTAAGAGGCAACCCAATTAGGCGAATCCTTAATAAACTTTGTTTTCTTTGGCTTTAAGAAGGCTTGAGTCGAATTCATTCGAGCACGATCCGGACGGTATTTTGGGGTCCCCTTCACCCATACACTTCATCAACAGGGGGGTGATAAAATGGCATTAACGATTCTAATAAAGAATAGGTGCCTTCCTAGAAGGGTTAAATGTTAATTAGGGATAATTTTCATAAGGAATGATGCACTGTGGAACTTAGCATACCACAATCTTTTGGAATGGCATACCACAAATCTTTTGTGAAATTCATAAGAATAGAATAATATGGTTTATAGAGATGTCTTGCTTTTTAAGCCACTAGAGATGGAAACTTACTAACCAATTTTTTTCTTAAGAACATAGAATTTTGAAATTAGAAAGAACCTTAGACATCATCTAGTCAAACCCCCTTATTATAAAATGAGAAAACTAAAGTCCAGTGACTGAAAGTGACTAGCCTGTGATCACACAGCTTATTAGAGTCTACCTTAGGGGGAAAAAATGCAATTAAAAGGGGTCAGGGAAGAAGTGAGTAATTAAATAAGTTTGAGGTCAAGGGGACCTCTTAAGCATTTCTTAGTTTATTTCAAAAGATCTTTGGTCATTCAACTGTGCATTTAGTAAATGACTCTTTGTAAAGTTCTTTGTGCCAAGACTTTCTTCTAAGGCTCAGTCATGTCACCTTTAAGGGTTTTTTGACCCCTTGTTTAGCATAAAAAGTTTGCTATTTATCATTAACAAAGGGTTGGCTTATCAAAATAGTGAACTCCCTATCACTAGAAGTATTCAAGCAGAAACTAAATAAACCCATTTAGGAATGTTGTAAAGGTAATTCCTGCACCGGGTAATAGGTTGGGGTCTGACTTTTTTGCTTGTTTATTTGTTTTTCGACTAGGTAAAAGAGACCATTCTCTGCCTGTTTTCATACCTAGCCTTAATCACTGAATGGCAAACTAAGACCTGTTAAAGACTTTAGCTTAAAAAGGCCAAAGTCTCCCAATGCATCCTGGGCCATCTCCAGTCATCATGATGAATATCTGCCCAATGGACTAAGATGGCTCTGGAGGAGAAAGTGAGGCTGGTGACTTTGCACAGCCCTGCCTCACCTTGGTGTCATGGCATGAACAAAGGACAAACAATAACAATTACAAGAAGGCAGTGCCAACTGTGTGCCCAAAACTATGTAAGGCATTCTGGGGACTATAAGAGAAAAAAAGAGATCACTGTGTTCAAGTTCCTTATAGTCCAGGTAAGTATTCTTAATTTGGGGTTCATGAACTTTTAAAAAAAAATCTATATATTTATATATTTTTAAATATATTTCTTATAAACTATATTTTAAGTGATTTCCATTGTAATCTTGTGTTTTATTTTATGCATTCAAAACAGTCTGAGAAGGAAGGCGTCCATAGGCTTCACCAAAGGGACCCATGACATATCTGAAGAGTTAAGAATGCCTGGTCTATTGAGGAAAAGAATATGAGAGATTTGACATCAGCTCTGATCTGCCATTTTTTGGCACATGAAAGAGTGAATAAACCTACAGTTATATAGGCATAGCTGAGAATTAAAACAGCATGACCAGCTGGCTAACAGTGTAATATATAGCCATGGATAATTATGCACTCAACATGATGCAGAAAATGTACTTCTCTAGTACAAAACAAAATACTACATGAGGTTTTATGTGAAGGAAGTTGCCACTGATCAAGGAAAGCCTCATGGAGAAAGTAGCATTTGGGTTGGGCTTTAAGTATGGGTAGGAATTCAACAGGTAAAGAAGGGGAGAAAGAACATAATACACTACAAGCACAGGAAATAATATTAGCAAAGATAAGGAGACAAGAAAGTATAGCGAATATTTGGAGGCACAAAGAATAGTTTGGTGACTAAGGAGAAGGGTATAGAAAAGAGTAACTTGAGATAAGATTGGAATGAGAGAGTGGTGACAGATTGCAGAGAACCTCAAATGCCAGGCAGAATTTCACTCATTAAGCAATAGGGAGCCATTTAAAAATTTGAGAATGAGTCACATGACTACATTTATATTGTAATAAGTGGCACAGTGGATAGAGGGCCAGGCCTTGAGTCAGGAAGACTCATCTACCTGAGTTCCAATCTGGCCTCAGACACTAGCTGTGTGACCCTGGGTAAATCACTTAACCCTGTTTGCCTCAGTTTTCTCATCTGTATCATGAGTTTGAGAAGAAAGTAGCAAACTTCTTCAGTATCTTTGTCAAAAAAAAACCCACACAGGATCTCAAAGAGTTGAACGTGACTGAGACAATAACGAAAAGTAGCCAGCGTTTCTGGGAAACTACTTCCCTTTCAGGGCTACATTTATTCTGAGTCCCTTTGAGTAACATGTACCCTGTACCCTACCCTTTCCAGTGGACCCTTTGATTAAAGACATGTAAAAGCAGAGGCTTCTCAATGGTTAACATGTACTCCCTATCCCCCATACACATGATGGGGAAAAGGGACTATATTAAAAAAAAATTGGCAACTAAGTAGGAACAACCACACCCTCTCAGTAGACTTTAAAAGGACAGTCAACTTTTCTGAGAACATATGTTGGGGATGTTGGTATTCTCTGAGCTCTTCTCTCAGACTTAAAGCAAGAGGAGGACAGAGATCTCATCCCTCTCTCCACCTCTATGACAACTCTCCGTACATGGCATAAGCACATGTACTTGGCCTAGACAAACTTGAAACTGGACATCATGTCCCTGGTGGCTTTGTCTGCTATGTGTTTCTTTTCCTGATCACAAATGACAGATGAGAAATCTAGAGATAGGCTTTTGAAAAAAACCTTGTGAGTGTAAAGGGGAGGTCTGATTGAGTACTGGTTACCCAGCAAGAAGTTTTCTCTGACTTCATACACAGCAACAACCACAGTGTGTGAGGATTTTTTCTGGTAGACTTGGAACTTCATTGCAATGCAAGGACTTAATTTATTCCAGTGGTCTCTTAAGGCAAAATGCCTTCCACATCCAGAGAAAGAACCATGGAATTTGATCACAAAATGTAGCAGATCATTATCTTTTGTATTACGTTTTGGTTTATTTTACGATTTCTCCCATTCATTTTAATTCTTCTATGCAACATGACTAAAGTGAAAATGTATTTGGTAGGAATGTATGTGTAGAACGTATATAAAATTGTATGCTGACTCGGGGAGGAAGTAGGGAGGGAGAGGGAAGGAGGGGGAGGCAGGGGAAAAAATCTAAGTTACATGGAAGTGATTGTAGAACACTGAAAACAAATAAAATAATAATAAAAAAGAAGTTATTTCTGAAACAACTTCTCAGAAAAGACCATACCAGGAGGATTACCTAAACCATGAATATAAATCATTGGAATATATGAATCTTGAGTGAGTCATTTGGATGGTAGAAAGATAAGATAAAGATGAAATGTCCATTCAGCAGTTCCACAAGGTGTTTCATGATTTAACGTTTTAAAGATAAACCTCCCAGGAAAATATAATAGGTGTTGGGTTATTGAGTTATGATTTAAGTATATGTCAATACACACTTAATGAGGTTTTTAAGCATTTATTTTGTGATGGAAGAAATTAATAACTGTCCTATAATTGATCTATTTCATATGTTGAGTACTTTTACTATAAGAGAAGGGAAGAGAAGAAAAAGAAATAAGCACTTACTAAGCACCTATGATATGCCAGACACTATATTTCCCCTTTTGAGGAAGACCTTGGATATGAGCCAAGCTTAACTATTTTTTAAAAGATTGTTCTACTCTAGGGTGTGGGTATAGTTAGCTAGCGACAGCAACAACATAAAAAGGCTGACTGAGCTCTTTAAAGTCCAAGCCAGGAGGTCTGTGTGAGCCCAGAACTGGGGTACTTTAGAGAAAGGGTACACAGATCTCTGAAACCAGCAGATCTACTACATATTCATAAAAATATTACTCTGGCCACATGTGAAAGATGCAATGGAGAAGGAAGAGAGTGGAGGTAGTGGCTTATTAGATAATCAATACAACAAAACTATGTGTAATCCCTCAAAGAAAATGTACTTAATGGAATAGAAGATTTCTAATGAAAAGGCACAAACTGAGTAAATATTTTGAAATAGAAAAGCAGATGCCAAAAGACAGAGAAGGCTACACATATTTGTTTAATTGGAAGGAAATATGTGAGGATGAATTGTTTACATGTTAATAAGGGATTGCTGAGTTACAAACATTTTCTCAAAACCTTGAAAACTTCAAGGGTCATAGAGAAAAGTAAAAAGGATGGAAGGTTTTGGGGTGGTTTTGTTGTGTTTTGGTGATCTTAGGAGAGGATGAAAATTGTAGGGATGGAGCAATACTGGGGAAGAAAGGAGGAGACAAGGAAGAGAAGTCATTATTATAAAATAGAGGTACTTAAAATGAACGTTATGTTATCATTGAGGAAGGGATGTGGAACAGGTATCCCATGAATCTCACTTTTATCTGAATTGAGTAAAGAATATTGAGCACAATTAAACACACTCACACCCACATTTTCCAATGACCTAATGAAAAGATTGACAGAATGGAAAACTAACCAGAGAAAAAAATAATTACAGACATATACTCTCTATCTTGTCTCTTAGCAGGATTAGATTTCAACCCTGAGGAGAAGGGACATGGCTATTTTTTTAATTTACTATATAATTCCAGACAGGTGATCATGAGGACCTGAATTAGGATAAATAGAACTACCTTTCTACAGAGCAACTGAGTGATTAGGCAAAATAATGTCTCACGCAATCAGAAAAGCATCCTGTGGGACTTCATTGACTGGAGTAAGGAAAAAGAGAAATAGTGTAGCCCTGGTATAGTTTAAGCTTGAACCTGATGGGACTTAGAGCCATAGTTAGCCTTCCCAAAAATAAAGGGGGAAAAAAGGAGTCAACTATTTAGTTAACAAGGTCCAGGCAAGATAAGTGCTCTTAGGCAAGACAAGGCATTCCAGGCAAGTAAATGATTAATAGAGTTCATGCTAATAATGAAAGAGGAAAATAGTCATCTGACAAAGATCAGTTCCCTTAGCCTGTCATGTGTTAGTTTAAAAAAAAAAAAGATGTGTGCAAAATGACTTAGGAAGTGCTTACAAATCTGAAACAGAATTTGCTGAGTAAGTAGTTCCCCAGTGTTCTGTAAAAGATAGGATGCTAAATGGTATTATTCTGAGGCTCTATTCAGAAATCTGATTTTTCTCTCAAGAGTCAAAGCATCCCTTGCTCCTTTATTGTTTGAACCCCAGGGGCCCACAGGAATATTTAGATTGTTGAATGTCAACATTATAATGTCATTATAGTAACCGCTCATGAGGTGGGGGGAGATAAGGGATAGAGAGCTGCTCTCAAAGTGAGGAAGAGAGTGTGTGGTAATGGATACAGTACAAGACTTAGAATTGTGACGGCCAGGGTTCATATCTTACTTCCAACACTTACAGAGTCACTAAACAAGTCACCTAAGTGTTCTGAGCCTCAGTTTTCTCCTCTATCAAATGAAAGGGCTGGGCTCTAATTCTATGATCCTATGATTTAAGACCTGAGTTCAAGTCTTTCCTCTAATACACATAGATAGTGTGACCTTGGGCAAGTCTGGTGTTATATTGGTTTTTTGTATTTTTGTATTACTGCCTTACACATAACATGCATTTTAATGAATATTTGTTGAATACACATTATACTGAAGAAATTTAGATGAAAAGTGTTAGACCCTGAGGGGTGGCTATTATACCATATATTACACATTGGTACATTCTGGGCCTCTGTCCAGGCTTGGTGATTCAGCAGCTCTGCTATATCACACCTCAGGTTCTAGGGGTAGATTATTATCATTTATTGTTACTGTTTGAATCTAGCTTTATGTGGCTAGAAGATTGTCTAACCTAAAAAGCTTACTGTAGAAGTCAGGCTGCATCAGAGCTCCTCCAACAACTAAAGGGTTTGGTAAGCAGCTGCTAAAAAAAAAAGTCTGCTTAAAATTACTCTGGTTTGGTCCTTTGGTGGGTAATAAACAGAACTGAGAAAAACTAGGTGGCACAGTGGATAGAGCACCAGGTCTGGAATGAGGAAGACCTGAGTTCAAACAGAGCCTCAGACATTTATTAACTATGTGACCCTAGGCAAGTCATTTAACCCTGTTTACTTCAATTTCCTCATCTGTAAAATGAGCCAGAGAAGGAAATCAAACTACTCCAGCATCTCTGCCAAGATAACCCCAAAAAGGGTAATGTAGAGTCGGACATACCACAACCACAAAGCACAACTGAGTTAGTTTGAAATGATTCAGCAGAATTGAACATTTTAGGTAAACTAGTGGCAGTCATGAAATAGACTATGAAACTCCAGAAGTAAAAGTTTAATAATTACTTGGTATTGTGTAAGAAAATAACCACAAGGGAGAAGGTTTAAGAACGTAGAGATTAGAGAAGAACAGGTAGAACTTGAATGAAAGATGCGCTGAATGGAGGGTTAGGTGAAGCACCTTGGAGACTTTGGGAAAAAGATTCAGATCTTTGATCTGATCACATTGAAATAAGAAGAATATCAGAAACATTTCTGGAGAAATTCCTGTTAGCAATTTCGGACAGGCAATATTCTATCAAGGTATAAAATGTACTAAATAGAAACCATAAAAATAAATTTGCAGAATTTGCAGCATGGAAGGAATTATTTGAGAATAGCATATCAAAATTCTGTATGAAAGATCACTAGAATCATGAAGTATATGTGTTCTAATGCTTAGAAGACCCTCATGGTCTCCAAAAAGAAGGAGAAGGGAAGATGAGATTGCCACCATGAATCTTTAAAAGTGAGCCAACTGAAAGCAGTGTGTTCTGTAATTTGAGGTGCTGGAAGCTAATGGCCCTAGGGAGAATTGAGATTTTCAATGTTAACCATTTGTAATTGTAAATCTAAATTTAATTTGGTTGAAGTTTGTCCTCAAACTAGATTTTAATGTGATCTCTTTTAAAGCAAGATGATAATTGTGATAAATTAGGACCTAATGCAAAATAAGGTATTAATAAATATTATATTAATATTAACTAATAAATACTATTTGGAAATCGAATGGATCAGTTAGATCTGAGTTCAGCTATGGTCTTGGATGCTTACTAGTTGTGTGACCATAGCAAGTCACTTCACCTCTGTTTGCCTTGGTTTCTTCATTTGTAAAATGAGTTAGTAATGGCAATTACCTCCCAGGATGGTTGTGAGGGTCAAGTAAGATAAATTGTAAAATGCTTAGCTCTGTGCTTGGTGCCTGATAAGTGATACAAACACACACATACACAAATGTACATATATGTTAGCTATTATTATTTTTATTAAGTCTAATAACTCTATACTGGTTTTTGAATGCAATTGGTATAGAATGCCAAATTGATTGTTGGATAAAATGATTTTCTTTATCAGGAGATTCAGAAAAAGTCAAGTGAACTGATGTAATTTGACTGGCAAAAAATTTTGTGTTATGTTTTTAAAATATATAGTATGGTTTATGTCATTATTAGGCTTCTCATTTTTTTTGCCCACTTATTCACTTTATTTTTTCACAGTTCCTTTTTTAAGATTCAAATTTATTTATTTTTAGTTTTCAACATTCATTTCCACAAGATTTAGAGTTCCAAATTTTCTCCCCATCTTTCCCCTCCCCCACCCCAAGATGGCATACATTCTTATCTGCCTTCCTTTTTATCATCCCCCCCTTATGCCATTTTCCTTTACTTTCTGGAAGGGCAAGATAGATTTCTATACCCCAGTGCCTATATATCTTATTTCCCAGTTGCATGTAAAAACAAATTTTTTAATATTTGTTTTTAAAACTTTGAGTTCCAAATTCTCTCCCCTCTTCCTTTCCCACCCACCTGCATTGAGAAGGCAAGCAATTCAATATAGGTTATACATGTGTAGTTATACAGCTCTTCTCCATAATAGTCATGTTGTGAAAGACTAACTATATTTCCCTTCATTCCATCTTGACCTCCAATTATTCTATTTTCTCCTTTGACCCTGTCCCTTTTCTAAAGAGTTTGCTTCTGACTACCCCTTCCCCCAATCTGCCCTCCCTTCTATCAACTTCCCCTCTTATCTCCTTCCCCTCTACATTCTTGTAGAGTAAAATACACAATTGAGTGTGTATGTTATTCCCTCCTTAAGCCAAATGCAATGAGAGTAAGGTTCACTCATTTCTTCTCACTTCCCCCTTCTTCCTCTCTATTGTAAAACCTTTTTTTGCCTCTTTTATATGAGATAATTTACTCCATTCTATCTCTCCCTTTTTTATTCTCCCAATATATTCTTTTCTCACCCCTCAGTTTTATTTTTTAGATATCATCCCTTCATATTGAACTCACCCTGTGCCATCTATCTATCTATCTATCTATCTATCTATCTATCTATCTATCTATCTATCTATCTATCTATCTATCTATCTATCTCCTACAACTACCCTAATAATGAGAAAGATATCTTGAGCTACAAATATCATTTTTCCATGTAGGAATGCAAACAGTTCAACTTTAATAAGTCTCATGCTTTCTGTTTCCCTTTTACCTTTTCATACTTCTCTTAATTCTTATATATGGAAGTCAGTTTTTCTATTTAGCTCTGGTCTTTTCATCAAGAAATCTTGAAAGTCCTCTGTTTCATTGAATGTCCATTTTTTTCCCCTGAAGGATTATACTCAGTTTTTCTGGGTAGGTGATTCTTGGTTGAACCTAGTTCCTCTGACCTCCAGAATATCATATTCCAAGCCCTTCAGTCCCTTAGTGTAGAAGCTGATAGATCTTGTGTTATCCTGATTTTATTTCCACAATATTTGAATTGCTTCTTTCTGGCTGCTTGTAATATTTATTACTTGATCTGGGAACTCTAGAATTTGGCTACAATATTGCTAGGAGCTTTTTTTTTAAGATCTCTTTCCAGAGATGATTGATGGATTCTTTCAATTTCTATTTTGCCCTCTGGTTCTAGAATATTAGGACAGTTTTCCTTGATAATTTCTTCAAAGATGTGACCCGGGTCCAGGTCCTTCAGGTGACTCTCTCCCAGTGGGCTTCTGCTCCGGACGTCTCCGGTTTCCCTCCCCGGGGGACTCGGCGGAGGGACTCAGTCGGACACTACTTCAGGAGGCATATATTTTATTGAGTGCAGAGGAATCCCCCGAACAGCTAAGGGCGTTGGTTTAAGTAGGGTTCTAGTTCCGGGTAGCCATCCCGATCCACCCCGAGGGCGAGGCCTACATCCCATTGGAGCGAGCCCTTCCAGACCAATCCTAGGGAGGCACGATCCCCTATCCCGGGTCGTGTCCTCCCCTGGTTGGCTGGCGGCCACTCCTGGGGAAGCCCCTCTCCGCCCAGGCAGTCAGGACCGACCCCCGACAAAGATGATGTCTAAGCTCTTTCTTTGATCATGGCTTTCAGGTAGTCTAATAATTTTTAAATTATCTCTCCTGTATCTATTTTCTAGGTCATTTGTTTTTTCCAATGAAAAATTTTCCAATTCATATTGTGTTCTATTTTTTCATTCTTTTGGTTCTGTTTTATAATTTCTTGATTTCTCATAAAGTCATTAGCTTCCATTCACTCCATTCTAATTTTTAAAGAATTATTTTCTTCAGTGAGCTTTTGGACCTCCTTTTCCATTTGACCAATTCTGCTTTTTTAAGGCATTCTTCACCTCATTGAAATTCTTTTAGCATTTTGTTCAGTCTATTTTTTATGGTGTTATTTTCTTCAGTATTATTTGGGTCTCCTTTAACAAGCTGCTCACTTCTTTTTCATGATTTTCTTGCATCACTCTCATTTCTCTTCCCAATTTTTCCTCTACTTCTCTTACTTTTTTTTTTCAAAATCTTTTTTGAGCTCTTCCATGGCCTGTGATCAATTCATATGATTATGAATTGAGTGAGTAAAAAAAAATGTGGTCACAATGTGTGAAAAATGTTAAATATTTAATTGGGTATATTTTGCTTTAAAATAAATCATAATAATAACTTGTTGGGAAAAATAAAATATCAAAGATCTCTTAAACTGTCCTTATCTATAACGTTTCTTGGGACTTTGTAGTTGGGTAAGGTCAAAAGATTTTATTAACTCTGTGAGAGAAACTGCTGACCCCTGGTTGTGAAGTTGTAAAGAATTTAAAAGTTTGCTTTTAGTAAAGAGCAAGTTTTATTTATATTGCTTGACTATCATTTATGAAAATTATTATACTGTACCTGTTAATAATGTATTGAAGTTACATCTTTAGGCCAACTTACTAACAATAGGCCTTAGATTTAATATTTATTTATTATATTAAACTAAATATTACACATAACACATATATTATATTGAATTAAATATTAGATATCGATATTTATCATAGCATTTTATTTTGCCTTAGGGATTAATAGAGATATCTGTTATTCTGGAGGCTTACACTAGTCAGCATTTTTCTGGGGTTTTTGAATCAGCTGTCATGTATTCATTGTACATGTAAAACTCCAGAATGTGGTTATCCTTAATTTCTAAATGATTGATTTTTTCTCCAGGATGGATTTAAACTGGAAAAAGTAAAATAAGATAAGGCCTTATGTGTACTTATATGTTTTCATATGTACTTATTATTAATGGTTATTGCAATATAAGAAAAATATTAATAAACTAACCATGAGTTATGATAAATGAAATTTTGCTATTTGTGATAAAAAGTCTCTTGAGACTGTAATTTGATGTTGTTCTGAGTGTTGATTTCAAGTATGAGTGTCTGAATTGTCATCAAGCCAATAATTCACCATTTAAGGGATATGCCCTGTACTATTCAAAAGGAGTGTGATCTGAGAACTGCTACAGGTGAATATCTGTGCCCTGAAAAGTTGAGGTAATTGCCTTGACTCATTTCCTCCATTGTGTTATTTCCTTTCTGAAAAGGAACTTTTTCCACTTGATTTATTCTGAGCCTGGTTGTGGTGCCCTATGAATAGTGTGGAATTGTTCTGTATTTTTGACTGTTAACTATGTACCTTGTTAAGGTATTGTTAACTTGTACCTAGAATCAATATCACATTAATAGTTGTAAAGAAATTTTAAATCATGCTTCCCGCCCCCCCACCCGCATTCTGAAGTCTCATTGTGGTGATAATAAGAGACAGAAGGGCTTATTTTACAAGTCAGGCCCTAAAGGATCCTTTTTAAAGATTCTTTCTTCAGCCTATTAATGACATTGTCTTTATTAGCTACAGCTTCAGATAAAGATAGAAAGAGCAAGTGGTATGTGAAAACTAAAATTCTCTGAACTTTAAGGTGAATTTTGGGTTCCTATTTGATATTCTTAGAGTTCTGTCATTAGTAAGATTAGCTCCATAAGTTCTGCGGTGGTTTTCACCACATGAAGTAGTTACTAGAAAACCAAATTTAGGAAGTTGTCCTAAATTGTATTGGATTTTGTTACTAGCAGACTTTAGCAACATGAAATGGGGGATCTCTTCAAGTGATTTGGAGCCAGAGAAGCAGATCTATTAGGAGGAATCCCTTCTAGAGCAGTCTTGAGAACAAATCTATTCCAAAATTTCCAAAGGAAAATGTTTTTGGGGACCAGAAAACTATATATGAAAAATGCAAATTTTTCCATTTTTCATTTTCCATTTTTCATTCCCAGTAGAAATTGGAAATAGTTTATTAAGAACAAGGAAACTTGAGGTTTTTTAATATTGATAATCATTATTGTATTACTTTGGCTTTAAGGTTTCATGGTGCTTGTTTGCCTGCGCAAAGAATATGCCCAAATTCTTTTTATTAATTGTTAGTCTGGCGAGCCATTCCTCTTGCAGCTTATTGGTCAACTGAGAGTTTTCTATTTCTATTAACTTCATCTAACCAAAAGTTGACTTAGGGGATAGTAATGTCAATTGACATTCTTCAAATGGAAAGCAAAGGGAAGTTTGAGTTCCCCAATTTCCCCCAAATGCTAGCTAACGGGGGACATGTAAATCTCTCAAGCAGTCCAGTGTTAACTGTCTAAATGTAGTTTAATCTGTAAGCTGACTTAGTTTACTTACAGAGTCTATTTAATGAGGTCTGTCTCCTTAAAGGACATAAGAGATTATGACTGTATAATTATGTCTGATCAATTTTTGTGACTTTGAAGGAAACATGAGATAATCATTTTTGGTAACACTCATGGCCACAGTGCACCTGTTTTCTAGTGTAAGTTGAAGTCCCTTGACTTACAGTCCCTGAGAATTATTCAGATTGATCCCTCTGACCATGAAACAGGAAAAGTTTACTGCTAATATGTCTACTACCCTTCCTTAAAGGAATTCTATCAAGCTCTAGATGAGATAGGTAGTGAGAAATATACATAGATTCTAGTTATTTTAATGAAATCCCTTTGACACCATAATTTACTTTTCTTATTCTAGCATTGTACTTTCACTAGTATGAGAATGTTGGGCTTTAAGCCCAAAAAGGGGATTGCAGATTATTTATCACTTACTGATATTGTTTGAATTTAGCTTTATGTGACTAGAAAATTGTCTAATTGCAAAAGCTTACTGTAGAGGTCAGAAACCTCCCAGGAAGCTAGATGGTTACAAGAATACTTAGATCCCATCCAGTGCTTCTTTTGGGTACACTCAAAGCTTGTGTTTTGGGGTCCCTAAATTAGATTGACTTACCTCCTAACATACATCTCAAACCGCCCTTCTCTAGGAGACTATCTACTGCCTACATGAGCCAATCAAACAAATGTCCTTACACCCTTGTCTGAATTCTATATAGTATGACTTCACAAAGACTTATGGAAGGAGTTATCCCTTTCTTTACCAAATAACCTAATAAATTTCCTTTTAAAACTATTTCAAATTTTGGGGTTTGTTTCTTGAGAACAACATAGGCTATTCTAAGGTGTTGGCTTGGAGTCCTAGTTATGGTGTTCTTGCCATTCTTATGGGCCAGTAACTTAAACCTCAGTTCCATTTAACTACCTAACATAAATTATCTTGTATAAAAGGATGCTTGCTTCAAAGATATGGAAAGGACAAACATATGAATATTTTCTTCAACACCTTAGGGAAACAATCTGCCTACAATTAGACTTAAAACATAATTATGTTCTTATATAACACTGATCCCACCAAATTCACATCTAACGGTCATACTGTCCTCATTTTAACTTCTGCTGCCTGCGTCCAAAAAGTTGTTTCCTGCTCCTTAGGACATTGATGCTGACTGCAAAGCACAGCCTGGAATGTCTCCAGATCCCTTGAACTCACACAGTCCTAGAGATTCCACTCCCTCCACCCAGAATGGAAAAGAATAAACAAAAAGAGCAAAGACCAAGACCTGTTTCTCAGACAGGAGAAGGCCCTAGGGCATATAGCATGGTCTCTTACCAGATAATGTGAGCAAAGGACAAGAAGACTTCACAAACGCTTTTCTATATTAGATCATTTCTTCAGTTATACTATTGACTGAAAAGTATAGAGAATACAAAATCCAGTTGTATTTATGGTTTTTAAAAAGCACTTTTAGGCTTTTAGAGGCTTTTTAGAAAGTAGCTGTAAAGCCTGTCCTACAAGGTATATTCCACATATATATTAAAATCATAAAAGATTCTTGGATAGAGGCAATCATGGAAAGTTATTCTCTAGCTATCAATACTAATCAAGGAATAAAACTGAGAGATATATACTCACTAAAGGTATCCATCACTGTCATATATAATATCCTGCACAGAGTTCAAATGGGAGTGAAGGATTCCATGGAGATGATGAGGTCGTTGAAGTGCTCGCATTTATGGATGACTTTGTACTGGTTGCATTAAGCAACAGAAAGCTTCAGAGTCTCTTCAGTGGTGTTCAAAAGAGTTTGGTCCAATAATTCACATGTTGCTGTTGAGTCATTTTCAGTTGTGCCCAACTCTTCATGATCTCACTTGGGGTTTTCTTGGCAGTGATACTGGAGTGCTTTACCATTTCCTTCTCCAGCTCATTTTACAGATGAGGAGACTGAGGTAAACAGGGTTAAGTGACTTGCCCAGGGTCACATAGTTAGTAAATGTCTGAAATCGCATTTGAACTCAGATCTTCCTGACTCCAGATCCAGAGCTTTCTCTGGCCATAATAACTCATGTAAGGAAAAATCAAATGAAAGAAAAAATTATTTTCTGAATTATGACATGCATTTAGAGGGGTGGTCCATTGAATTACTCCATAGACATAAAACATATATATGTATATATACATATCTGTGTATATACAGTGTGTATATATATATACATATATATATACGCTTGTGTGGCTATATATACATACACACACTGAACAGGCACTGCAAATCCATCAATCTATCAATAAACATTTATTAAGCACTCAACATGTTTCAAGCACTGGAGATAAAAAAACAAGCGAAATAATCCTTCCCTTTAATGAGCTTACCTTTAACCAGGAAGGGAGCATTGCTTTAGGCCAGGCAGAGATTCTTACCCTTTTTTTGTGTAATGGATCCTTTTGACCATCTTATAGAGTTTATGCACTTTTTATGAGAATAATTAATCATTTCAATGATTAACATTTTTGATAATCTTAATCAATTAAAGTTAATAAAGTACATAGAATTATACACAAAACCATTTATATTGAAATCCAGTTACCAAAATATTTTTTAAAAAACAAGATCACAGATATCAGTTTAAGAACTCCTGGTCTAGGGTATCACAGGAATTATAAAGGGAATTACAGGGAAATAGATCATTATAGTAAACAGCATGATTCCCACATGTGGGCCCCAGTGCCCTGGTAGATGACTAGGTAGACTGAAGTATGATCTGGGAGTCTAGGGCTGACCAGGTATAAAGGACAGAGATAAGGACTGACTAGTCATTTTGCAATCCCAGCAGCCATGTCTCAAGGTGAGTCCTCAAACTGAGTTACTTAAATTCCAGGGAAAGTGAACAGGATACTGTTCCTTGTGCAGAGAAATGGATGGTAGTAGGGTGATTTGGAAATTGTACAGTGCTTTCAATAATACCGAGCAGTTCCTTGACACATCTGTCTTTTTATCATAAATATTCTTCTGTGCTTCTCCATAAAAATTTTACTCTGAAGCCTTATCATGTTATGGAAGTGACCTTGATATTTTGGGTTATTACAATTCTGGAAAGACTTCAAGGTCACTCTTAGAAACAGATAGTCTTGCTTTCTAAAACCCATCTAGTTAAACAGGGAGAGGATGCTTGAATTCTTTGGCCTTGGCAACTCATGAAACAAAGAAAAAGATGAAATGGTCATTAGTCCTGTGTATCTTCCTTCTTCAGTGACTGTGACAAGGGGACAGGGCTCTAAGGATCACAGTTTTTTAGACCAACTATAAAGTTTAAATTGGATATCAGTTTCTGAATGTGAAATCCTTGTCCAGTGACTGAGTAGACATATCATTGGAGGAAGTGAATCCTATCAATCTAACGTTTTTTCAATAAATGAAACCTAAAGAATAAGGAAGTTGTAGCTAAAGGGAAAACTGACTCACTAGATTTCCTTGGAGTCATTCATTCAAAGTCAACAAGAAATTATCTCATGGAGCATTTGTAGCACAGATGATAAGTATCTGCAAAAAGACTACTATGAAAATAACTGCAGCTTATGCACCAAATGGTTTTGCAAATAATTTCAATGAGATCTTCAGAATTAATAAATACTTTCACACCTCTCCGTTATATTTTTGTGTGTTTATGTATATAAATATTTGTGTATATATGCTTGTGTTTATATGTGTGTGTGTGTCTGTGTGTAAGGTACAGCTCTTGCATATAACTGTTTTAAACTTGGAAGTTAAAAAAATGAAGAAAATTGTATAACTCTTTAGAGACTGAAGGATGATTATATAAGATCTATTGAATTTATAGGAGAAATTGTTACCAAATGAGCGAAAGCTGAGTCCCTGAGTACCAAAAGGATCTATTTTGGCCACCGACGAGGCTGAGCCAGAGACTAGGGCAATCACACATGAATAAGAGAAGACTCTGCAAGGGCTTGAGAAAAGTTTTCTTGGAGCTGCTTAAAGAAACTGGTAGGAGCAGTTACTTCAGCTTTTAGTTTCTAAATGGCTATATAAAGATTTAAGGTTAATGGAAAATAGCTTTAGTATCAGCTATTGCCCATCAGTATCACCTATAGAGCTTGAGAGGGGATATTTCTCAGAAATGTCTGTCTTTTTTTTTTTTTTTGGTCCCTTTCTAGATTAAGAAGGGAAAACAGAAAGGTTTTTGTAGTTGTTTTGTGGTTTAAGAAAAGATGCTGAGATCTAAATAAATTCTGGTGAGTGAAAAGCTGACAAAGCTGGTTTGCCTTACCTAGAATCAGTCTGAGTTGTTTTGCTGTGAGCTCAATTCTGATTGGATGCTGCAACCTCTTGGTGAGGGAATACTTGGCCTCTCATGCCCAAAGATCTTGCTGAGCTTTGCAGTGATAGCACTGATAGCAGTAATAAGCCATTGGGCTTCAAGGAAATTGTTAACCAATTTAGCTGTGTAACATTAGTGTAATACTAAGGGACTTTTAAGGTGATTATAAGTTGAAAGATCTTGCAGATGTCCTATGAGTTCAAAAATAGAAAAGTAGAGGATATGTCCAGCTGAGGAGTGGGGAGAACCTACAGAGAAGCAACAGCTTTATTTGATGAAGGTTTGTGAGTGGAGCAATGACATCAAGGCCTATAGGCCACAGTTAGGAGTTATTTGAGCACATAAGTTTTCTTCTTTCATATGCTTCCCTGTGACGTTTCTGTGTGGAACCACTCTTCCTCACAGATACTTATGTGTATGATCCAGGAGAGTATGATCCAGGCTTGTGTGTGGATTATAATGCATGCTTTAATATGTGACTACCTGTGATATTATCTCTTTTGCCTTAGTGATAAGTAAATCAATCAATAAACCTTTATTAAATGCCTACTGTGAGTTAGGCACTGTGCTAATTTCTGAGGATCCAAATGAGAAAAATAACCCGTGCCCTCAAGGAACTTGGAAGACAACACACAACATGAGCTGAAAGAGGAGAAGGGAAGAGCATGGTAGGGTCCATTTCAAGGCGTATAGAACATCTGGATGGACTGGGAGCCCTCTTTAAATGGAGGTTTGGGAAAAGTTCTGTGCTGGGCTGTACAGCCCTCCGAGGCCATCACTACTCATTTCGATTTTTATCTTGTCACTGGACTGCAATCACTCTAGAAGAGAAAGTGAGGCTGGATGACTTTGCAACTCTACCTCATTGAAATCCAATTTGTGTGCTCATGCTCATGATGTCGTTGGAATGTAGATTGGATTGAACGAGCCGGACCAGAGAATGAGTAGCATACACATATGCACACGTGAGAATAAGAGACGTAGGTCACTATACATTGTAAGTTTTGAATTCTTTGGGCAAGAATTTTTTATATACATACACGCAAATATATGTGTATGTCTACATATAGACATATAGATGTATATGAAGGATTTCAGGTCCCCACTCTCCACTCCCACCCATTCATGTAGTCACAGAAACATTTTGATAGATGTTGATACCCCCAAAGTGTTATCACTTTAGTGAGTATGGGGCCTTAGATTGAGTTAGAGAGATTGGCCCTCTACTTGCAATTCCTGCTCAAATCATGAATCCTTTCTCCACCTCCAATAAGAGGTCATTCAGTCTCTTCTTGAAGACCTCCAATCATGGAGGCAATCCTTTCCATTTTGGAGCTTCTAATTCCTAAGATTTTCCTTATATGGAGTCAGATCTGCTTTCCTATGGTTCTGCCCTCTAGGACCTAGCAAAACAAATCTAATCCTTCTTATCGTTCCTCATATAAAAAAGTTCCAAGTCTTCTTTCCATCCTAGTCTCCTTTCTTTGGATTATCTAGCTTGTGAATATATCTTTTTAAACTGAAATACTCAGAATTGAACACAGTGCTCCAGATGGGATTTGACTAAGGGAGAGTGCAAGGGGAACCATCATCCTCACTCTGGATATTATGATTCCATTTATACTATCTAGTAGATAGAGCCTCTAAGGAATAGAACACAGACCAAGTACATTTTGAGGTGGCGGGATTGGGAACTGATGAGGGCAGGACTGGGTAGGGCACTAGATACATTAAAGTAGGGTATTGGTGGAGAGAGGAAGGGAAGGATAGAGGTCAAAAAAGAGAAAAAGAATTTATTTAAAACTCTAGGGTAGATGAGTGTATATGACAAATTTAACAACGTATATTTCTTAGTATTTTCAGAATCATCCAGGTTAATTTATTTCTCATTTTTCCCTTCCTACTCTCATGTTTTCCTTTCAATTCAAAGAATCCTAGACTCACAGGTGATTAGGACTATAAGGAACCTTAAAACATAATATGCTAGAGTTGGAAGAGACTTTAGAGATCTATAAAGGATATAATAAGGGATTGTTAGGGTTTTGAAATTTTAAAAAATATTTTGATTACTGTATTTCAATATAATTGGTTTTCTTTGGAATGTTAATGTATTTCACTTTATGCATTTAAGAACACTATTCTGAGAAAGGGACCATGGGCTTTACCACACTGCCAAAGTGGGGTCTGTGACACAAAAAAGATTAGGAATTACTGTTCTAAGCCAACTGCCTTATTTTTACAGATGAGATCACAGCGAATTAACCGAGTTGGGACAAGAAGCTTGGTCTCCTAACCACCAGGGAGGCATTCTTTCCAAGCAAGTTCATTTTCTGTACCTACTTATTCAAATCCTTCCCATTCTTCAAAATCCAGTTCATATCTGATGATCTTTCTTCTTTACTTAAAACCTATGCTGAGGACCATCTCCAGTCATTCTGATCTATATCTTGCCACTGGACCCAGATGACTCTGGAGGAGAGAGTGAGGCTGGTGACTCTTCAAGAAGGAAGGACAAACAATGATCTGTGAGTCATAGTAGCTGCCCCACTGGAGCCCAGCTGCCAATTCCAGTTGGACAATATAACTCCTTTCTTCCTTCTTTTTTCTTTCTTCCTTTTCTCCTATCTTTTCCTTCCTCCTTCCCTGTTTCCCTGTTTCCCTCCCTGTGTCTACATGGGGAATCATACCCTTACCTGTGGGTATTTTGCCCAAAGGAATATAAATTTTGATTGCTGAAGTCTCTTGACATATCTTGGGGTTTACAAGATAGATTTCTTTTCTAAGGACCATGCCTTAAATCAGGGATGAGTAACCTGCATCCTCAAGGTCACATATGGCTCCCTAAGTCCTCAAGTATAGCCCTTTGACTGAATCCAAACTTTATAGAATAGAACATTCAAAGAGCTGCACTTGAGGACCTAGAGGGCCACATGTGGAGTCAAGGCCACAGGTTCCCCACCCCTACAACCCAAATCACTCTTGCTCTCGTTGATTGGTAACAATTGGTTAACAAGCTTCATTGGGCATTGTTTGGGGCTATGATGACTCAGAGTGAGTGTAAATAGCAATTGTTTCTGCTTTGACCAGAAACCTTAAGGGTCTTCCCTTCCTAAAATAATTTTGGGTTTTTTTGTTGGTTGGCTTTTTGACTAGGTAAAAGAGGCCATTCTCCGCCTTATTTCTTACCTACCCTTAATCACTGAATGGGTGTTTCCTCAATCAAAATGAGACTTGGGAAAGATCTTAGCTTAAAAAGGCCATGGTCTTCCACTGCATCTGGGGCCATCTGGGCCATCTCCAGTCATCCTGACCTATATCTTGCCACTGGACCCAGATGGCTCCAGAGAAGAAAGTGGGGGTGGTGATTTTGCATGGTTCTCCCTCTCTTAAATCCAATTCACTTGCAATTCATGACATCACCTTCCTGATTTCATTGTCCTCATTCTAGAACCGAACAAGAGGAAGACAGTGGGCTGGGTTGCTATTGGGATTGTAGAGTTACTTTAATGATAATTACTTTAATGATAATTAATACTTTAAGCTTATGGTGAAGACAACAATATATCTTTTTAATAACATTGTAGTGTGTGTATGTGTGTGTGTGTGCATGTGTGTTTTACCCTGAGAAGAACAGTTTATCAACACATGCATAATATCCAGTTCAAGGAGAAGAAAGTTCAGTTCCCACTCCTGTATCTTCCTTCTCATTACTATTCCCCAAGAATTTCAGCCACATATAATAAAGCCTGCCAAAAGGACACTACACAATGTGTTTCCTACTTCATCTGCCTCCTAACATTGCATGGAATGCAGCCCCTAGGACAAACAGATATTTGCATGTTAGAATTTGCTTCTCTAGGGCAGAGAGAACATTGAGGCTGAACAAAATAGGATCACCTTGGACTGAGAGAGTATTCCTTCAGCCACTGAGTTTTTAACAAAATATATAATGTAAATAGATTGTAGTTGCAAGGCACAAAACTTCACCCTTAAAATCATGCTTCACCCTAAGCAGGGCAATTGCCATGAGAAAAAAATGGAATAATTTTAAAAATAAACATGGGGAGCAAGAATCTCAGAGCTCCGAAAAATATTGATATTAGAAAGTTAACAAAATTCCCAAACAGACTCCTATTAATCCAAATCAACTCTTCTCATCCATCTCCAGCCTGCCTTAAGGGAGAGTCAAGTCCTAGCTCTCATCAAGCTTATTTTCTGCGTTTATGCCTACTGTAAACAATGGCAGGTTCAGATTTACTGACCAATAATGTACAATCATTTGGGTTTATTCAGAAATAGAATAACTAGTAGACAGGGGGATGAACTGTTGTCACTTGAAAGTTACTTAAGGTAGAGATTTATCTCTTGTCAGGTTATGATATTCCTTGCTGTCTAAAAGTCTTTGAAATGATTAGCTAAAAGCAGAACCTGCTAGGAGTTGCTGCATCAATTCAGAGAAGAACAGAGAAGCAAATTTCTTTTTTTTTATGATAATTTTATTTATTTTCCAACCTTTATAAAAGTAGGAAATATTCAGAAATAACCATTGAATAATAGCTAAAGACAACACAAAAACATGCACAGTGTATTTAATCTTATAATAATAATCACAAAAATGTTTTAAATAATTTTATTTAAGAGACTGCAAGTGGAGTATGCAGTATTTAAATGTTCTTTCACTCTTCAAATTATCTGACATTATATCCAGAACAGAATTTGTGCCTCCATCAATGCTTTCCTCATCAGAGGAAAAGAGAGAGAGAGCCCAAAATGTCACAGAGAGAGCCTAAAATGCTTTAAAAAAATCCATTACATTTTAAGACTATTTTCAATATCTTTTTCTATAGATCAAGAAATCCATTTATTCAAGGTTACTTATGGAGAACTAGTCACAGAGAAATCATATTGTCTTCTCAAAAATTAAAGTATTTAACTGTTCTTGGCATTCCTATATATGATAGCATGGGTTTTTTACATTTGCTTTTACTGGAAACATACAAAATTCATGGGCTTAAAGTTCATGAGATATTGAAAAGTTCAATAAAGAACTATCACTAATAAATGTTGCATCAAAATGAGACAAATTATAAGGGTGCTGTAACCTTTCTGTTTGAATTCTACCTGACACAGACACTTGCAGCTATAACCATAATGCAGGCCTACAAAACAAGGCCTGTGGGCTGCTTGTGGCCCACCAAAGTAGCCCACAGGTGATATGTTGTACAAGTCTGCCATAATATAACCTAAAAAAAACACAACTGGAAGAATGGACAAAGCAAGAGGGGAGAGAGGGGGTGGGGGAGAGAGAGAGAGAGAGAGGGAGAGAGAGAGAGAGATTGAATGGCTGCCTAAGTATTTTGAATCAAGAACCAGTAACTATAGTTAACTATTCATAGGAACCATCCTATGATCAGGATGACTGTCTTAAGTGAATCATCGGAAAAAAAACTTACGCAAAAGAGTCACTAAAACAATAAAGATAACAACCCTAGTTTTTAGAGTAAGGGAATTTGAACAAGTCACTTCTGGACTGCAGTTTCTTCACTAGTAAAATGAGGGTGTTGAAAGTAGATGACCTCTGGGATTCTTTCCAGGTCAAAAATATTTGTGATTCTTTACTCAAAATATAGTCCTCAGCATGAAATCTCAACTCTTATTTAAATATAATTTCCATTTATTTTTAAATGGGTGTTATAGACAAATAGTTGTAAATTACACATGACCCTTTAAGTTTTAATATATTTCAATTACTTACTTTTCAAGGATCAATGATTCCTAGAAACAAAAAAGTAATCACAATAATAATTATACTATAAAGAAATATTTAGTCACTTCATCCTCTTTTTAACATGATATACTGAAAACAGATGTACAATGAATTTTGCTTGCAGAATTCATAAGAGTTTAATAGCAAATATGTTTATAAAATCACTGAGCTGAAATGAATTTACAAATTAGTATTTAGCAAAATATGGATATGTATTTTCAAAATGTTAAGAACTAGGAAAATCAATTAAAATATTGGGGGAGGGGGAAACATTATCTAACAAATTTCAGGGGAAAATGTCATACCAACATATATTTAAACCTAGTTTCTCCAGTTGAAATTCAATACATTCTTCTTCCATTTTCTACCTATTTTTGAAGGCAGAGGGCCAAAAATTAATATGGAATACTTCTGAATATTTACCAAACAAAACCAAAGATTCAATTTTTCCTTTTTTCCTTTATTTGAGGACTTTGATCCTTTTTCTGGTTAGGCTTCCCAGAGAGCATTTCTTACAAATCTTGAAGTAGCAACTTCATCCAGTTTGACAGTCATTCTCTTGTCTATAATTTCTTTGAATCTGTTCATATATATTCTTATTCTACCTATTTTCTGCTTTATTGGATGTTCCTTTGTATTAACGGCTTGAATGGTCAAGTAAACCCAAAACATTGAATTCAATGTATAAGCAGAGATGAAATTCAACTTGACCTGTTCAAGTGGATCCAGCTTTTGCCGTAATATTTCTAGAAACTGACATCATGGTCTTTAGTATTTCATCTGTAGAATGAAGGGAATTCTCAAATGCTGACAGTCATGATTTTCTGTTGAATAGTCTACTCCAATAATATCTTTTTCTGCCATGCTAACTCATCTGGCACTTGCTCCTCTGGAGGAAGCTGACCATGGCCGAGAAACAAATTTCATACACTCAAATGAAGCTAAAGAGAGAGTTAAATAAATACACAAACTGGCACAAGCATGTTGTCATGAGGGATAAATGCAAAACCACGTAGTGCTCAAAACCCAACATTGGAAACCTCAATTTCTTTATGTAAAAAAATATATATATAAACAAGTAATAGGAAATATAAGGTAATATAAAACTTGAATTTTGGCTTCAGAGATCCAAGATAATATTTCCCTAGTATGAGGCTAAAGCTGCTTTGCTTTGTTTTGATTTTTGAAAAGTCTACTGCATTTAATAAATAAAGATTTTTGCTTTGTTAAAGCTTGAGCATTAGTATAACAACTAGGCAGCTGGTAATTAGATTCTCTTTTCTTGGAAGGCACAGAAAAAAAGGCTTGACGGCCATTTTTTTGGAGGAAAAATAACTGAGTTAGAATCTTCTGGGTTACTTATAGGAATTTTTAGAAATTGAAGGGGGAAAAGAAACATTGTTTTCAAAAGTTTCATACTTACACTTCATTCCATTCTCAAACAGAAATGTGTTTGAGCATTCAGCAAAACTATAGTGTTTTCCAAATGAGGGTTCATGATTTAACTTCTTTGGTCAGTGAGGAAGTATTACCCATTTAATTGCATCCCCCCAGGAAGGACAGCGCACTGATATATTTCATCTATAAACTTTAGTGTAAAATATGTGTGTACAAAATTTTTTTGTTTTCTATTTTACTCAAATCCAGCAACAAGTATCTATGTATGCATAGATGTGAATTCTCAGAACTGGACTGTGTCCATTTCCTGATTTGAGTTAGGATTATATTGTTTTTTTCTGCAGAGTTGCTCATGACAAGTTGAAATGGTTCTTGAACTTGTTCTGTGGCAGAGTGTAGTGCCTACGGTGGCCATGAATATCCCAGCGCAGTTCTGAATTATGAAATACAACAGACTCACCACATGGAAGACAAAACCAAAACATTTATTCTGACACCAGAAATCCAAATCCATCATAGTAACAAAAATCTATACGTAATAAAAATGTAGAGAACACCATCCCCAAACCTTCTCCCCACTAGGCTTCCCACAAACCAGCTCAATGAAACAAATCACCAAGAAGCTATTTCACTCACTCTAACCAGCTGCCTGCTTGCCTGCATCTTTTCTAGCTCTGATTACTCTCATGACTAACTTCCTCTCAGCTCTGTTCTAGCTCCAGCACTTCCTGTTCCACCCTTTCTGTTCCACTCATTCAACAAACTCCTCCCACCACAGGCTCCATATGACTCAGACTTCCACATGACCCAGGCAGGTCTCAAGGGCCTAATAATGAATGGGACAGATCTTCTCATTTAAATTACCATTACAGAAGGTGACTCAGCAGTACCAGATTTTAAACTGTGTTATAAAGCAGTAATCGTCAAAACAATTTGGTACTAGCTTAAAAAAAAAGAAAGTGGTGGATCATTGGAATAAATGACCATAATTACCTAAAGATCCAAGATCTGGGGATAAGAAATCATTATATGACAAAAATTACTGGTAGAACTGGAAAGCATTAAAGATAAGGTAACAATGGGTAGATAGATGATTTAGATATAAAAGATGACATGAAAGCAAATTAGGGGTGAATGGAATAGTTACCTCTCAGATATGTGGATAAGGAAAGAATGTATGACCAAACAAGAGGCAGCATTAGAGAATGTAAAATAGGTAATTTGGATTATATCATATTAAACAGGTTTTGCACTAATAATAGAGTCAAGATTAGAAGGAAAGCAGGAAACTGCTGGGGAAATTTTTACAGAATGTTTCTCTGATAAATACCTCATTTCTCAAATATGTAGAGAACTGAGTCAAATTTATAAGAATACAAGTCATTCCCCAATTGCTAAATGGATATGAATAGGCAATTTTCAGAAGATATCAAAACTATCAATAGTCATCTGAAAAAATGCTCTAAATCACTATTGATTAGAGAAATGCAAATTAAAACACCCCTGAGATACTACCTCACACATATCAAATTGGCTAATGTGACAGAAAAGGAAAATGACAAATGTTGGCGGAGATGTGGAAAAATTGGGACACACACACTGTTGGTGGAGTTATGAAACTGATCCAACCATGCTGGAGAGCAATTTGGAACTATGCTCAAAGAGCTATAAAACTGTGCATACCCTTTGACCCAGCAATACCACACAACTAGGGCTGTATCCTAAAGAGATTAAAAAAAGGACTTCTATGACAAAAATATTTAGAGCAGCTCTCACTCTGACATGGGTGTGTGTGGATCATCATTTCTACCTTCACATACATCTGTTTTTTTCCCCTCACATTCATTTGTAAGATATCCTCTGGCCTGAATTACTGCTATAACCTTTCTGTTGTTTTCTCTGCCTTATTTGTCCACATTCCAAACCATCTTCCATCCAGCTGCCAGGTGGTTATTTTCCTAAAGAGCAAATCTGTCCGTGTCATACACAGATTCCTCCTGCTATAATTGTTTCCTATTAACTCTATAATCAAACCTAAAATTCTGTTTAACTTTCGAAGCTCTTCCCAACCTTGTCCCTGTCTGTCTTTCCATTCTTTTTCCATTTCAATTCTCTCTATGTATTTTGGGATTTAGCTATAGTAACCTTTTTGTTCTTGAACAGTCATTAAACATTTATTAGATGTCTACTATGTGCCGAGCAGTGTGTTAAGCACTAGGAATACAAAGAAAAGCAAAAGGCAATCTCTGCCCTCAAAAAATACACAATCTATTGAGGAATATCACATGCAAACAACTATGTAAAAGTGAGTTCAGATCTGAGCTCTTCTTCCTCTGTCAGGCCCTTTGTCAGGCCCTCAGGAGGGAGGTCTTGCCAGTTCCTGTATCCACAGGCACGTCTCTCATGGTATCTGATAGTAGACCTTTGTTAGGAGAATTCAGGTTGGTATTAAGGCTGGCAGGATCCATGTCTGGACCTTATGAGGGGCAAAGGCTAAGGCCAACCTTGGATCCATTGCTTTCACTGGAGCCCAGAAAACTTGGAGCTGGTATAGCCTCCACCACTGCCCATGAGTGTGGGATGTGACACAGTAGAAAGTCAGAGCATTCCATTGGACCTTCATGATGTGAGAAGACTGAAAGGAAAGCCTCCAGCATGTTGGATGGACACATATGGAGAACTTATGGGAAGACACACACAAAAGCTGCACAAACTGGACAAATGTGGATGGGTTGTGATCTGCATTCTCATAGCCGTAACACTGAGATGGCAGGTCCTTTTGAATGTATGAGTGTTTTCTTCTACCAACCTAGGAAATGTATACATTTTTATCAGTGGTTGTTAATGCAGTCGTGCTGTGCGGCTTTGATTCTCAGTCCAGGTGGTCCTCGGGTGGTCTAACTTGCTGAGATGCAGTCAAACTGGTAGTTTAGGTCTTTCAGCATTTCTTAAACTATGGAGTTGCAACCCACAGTTTAAGAGGTACTGAAAGGGTTCTGAGTGGAAAAAGTTTAAGAAACCCTGGTCTGAGACAGCACAACCATTAGTAAACTTTCAGGCGTAGCCTGATGAAGAATCCAAAGTTTCTTCCCCTAGGTTCCAACTTGGCAAGGAGTAGTATTTCTCACCTCATGGTCTTGAGATTGTCCTCTTGAGGGAAAAAAATGTGCCCCACACATGTTGGCACCCTGAGTCAAACCAAATTCTGACGGTTCTTTATTAGTTTGGAGTTCTTTCCCAAAATGTTCTTTTTATTGCATATCTGTGAATACTGGAATACTACTGTCTCCAAAGAATTTAAGATGAGTATCATGCAAAGGACAATGGAAGGACACGTCGTAGACACATGATAAATTATTCAAGAGAAGTGGTATGTAAAAGGACAGGATGAACAGTGTGAATCATCGTCAGTATCTATTCAATATGAAGAGAACCAGAGCATATGAGGAGGGCTGCATAGTTTGGGTTTCTCCTTGTGTTAAACTAAGGGAGGTCATAGATGAACATTACATGGGGTAAGTAGATATGGGTGTGTTTCAATCTGCAAAATTGTATGCAGGGCGCAGATCAATGGAATTACAGATCCATTGGAGTTTGGAATATCATAACATGTTTTTCCTTGGCTATTTCTTTCTCTTTGGCATTTCTATTTGTTAGTTATTTTGAGAGACAGAAGAGGAACTTGGCTGTGAGAAGTGATTGCTTTTTCTCTTATATTAATAACCCAATTATTAATATTGGGGAGATTTCAGGACTTTTCCCCTTTCTATGTTCTCATTCTCTGCTAGGTCAAATTAGCCTCTGAAAATTAGGGCTGGAAATGAGATTGGATTTAACATTTTCCCCAATCTTTTTTCAGACTCCCACCAAACAGGGAAAGCCCATTATGTTCTACTCTAGTTTGGGGAGGGGAGAAGGTGGAAGTGGGGAGAGATCCTTTGTATAGATTGTCCATAGGGGTGGTCTGGGAGTAAGAGTACATAATCAAAATCATTGGGGGGGGGGGCATGTGGACATGGGCAGCCCCTCATTAGAATAAGTTCACTTATCATAATATTCATTCTCCTAATTAATTGCTAATCAGTCAGTTGATTGCTATCAGTCAGAAACACCCACTATTCCAAGGGCATATAAGCATAGGCCTCTATGATCTATCCTGGTTCAAGAGAGATGGCTAAATGATCATCCTTTTATTAATTATTCATTAACCATAATTAACAAAATCATTAATTATCCAGAAATTATGTCTCTTAAATTTTCACATGTCACATGACTCTTTTTAAAACCTCTCATTCTGCCATTTTGACTGCAAATCCCTATAACATGTCTATTACAATTTTTAAAATCTGTTTAAGAAAGTATAAAAACAAACAGCCACCAGCCTAGGAGTAAATTATAATATTTTTAGAACTAGGAAGGAACTTAAAAGTCCTTTATTCCAAAATACTTCTTTCACCGTGGAGGAGACAAATGACTAGAGAAGGAAATTTATATTCCTAAGGTTATATAGTAAATAGTGACAGAATATTTAGCATGCTAAATACTCCATACTAAATCATAGGTAGAATCAGGGAAAAACAAGAAACTAGAACTAAGGAAGGGAAAAAAGGTAGATAAGTAGGCAAACCCAGAGAAGCATGAGGAAAGGGGCCTGACTTAGGGAGGAAGATATATCTAAAGAGAATCTTGAGAAAGAAAATGATTCAAAGGCATATTAAAAGAAAACTATAGGAGAGAAAGAGGAAGGAAAGGGAACTTGAAGAAACCAGAATCAACCAGCTGACTAAACTCTCGCACCATCCCCAGGGAATAGTTTGATCTACCTTGGACCCAGATCCACAAGGGAGATAAGCCCCATCCTTCTCAAATCATTGTTTGTCAAGTTTTCTCAGGTTATCTCATTTTTTCACTTCTCAGGGTACAGTAGAAGTACACTAATTCAAACTCTACACAGCTCTCCTCTTTTTGTTTTTATGATAGATTGTGTGTATTCGTCCTTTATTGCCAAAGAAGACCATGCCATCAGAGAAATGATGACATGACTTGTTTTGAGTGAGGGAGGGCTGTGCAGGTCACCAGCCTCACTTGTCCTCCAGAGCCATCTGAAGCCAATGACCTGATATTCATCAGGATGACTAGAGATGACCCAGGATGAGGCAATTGGGGTTAAGTGACTTGTCCAAGGTCACACTGCTATTGAGTGTCAAGTGTCTGAGGTGAGATTTGAACTCAGATCCTCCTGACTCCTGCACTAGTGCTTTATCCACTCCACCACCTAGCTGCCCCTTATGGTAGATTAGTCTTTTGTCATATACATGTCACTTTCTTAGAAGAAATTTCATTCAGCCTGATATTTCCATCACCCATAATAAAATTGGGGTACTCGTTTGATTATAGCCGATGACTATCTATTCTAGCATTCTGGCTTGAGATTTCTGATCAACGCAATGACAAGTAATTATTTCAAAGGGCTGATGGTGAAATACACTCCTTGCCACAAAGGTAGTATAAACAGAAGTGTGGAATGAGGCATATATTATAAGACACGTCAATGTGTCAATTTATTTTAACTCTATTACAAGGGAGGGCCTATTGGAAAGGGTAGTCATTGAGAAATGACAGAAATAAAGAAAAAGAGCATCAGTAAAGTTTGGTTTTTTTTTTTAAAGATATGAGTTATGGGACTTGAAGATGATGATTTGGGAAGCTATGGTGTTTGGAGAAACTTCAACATGAGGGCTGAAGTCACCAAATATAAAGGCAGGGATGGTGTGGTAGAGGAAGACTTCAAACTTGCTAATAAATTTTCTTTTAGAAAGGTAGAAGAATGATTTATAAGCCAACAGGTGATGGCAATAAGGATCCTTGAACTGCTTGATATGGATGGATGGAGTAAACCTCAAAGTAGGAGAGGTTACTTAGTGTTTTTCTTTCCAGAGCAGGAAATACTGGGAAGATCATAGGCAGTAAGGAGAATACTGATACCTTTCCCTGGCATAGTGTGATGCTAGCATAAGTGAAGCAATGGTCAGAATTGTCAAGGAATATGTCTCATGGAAAAGGCAAAGGTTTTTTTTGAACTCCAGAAGATCCAAAATGTAAAAGAAAAAATATCTAAGATGAATGAATTTAAAAATTAAAAAGAATTAGCTTTGGAACTCTTAAAATACTGTATAAGTCAATTTACACACATTATAAGCTTAGGTTTTCTGGCAAACTTATTTAGCATAAGTAGGATTTGAAAGCAAAATAATCATCTCTTCAACAGTATTGGGTACCACCTGCTGTCAAATAGGAAGAACTGCATGCAGAAATAAGAACCTGACACATCCACTGAGCATCTTAGAAAATCTTACATGACTGGAGTTAGGAAACTACTTATTTCTTTATATTTTCCTTTTTAAATTTGAAACAAATACCAAAGAAGAGCATTTCCATATACATATACAGATGAAAAAGATGACTCTATGAAATCATGAATCTTCATTTATACCACTCACTTAAAAAAGCATTACTTTCCTTTTTTGTAAATAGTATTTTATTTTTTCCAATTATACATAAAGATAGTTTACAACACTCATTTTTATAAGACTTTTAGTTCTGGAGTTTTTCCCCTTCTTACCCTCTCCCCAAGATGGCAAGTAATCTGATATAAGTTCCACAACTACATTGCTTTCAAATCTGTCCAGTTTGTGGGTGTTTCTTTCTGAATTTCCTTTTGTTCTCTTTTGTGCATTTTTAAAATGTTATAATAGATTTACTATTATTGTCATCACTATTGCTACCCCTACCCACCAATTAAAAAAAACAAGTGAAGAAATAAAAACTCCTTATAACCAATAAACATAGTCAAGTAAAATGAATCCACACATTAGTGTTTCAACTCTCCCACATTTACTCCACCATTTATCATCTTCCTGTTTTGTCATGTTGGCTAATCTGATAGGTGTGATGTGGTACCTCAGAATTGTTTTGATTTGTATCTCTCTAATCAATAGTGATTTAGAGCATTTTTTCTTATAACTATAGATAGCTTTAATTTCTTCCTCTGAAAACTGCCTGTTCATATCCTTTGACCATTTATCAATTGGGGAATAACTTGTGTTCGTCTACATTTGACTCAGTTCTCTCTATATTTTAGAAATGAGGCCTTTATCACAGACACTAGTTGTAAAAATTCTTTCCCAGTTTTCTGTTTCCCTCCTAATCTTGGTTGCATTGTGTTCGTGCAAAAAACTTTTTAATTTAATGTAATCAGAGTAGAAGCTAAAAAAAAAAAAAGAAAAATCAAGAATCAATCCAACAAATTCAACAGAATTAAAAGCAGAAGAAAATGTAAAATACCTCACAGGAAAAACAAATGACCTGGAAAATAGATCCAAGAAAGACACTATCAGAATCATTCGACTACCTGAAAGCCATCATCAAAAGGAGGACCTAGACAGTATCTTTCAAGAAATTGTCAAGGAAAACTGCCTTGATGAACAAGAGGGCAAAATGGGTGATGAAAGAATCCACCAATCACCTCAGGAAAGAAATTCCAAAATAAAAATTTCCAGGACCATTATAGCCAAATTTCAGAATTATCAGGTCAAAAAAGTGGCCAGAAAGAAACAATTCAAATATCAGGGAGTCACAATCAAGATCACATAGGACTTGGCAGCTGCAACGTTAAAGTATCAGAGGTCATGGAACATGATATTCTGGAAGACAAAGGACCTAGTACTACAACCAAACATAAAATACCCAGCAAAATTAAGCATATCCCAGGGGAAAAAATTGTCGTTCAGTGAAACTGAAGTATTTCAAGCTTTCATAAGGAGACCAGAACCAAACCAAAAATTTGAACTATCAATTCCCAAGAGAATATAAACAGGTAAAAAGGGAAAAGAAAACATAAGGGATTTCACAGAGCTAGAAACTATTTACTTCTCTATACAGGGAGTTGATGCTTGCAATACTTTTTTAATCATTATTTCATTTGTTTTCAGTATTCTACAATCACTTCCATAGACCTTAGATTTTTTTGCCCTCCATCCCTCCTCTTCCTTCCCTCCTACCTCTGCACTCCTACCCTGAGATGGTATACAATTTTATATAGGTTCTACATATACATTCCTATTAAATGAATTTTCACCTTAGTCATGATACATAGAAGAATTAAAATGAATGGAAGAAATCATAAAACAAAACAAAATGCAATACAAAAGAAAATGATCTGCTTCATTTTGCAATCAAATTCCATAGTTCTTTCTCTGGATGTGGAAGGCATTTTGCATTAAGAAACCGTTGGGAATTTTTTAAGTCTTTGCATTGCAAGGAAATACTAAGTCTACCAGAAAAATTCCTCATACACTGTCACATCTTTTGACCATTTATCAATTGGGGAAGATACTTGCAATTCTTAAAAATTATGTCATTAATAATACAACTAAAAAGAATATACACAGACAGAGGGTATATAAAGGTGAATTTGAGGGAATGACATACAAAATTAAAGGATGAGAAAGAGGAGTACAATGGGTGCAAAAGGAAGGGAGAAGCAGAATGGGGTAAATTATTTCACATGAAAAGGTGGGAAAGACCTATTACAGTGGAGAAGAAAATGGGAGTGTGGGCAATGATCATTGCTTGAACTTTACTTTCTTCAGTATTGACTCAAAGAGGGAATCATATACACAATCAGGTGAATATAGAAATCTATCTTACCCAACAGGGAAGTAAGAGGGGAAGAGCTTAAGTAAAAGGTGGGAAGGATTTGGGACTGACCGTAGTTCAAGGGAGGTGGGAAACAGAAGCAAAACACTGGTGAGGAGGGAAAGGGTAAAAAGAGAGAGAGGACAAACAGAAGGGAGAATAGGATGAAGGGAAACACACAGGCAGTAATCATATCTGTGAATGTGAATGGGAAGAATTCTCCTATAAAACAGAAGCAGATAGCAAAGTGAATCAAAAACTAGAATCCTACAATATGTTGTTACAGAAATAGACAGCAAAACTATACTACTGGGGAACCTCAACTGTTCCTTCTCAGAACTCAAGTTCAACCAAAAAATAAACATGAAGGAAACTAATGAGGTAAATGTGTGTTTATCCTTCATTGCCGAAGAAGACCATGCCATTAGAGAAATAATGACATGACTTGCACTTGACTTTGTTTTGAGTGAGAGAGGGCTGTGGAGGTCACCAGCCTCACTTCTCCTCCAGAGCCATCTGAATCCAGTGACCAGATATTCATCAGGATGACTGGAGATGACCCAGGATGAGGCAAATGGGCTTAAGTGACTTGCCCAAGGTCACACAGCTAGTGAGTGTCAAGGGTCTGAGGTGAGATTTGAATTCAGGTCCTCCTGACTCCTGCACTAGTGCTCTATCCAATGTACCACCTAGCTGCCCTTGACGAGGTGAATAGCAAATATATAAAGAAATAAGAAATACAAGCCATTCCCTAACTGTTAGATGATCAGAGAATAGGAATAGGCAGTTTTCAGATGAAGACATCAAAGCAATCTATAGACATATGAAGAAGTGCTCTAAATCACTATTGATTAGAGAAATGCAAATTAAAACACTTTTGAGGTACCACCAAACACCTATCAGATTGACTAATGTGACAAGAAAGGAAAATGATAAATATTGGAGAGGATGTAGAAAAATTGGGGCACTAATGCACTGTTGGTGGAGTTGTGAAATGATCCAGCTGTTGAGAGCAATTTGTAACTATGCCCAAAGGGCAGCCAAACTGTATATACACAGAGAGCATAAAAAAAGAAAAGGATCTACATGTGCAAAAATATTTATAGCAACTCTTTTTGTGGTGTCAAAATATTGTGAATTGAGAGGATGCCCACCTACTGGGGAATGGCTGAACAAGCTGTGGTATATGAATGTAAAACAGTACTATTGTGCAATAGGGAATGATGAACAGGCAGATTTCAGAAAAACCTGGAAAGACTTGTATGAACTGATGCAAAGTGAAATGAGTAGAACCAGGAAAACACTGTACACAGTATCAGCAACATTGTGTGATGAGCAACTAGGAATTACTCAGCTCTTCTCAGTAACACAGTGACCCAAGACAAGCACAAAAGACTCAGAAAGGAAAATGTTATCCATATCCAGATAAAGAACTGATGTGTTTTAATGCAGATGGAAGCATATTTTTTTCACTTACTTTATTCTTTGTCATGGTTTTTTTTCCTTTTGATCTATTTCTTCTTTCATAACTAACTAATATTGAAATATGTTTACAAAATAATACACATATAAACTATATAAAACTGCCTTCCATTCTTAGAAGAGGTGAGAGAAGGAAAGGAAAGGAGGGAGAAAAACTTGGAACTCAAAATCTTGTAAAAATAAATGATAAAAATTTTCTTGACATGTAACTGGGGAAAAATAAAATACTATTAATTTCAAAAAAGAATATTGCATTTCATGATCTCCTCTCATTTATAGCAGAAGCTGCCTGGTCTTGTGTAAATTGAATATGGTCTTTTGGTACTTAAATCTGCTTCTTTCTGGATGTTTTTAGTATTTTTTCAGGATAATTATAGCATTCTCAAGACCTGGGAGCTCTTGATTTGAAGTATGACATTACTGGGATTTTTCTTTTTTTGGAACTCTTTCAGGAGGTGATCAGTGAATTATTTATATTTACCTTGCCCTCTGATTCTAAATAGATCTAGATAGTTTTGATTTATGATTTCTTGAAATAAGATGTTCAGATTTTTTTTTTAAATCACGGTTTGGGAGGGTCTCCTTAAATTGTATTATTAAGCAACAATCATCAAAACTACTTGGTACTGGCTAAGAAATAGAATAGATCAGTGGAACAGGTTAAGTATGCAAAACACAATAGTCAATGACTATAGTAATCTCTACCATTTGATAGTAAGCTTCCAGCTTCTGGGATAAGTACTGACTAACAAAAACTGAAAAAAAAATAGTATGGCAAAAACTGGGCATAGACCAAGATCTTATACCCTACACTGAGATAAAGCCAAAATGGGTACATGATTTAGATATAAGGGCTGATACTCTAAGCAAACTAGGAGAGCAAGGAATAATTTATCTGTCAGATCTATGGAGAAGGGAAGAATTTATGACCAAAAAAGAGATAGAGAATATTATCATTATGAAATTACGAAGTGGATGATTTTGATTATATTAAATTGAAAAGTTTTTGCACAAGCAAAGCCAATGCAATCAAGATTAGAAGAGAAGCAGAAAGTTGGGGAACAATTTTTACAACCATTATCTCTAATGAAGGCCTCATTTCTGAAATATATAGAGAACTGAGTAAACTTTATAAGAATACAAGCCATTCCCCAGTTGATAGAAGGTCAAAGGATCTGCACAGGCAGTTTTCTGATGAAGAAATTAAAGCTATCTATAGTCACATAAAAAATGCTCTAAATCACTATTGATTAGAGAGATACAAATCAAAACAACACATCACATCAATCAGATTGGCTAACGTGACAAAATAGGAAAATGATAAATGTTGGAGAGGATGTGGGAAAATTGGAACACTAATGCATTATTGGTGGAGTTGTACAATGATCCAACCATTCTGGAGAGCAATTTGGAGCTATGCCCAAAGAGCTATAAAAATGTGTATACCCTTTGACCCAGCAGTACCATATCCCAAAGAGATTATAAAAATGAAAAAAGGACTCACATATACAAAAATATTTATAGCAATTCTCTTTGTGGTGATCAAGAATAAGAAATTAAAGGGGTCCCCATCAATTGGGGAATGGTTGAACAAGTTGTGGTATACGGATGTAATGGAATACTGTTGTGCTATGAAATGATGAGCAGGTGGTCTTCAGAAAAACTTAGAAATACTTATATGAACTGATGCTGAGTGATCTGGCTAACTCCATACAGGAATGGTCAGACTTAAATACATTTTACCATGAGAAAGGAATTCTCTTAGTTGAACAAACTGTAAATTTAGTGAGACAAGACACTTAACAAACTAGTGTCAGTTGAAGTTATGATTCCAGGCTGTGTGAATAGTGTATGTCTCTGTGACACAAGATAAAGAGAAAATCCCATCACTGGTTGCAGGTATCCTGTCATAAACAGGTCTGTGAAATTGTTGACACAGGAAAGGGTATATTTAACAAAACTGACAAAGTTTCGATTGAAATTATGACCCAGGATACTGTGCTTTCTTCAGTCCCATCTGGCTTTGTTGACATGGGAAGAGGCATTCTCTGAGTTTACTCCAGGAAACAAAGACTATTAGTTCCAGACTTTTCTTAATTAAAGCTCTGGCCCTTATTAAAGTTTCAAAATTTCTATTAAATGATTATCACTCCCTTTCCTATTGGTCTCTTGTGCATTTCAAAGGTAGAAGAAGTTACTATATTTTGTTATTTGATTTCTGCTTTATTTATTCAGTTTAGTGCAAATTTCAGGGTTTGGCTGTCAGGTATCTGGGAGTACAGCATTTTACCTCCTCTTCAGGGAGTGATTTTGGCCAGATGTCTGAACATGGATTTAAAGGGGTTTTGGCATTCAAGTAGTTCAATTCTCTTATTTTATAAACAAGGAACTGGAGATCTGGAGAGGAAAAGTGTTTAATCTAAAGTTACAGTTAATGATTAAGTCAAGAATGAGAGCATACTGGACTACCACTACCCCTTTATTTACATTTTATTTCATTCAGTTCAATAACAATTCCAATCATATCATTTTGGAACAGTTCTTTTTACTCTTCTTGCCCAATAAAGACATCATGTTCTAGGTGTATGTTGGTAAACGTTTAACTAGCTTTCTGGAAAGACACAAAAGTACAACTGACATACTTTTAGATTTAACCTGCATTATTAATATTTCTTCATCACTTTCTTGAGTCTAGACAATCAACAAAACAATAAATTAAGCCAGGGGTGGGGAATCTGTGGCCTCTGGACCACATGAGGCCTTCTAGGTCCTCAAGTGTGGCGTTTTGATTGAGACCAAGTCAACAGAACAAATCCTTTTATTAAGGGAATTTATTCTGTGAAATTTGGATTCAGTCAAAGGACTACATTTGAGGAACTTAGAGGACCACATGTGGCCTCGAGGCTACAGGTTCCCCACCCTTGAATTAAGCCCTTATTTGTAGCTCTTTGCCAACTTCTTAAGTGAAAATGCTCATGTTGAAAATTTAAAAATCAGATCTCAGACCTGGGCAAGAGCTGGCTCGAGCACACCCCTGGGGTGCAACTCATTTTACCTTCTCTGAGGTTCAGCTTATTCATTTATTAAATGAATGAGGATTAGGCTAGGTGGCCTCTGAGGGTCCTTTTAGCTCTGAATCCTATTATTTGTATAATGAGTTAGTTCAATCAGTTAAAACAAGCATCTGTTAAGTGCCTACCATGTGCCAGTCCCTGTGCTAAGCACTGAGGTCACTAAAAAAATCTAAAGTCTATTATGATGTAGCCAGGGGCTTGCCTTTTAAGAACACCCAGTTTGACTTCCTCTACCACATTAGTAGAGGTGGTTTTGTTGGTTGGTTGTGTGATATTTAAAAGTGGTAGGATGAGTAACTCTTTTCCTTTCCACCAATCTTTTTATTCTCATTCTTTTAGATTATTCCTACCTTCTTTCCCCTGCTTTTACCTGTCTTTTACCCCAGACCAGAAAAATGGGTCTAGTGGTATTCCTTTCTATCCTCTGTTGTCCTTCTCAGTTTCAGCTGCCCGCAGTGTTCTCTACAGCCCAGGAGTCCAAACCATGACGACCTTGAAGCCAAGATTGAAGGTACGGACAGGCAGGAGAAGCCAGGGTGTTTTTTTTATTCCTGAGGGGGGGTGTCTTGGCTTTGCAGTTGGAAGTGAGACTATGCTCTATGGGAACTGAGTTAAACTATGAACCTAATCCTTTTTTCTCCCCAAAGATTGAGGTGATGCAAAGGGATGAGGATTATGACTCCCATGTTTTAGGGAGAATGAGTTTATAATTTGTAATTATGACTTATGAAGTACATTCCTTTGTAAAAGCTTTAATGTTACGATTGTATGATACTATTAATCCCTAATATGTATGTATTTACACATAGTATCATTTTATAATGCTTTTAAAATTTCTTTTATTCTCACAAAGCCTCTTGAAAGTGGTAGATTAGCACAGAAAGATTAACTAAAGCAAGTTGAAATGAATAAAGAAATTTATTTGTGATCACATAGCCGTTTGCTAGCAAAGCCTTGACTTCCAAACATTATTCCCACTACATGACACACTTCGGGCTCATTCAATATTTATTAAGTGCCTATTATCAGGGAACTTGGGTTCTTGTCCTAGTTCTGCTATTAAATAACTATATGATTTTGGGCAACTCACTTTCAGTTTTCTTATCTATAAAATGATGTTTGGCCTTGATATTATCCAGATTCCCTAGCAACTTTAACAGGAGGAATCACGGGATTTGCATAAAGAGTCCTCTGTTGGGCATTTAAAGCTCTTTTTTACCTTTTCAGTTCACTTAAATATTACCTCCTTCCATACTCTCTATGGTCTAGCCATAGTGACCTTGTGTTCCTCATGTGCTAATGCTCTTTCCCTTTGCGCTGTCTCCCATTCTTGGTATGCTCTTGCTTCACCCCTATACATCATAAAATCCTTGGTTTCCTTCAAGACTAAAGTCAAGGATACTTCGGGTATGTTTTCCTGTTTATCAAGCTGTTGATACTTTGTATCTGATTCATATACATTCGATATGATCTACATTCCCAATTACGGAGGGATTGTTTCATGTTTTGTGTTTATACCTCCAGCACTTCGCAAGTTGTCTGATAGCTTTGTAGCTTTAATTGTTGTAGGTTTAATAAAAGTTTGCTGAATGATGATTGGCTTCAGCTCTTCTAGAAGCAGAGCCCAGCCTTGGGTCACTGAAATTGAGTATGGATGGGGAGGTTGCTTCCAGTAGCTTACAAAATCCAGTCTCCACAGGACTCTACTTCTGGTAACTAGTTACCTGCCCACCCAGCAAAGCCAACTACGAGCCCAAGTTTGAGCTCACTTGGCCAGTTACATGGAAGAGGGAGGGCATTAGTATTCTTTCTAACAGGGTAGGACCATTTGGCCCCTCCCCAAGTGGGAGTGGCCTGCAATTGTTGACACCGTCTCCGTCACCAGCCGTACTTGCGCGCTGGGGGCTGAAAAGTGGTAGACTGCGCAAGTGACGTAATAGTCCCGCCCCCTCCACCGGTTGGTCCATCCAGAGAAAGGAGGGCGTGGCCTTAAGCTAGGACCCCATTGTTGTAGTCGCCTTCGCCGCTCGGCGTTTAGAGCCGCGGCTCAGGCAGTGCAGCGGACGCTCTGTTTTGGGGTCCTCACGCCGCCCTTCCACGTCTCCCGGAAGAGGGAACAGTGATAGTGGGGCTAAGTGGTGCCGGGGAGCTGCGCGAATTCCCTCGGCTCCCTCCTTCCTCCGGAGGAAGGAGGAAGCTGGAATAGGGGGAAAAAATAAGGAGAAAAGGAGGAGGAAGGCAGCCGCCCATCCCTTCGCTCCGGCCCGGGGACTGACGCAGTCAGGTGAGGCGGAGGCGCGGCCTGAGGCCTCTGCCCGGGTGGGCGGTTAACAGCTGACGCCGGACCCCTTCTTTGCTTAGCCAGGACCAAAAAGTGGGGCGCGTCACCCACCTCTTCCTTTCCCTGGCCGAGGCACCCCTGCTTCCCTCCCCCACCGGGGGTCTTTTCGCTCCTTCCTCGCCCCTCCAGGAGGACCCTTTTTAAAAGGTCAGGGGGCGGGGTCTTTACCTTTTTGTGAGGTGTGGACCCCTTTGGTCGGTGATGCCTAGGAACTCCCTTCTCAGAACAGTACTCTAAAAGGCATTAAGTGAAATAAATGGGGTTACAGTTACCCCTTACGTTGAAGTAATTACAAGATGTAATTTTCCCATCCAAGTTCACCCCCCCTCCCACTTCCGAAATCTATCTACAGACTCTCCGGGGGGGATGCCTGTGGACCTGAGGTTAAAAATTTCCTCTTAATGTTTTGTTCTGTAATGAGGTCACGAACTTAAAAATAGGCTTTTTGGTGATGGCCCTGGCTTAGGCACGGAGGCTCTCATCCACTGTTTTCTTTTTCCATCTTTGGAAGCCCCCTGCTCGAGGAATCATAGACTCTGAAAGAAGTGGAGCTAACTTGAGAACCTTTCCAGTTTTCTTTTTTAATAGGGCATGTGCCCAAAGTTCTGTTATATTAATTAGTTTATAGTGTTTAATTAGGCAATCAACTTTATGGCAAATGCTTTTAGTCTGGAGCATAATTGTTAAATTTACAGTGCAAGGCAGGAGATAAGTGGTAAGTGCATTTTGATTATTAGGAGACAATGTGAGGCTGGTATTAAGGTAGTTTGGGTTTTACTCTTGTTTACATCATAAGTTTATGATCTAGCGACTACTTGTATTTTGCCTTAATTGGTTTAATTACTGAAATTTGGGTTTTTAGGAATCATCCTTGTAAAACTTAGATCACAAATAATGAACTTCCCCTCTCTCTAATTTAAGGGTAACTATGATAATTCTGCATTTTAACATGAATAACGGCAGATATTTATGTAACTCTAAAGTTTGCAAAGTGCTTTTACAACTATGTGAGGTGAGTGCTACAGGTATTGTCCCACTTTTACAGATGAAGGAGTTGAGAGAGAGGTTCAGTGTCTTGCCTTTGGTCACACAACTGGTTTTAAAAGTGGCATTCTTATCCTCCTAATTCTAGTGCCCTTTCTGCAATATTACATTGCATTATTTTTAGTCTAATTTAGGAGACTTTATGTTTCCTTTATTTCGTTATTTATCAGTATCCTTAAACTTTAAAAAGACTGCAGAGGGCAGGCTTTCTGGTTTCTTCTTTGTAGTTTTTATACCGTCTACCACAGTGCTTTGTGCATAGTGAACACTCAATATTTGCTGAATTGTCAGTATTTTTTTTTAATTATGAAAATTTTATTATAAATTTTTGCCTGAAATAACTACGATCTATTATGGCTTACTGTCTTTTTGTTACGTTTGCTGTAATGATAATATTGGTGAAAGTCCTATGCTGCATTACTGATTTAGTGTTTTCAATTCTGTAGGTTTCTACAACTTCTGTCATGTCTTGGTTTGCGGATCTTGCTGGAAAAGCTGAGGACCTTCTCAACAGAGTTGACCAAGGGGCTGCAACAGCTCTTAGTAAAAAAGAAAACTTCAGTAACATCCTATATAACACAGACACTGAATATCCTGAACTACAGCAAAAAAATACAGACTTGGCATATCAGATTTTATCTAAAACTAATTATATTTCTTCTGTAGCAGATCATATTAGACATCAGAAGGCTACCATTTTAGCAGGGACTGCAAATGTGAAAGTGGGATCTAGGACATCAGTGGAGGGTTCCCACCTGGGTGAAAATACATCTACTTCTAGGCCTTCTTCACACTTTGTTCGAAGAAAAAAGTCTGAACCTGATGATGAACTGCTATTTGATTTTCTCAATAGCTCAGAGAAGGAGCCTAATGGGAGGGTTGAAACTAAAAAAGAAAGAGGCAAGGCATCTCTTCAGAGTCATTCTCGGACATCAAGTATTAGTTCTGCGTCTGCCGGTGCACCTAGTATCAAAACTACTGAAGAAAACAACACCAGGAGTCAAGGTCGTGGTAGTTAATTAATCCTATGTGTTATTTTTAATTACAATGTTGAAAGCAATAGTGTAAATTGGATATGAAGCCATGGCATGAAGAAGTTCCAGTGGTATTTCTGATCCACCTTCTAGTCTGTTCCTAGTCTAAGGGACGCCTGTCAGAGATAATTGGCCCAGAGGTGAAAAGCAATGTGTGCTTTTAGAGTAACAGCAATGGACACACCAATATTTAGCATTTTCACAGCAAAGGGCCATAAAGAAATGTTATATGTAAGGCAATCATTTATTCTGCGCAGAATCTTGGAACTTACCTCAAAATTGATCTGCCACAGTATTTAGGGCATTTTATGAGATTTAAGAATGCTGTTTTCTGGAATTTTAAAATTGTATTCTTTGAATGTATAACTTTTTTGTCAACATCCTATTTTCACTTTTGTGAACTAATGGAAGCAAAAGGAAGTATGAAAACTGATCTAAGTTAGATGGAAGGATTTGAAGGTAGTTAAACAAGAGCTTTGATTTTGCAGGCCGTAAGACTAGTACCTCTGAGTTTGCATTGCTCCAAATGGCAAAAATGAAGACTGTGAAGTGGCAGTGAATGGAAACATTTGTACTTTACAGTAGGGAAAAGTACAGCTTGAGTTTGCGGGGATTCCTCGTAGCAATTGGTGGTGTCTGTCGCAGCCATTTTAATAAAGTTAGTAGATGTTTGCTTTTTTTCTCTTAAATGCTACCATCTTTGTTCTCTTGGTTTGTCATTGAACAGAATCTGTGATCCATATGTGACGTATTTCAGCGGTCCATAGTTTTGTGGGTGTGATTACTCCTCCTACCAGTGGACTTTGACTTTCTTGACAGTCTAATTGCTATGACCAAAACCCATGATGAGCATCTTCACACTTTAGCTAGTCTTTGGTCAGTCTCCATTCCTGAATTCAAAACTTTCCCAACTTTGGTAGGAATCACTGGAGTTTCCATGCTAGTGGCATTACCTTTGAGGATCCAGAGTCACCTCCATGCTGTAATAACGCCTTCAGTTAAGACTTGAAGTAATATTTGATCTCTATGATAAAATAGAAAAGTAATTTTTAAGAAATAGTACTTTGAAAATGACTTTGTTACTCTAGTAATGTAAATTTTTAAAACGGTTTTAATTCTTGAGCACACCAGGAGTGTTTGATCATTTATGAAGAGGCATTTGCTAAATTCTGCTATATGAGCTTTATTTTGTTCTTGGTATTTAGTTGTACATGGGAGTTGAGAGCAATGAATTCAGATTTATGCAAAGAGGAATAAAACTAGATCAAAAGATCCACCATAAGGAAAGTAATCTTCACGGGCAAGATTGCTATAGAAGATACTTGTGATAAGCCATAGGATTCAGGTAAAATATGGATTGTGTGAGAGCCAACTTCGGTTGAGTTGGGATGTTGAGCACTTCACTTGCTACTCTGGAGAAAGTTAAAAAATGAATGACATATGATCCCTTCCCTCCTTAATAGTAATCAAATGTCTGTGCTACATGCCTAAAGTTGATGTTTGAAGTGAGCAGTTTTCTCAGCATAGCATTTTAAAGGATATCAGATATCAGTAAGTAGTTATTGTGAACAGCCAGCCCATTGGCATTCATCATAAACATTTTTATAGTTTGAGAATTTATTGCAGTTTTTGTGTACCTATGATAACCTTTATAGTTTCCAGTTTTAACAGCATTAATGGAAACGTATTACCTTACTTCTTAGGTTTGTATAACTAGGTCTATGCAAATGGTAATGAAAGTTTTTATTTATCTCACTTTTATCATCATTCTTTTTCTAGATAATGCCTTATTATAAACATTTCTCTAAGATATCACCATTGTTTTTTCCTACCAAATTTTCTGTTTGATACTGCTCTAAAAACAGATCTCAGTTGAGACTTTGACTATTTTTAGTTGAGTAAGAGATTGGTTATAACAGAAGTTTTTGTGTAAAATAGTATGCTTTAATCTGTATTCAGGCTTCATAATTCTCTGGATGTAGATAGCATTTTTCGTCATGAATCTTTTGGAATGGTCTTCGATCATTGTATTGCTGAGAAGAGCTAAATCTCTCAGTGATTATTGCACAGTATAGATGTTATGATGTGCAATGTTCTCTTGGTTTTGATCTTAAATATATTTTAAAAGACTGTGGGAAGACAAGCATTTATATAGTGATTACTATGTGCTGGGCACTGTGCTAAGCACTTTTACAAATATTATCTGATCTTTACAACATCCCTGGAAGGTTAGGTGCTACTGTCATGCCTATTTTACAGTTAAGGAAACTGAGGTAGACAGATTAAGTGACTTGCTCAGGTTCACCCAGTAAGTACCTAAGACTCAGTCTATGCCTTTGGGGAAGTTTTTTTGTGACTGTTAGGAAGGGTTTCTGCTTTGGAGTTTTAAATCTGTCTACTTGGAAATGGCTAGTCTTAGAGTCAGGAACCCCTGGATTAGATTCCTGATTCAGATACATACTGACCAAGTGAAGTGGCCCTGGCCAGCCCACTTGGAAGTGCCTCAGACAATTCAAAAGTACAAATTTTAGAGCAGTTGCTGATATGCTTTGGTAGAGGTGGGGTTTCCTCACAGGGAGCCCCAGTGAAATAACAGATCAGGTTATAAAAATGTGGATGAGTATTTTACTGTGATTTTCTGCCAAATAGCTCCATTCTTCAAGACTACAAAACGTTTCGGAAGTGTGTGGGTGATAAGCCAAAATAATATTCTTATTTGAATTGTTGCATAAAGTAGATATATAGAGGTAAACTGAAAATGCTGTGTTTCTATGGGAAATAGTATTGTGTGATGCCTGGTTCAAATGTTAAGCCATTGGCATCTATCTACATTATGATCTGAAAGTTTCTTCAGCTCCCATAATCTTTTAAAGCTTTACACGTAAGTATATTTTTTCCCATTTAATAGTATTTTATTTTTTCCAATTACATGTAAAGATAGACCTCAACATTCATTTTTGTAATATTTTGAGCTCAAATTTTTCTCCTTCCCTCCCCTGTCCCTTCCGCAAGACAAGCAATATGATATAGGTTGTCCATATACAATCATGCTAAATATATTTCTACATTAGTCATGTTGTGAAAGAAGAATCAGAATAGAAGAGAAAAACAATGAGAAAGAAAGAAAAAAAGTGAAGTAGTATTCTTCAACTTCATAATTCTCTGAATGTCGATAGCATTTTTCGTTATGAATCTTTCGGAATGGCCTTGGATTATTGTATTACTGAGAAGAGCTAAGCCTTATTAGTTGATCCTTGCACAGTGTTGATGTTACTGTGTGCAGTGTTCTCTTGGTTCTGCTCTTAAATGTATTTTAAAGGGCTGTAAGGGAAGACAAGCATTTATGTAGTGATTACTATGTGCTGGGCACCGTGCTAAGCACTTTTAGCTGATCTTTACAACATCCCTGGGAGGTAGGTGCTGCTCTAGTGCCTATTTTACAGTTAAGGAAACTGAGGTAAATAGATTAAGTGACTCACCAAGGTTCACACAGTAAGTATATAAATTTGGTTTGAACTCCGTACTTTTTGACTACAGGCCCAGATGTCTATTCACTGGGCTACCAGCTGTCTATTTAATATTCTTCCTATGACTCTCATTTGTCATATTTAATAACTAACATTTTGAAAAACTCAGTTTCAGTTACTGTGTGCTTTTATCTGAAGAGAACTGGTTTAGACTGTTGTCTTAAATTTAGCGTTTTGATCAGTTTAAAGGCAGTTTAAAGCCCCCCAAAACATGGTTTCTTTTCTATATTTACATTAAATTTAAATGCATTGTAGTATAATGGAAAGGAAAACTATCAGCAGAAGAACTAACTTCTGGACCTGGTTCTCCCTCAATTTTCTCATCTGTAAGAATGGGATTAGGCTAGATAATGACCCATCCAACTAATAGCTATAATAAGTAGCTGACATATAGCAATTTAATATGTAACAGCACTTTTTGCAAAGCACTTTTCATATATTCTTACTTAATCTTAACCCTGTGTTGTAGCTGCTTTTATCATCTTCATTTTGTAGTTGAGGAAACCGAAGCTGAAAGGTTAGGTGACTTGTCCAGGGTTGCAGTTAGAAAGTGTTTGAGGTAGAATTCAAATTTGGGTCTTCTGTCTCTTTAAGTTCAGTGTTTTCTGTCCACTGCACTCCACTCCATGTTTAATATTGTCTTGAAACAAATGAAAACTAAGTTATCTGGATCAGTGTTTCTTTCATTCATTCTTTCATTCATTCAAATTTCAAGGACTTAGTTTTGTTTCTGAATCAGTTTCGCTGACCTTATTTCAAATTTGAACTTCCTTTTAGGATTAGATTTTTGTTTTAAATTTGGAACTCAAAGTTTTAGGAACAACTGTTTAGTATTGTTCTTGCTACTAGGAAATAAGAAATACAGTTAATGGGGAATAGAAAGTCATCTGGCCCTACAGGACAAAAGAGAAGATGGGGACAAGAGAAGGGAGGGATGATAGATGAGAGGGCAGATTGGTGATAGGGAAAATTAGAATGCTCGGTGTATTGGGGTGGGGGGAGGGGATAAAAGGGGAGAAAATTTGGAACCCAAAATTTTGTGAAAATGAATGTAAAAAGTTAAATAAATAAATTTATATTAAAAAAAAGATTTTTGTTTTAAGCTGGTGGTGTGGGCAGAAGAGGAAATTCCTTTTCTTAGACTTCATGGCCATTTTTTTTGGTCTTAATAATTTCAAGTTCTTGGCCCATTTCCACAATAAAATGCCTCAGATGTTATGGTACTTAATAGATTATATGTAGATTTCTTTCTGTATATAGTATCTATATGATCCTTACCATCCTGTGATGCAGTTTTCCTCATTCAGTAGATTGTAACACCACACGTGTTAGCACACCTGTGATCCATTCCATCCATTTTGTAGTTGAGGGAATTGTGCCCCGTAGTCATGAAGTGATTTGTCCAAGAAAACATCTAGTAGAGAAGAAGCAAAACTGAGGTTCAAACCAAGTCAGAAAAGAAGCACCAAGTGAGTGATTTCCCAAAGGTTAGAGTTGGCAGAGCCTGAAATCAAAACTGATCTGATTCCAAGGCTCTAGTGATCTTTTCACTATATTCTAACCTTTTTGCTTAAGCATACACCCTTTGATACCTGTTCCTGCTTTTTTGATTTCCAAATCCATAATCTTTTTCTGTTCTGTATCGCTATGTGTGCTCTTGTCCTTAAAACATTTACGGCTTCCTAAGCCCCGTTTGTGGAAATAAAAGTATCCTTCAAAGTGAAATTTGATGAGTTCCAAGTTTGCTTTTCATAATACCTGTAGTAGTGTGAAAAATATGTCATGAGAACATGTAGTTTTTAATGCATATGACAAAGTTATAAGTACTTTTACCCTGCTTTTTCACAGAAACCTCTGACAGTTCAGATTCTGGAATAGGAGCTCAGGTGGATGCTGCAAAGGAAAACACATCCCTGAGTGTCAGATCTAGCGACCGAAGTCTTTCTGCTAACGATGATGGCAGGTCCCAGGAATTGTCGAATCTTCGACTGGAGAATCAACTACTAAGGAATGAAGTTCAATCTTTAAATCAGGAAATGGCTTCATTAATTCAAAGATCCAAGGAAACTCAAGAAGGTAGAAAATTTCATAGTTAATAAGTTTTACAACCTAAGGCAGAAAATTATTTTGGTTTCTATCTATATTACATACATGAAAATTATTTTACATCTTAAGCTTTAAACATAAGTTTTGAAATGGAGCTTGTTTCCTTGTGAGAGTGGATGAGACTAGTAAGAAAAAAAAGAAAATACTTTCTCCTTTTAACTACTGCATGCTGGTGTCTTTGGCAACATCTAAATATGAAATCATTTAATTTTAAAGCTAGTTCATTTAAAAATCTTAGAGAAAGTGTACTAGACTGCAAAAATGTGATTAAATAGAAAACATTAGAAGTGTATCTCAAAATTAATAGTATTGCTTACCAACGTGAGTTACCTCCTTGTCCCAGGCTACAATCCCTCTGCTACTTTTTGTTGTGTAATTTTGTGTATGTCTTTCCATGAATTCTCCATAGAGAATCTGTTCAATTTATTAGAGGCCTTTATAAGATTTCTGGGGTGCCAGTGAATATTCAGGCTGCTGATCTTTCATCTCCTATTCCCAATACGTGTCACCCTGTATGACTGAAGAGTGAGCCGTGCACTCTTGTGAGAAAATAAATAGATAGGCATCAGAGGAAAACCTAAAGTGACCACAAGATGAAGCCCTGAAAGTCATAGGAATGATCATAAATGTGATTGAGGAGAAAGAAAAAAGAAGAGACAATCCATGTCCATCATGAGACAGATAAAGGGATAGACAGAAAGCATCATTGCAGATGACATGGGTAAAATAGTCCAGGGAAATGCAAACATAATAGGAAATCAAAAAGAGTGACGCAAGAAGGTATGTTAAAGTAATAACAGTATATTTTAAAAATTTATCAGCCAAGATTATTCATACATAGAAGTAGTTGTGCTTCGTTTCCTTTGAATCCTGTAAAAATTGGATTTTTATCAATATTTTCTCTTTACACTGCCTAGATCTCCCTCTTTATTCCTTCACCTCTACGCCCAGAAAACCATCCTTTATAACAATGAATTAAAAAAAGAAACAAAAACAAAGGAAGAGGAGAAAAATGGGGCAAAATCTATCAGTATGTTAGAAAAAGCTGATATTTTATACAATGTTCCACACCCCTGGGCTCTTCACCTCTGCAAAGGAGTATATCTTTTCTTTGGGCCAGGCTTAGATAGAACACTATCTAACTTTGCGCATTCATTTTCTTGTTTGTGCTTTCCATTTATATTGTAGTCATTATCAAAGTGAATTAAGCAGAGCCGGGAAAGCCATATTCACAATGATTCCTATGAATCTTATACATCATTACATTAAGGAAGAATTTGGGTGCCGAGGTGCAGTAACTGTTGTTGTTAGAAGGTAATGGGAAGGACTTTCCAGTGTGGTTTTATCTAAGGACTGAGCTTTACACTTCCCTGGGTTATCTAGCATTATCATTTCTTAAAAACATAATCTGAAGTAGGCCCGTCCTGTGTTGTGTTTGGTTTTTTTTATTTTTTTGAAGCGGGTTATGTATTTTTATCTGTCTGAGGGTGTGTCTAGAATTTTTTTTCCTTGGGCTCCAATAAAGAATGAAAAATCCATTTTGTGAGTTTTCTGCTTAGCTTTCTGCCATGAACTAGCTTTGACTTCTAGATGCTTGGTGACAAAATTTTGGAGAGGAAGTAGGTATTGAAGACAGGGTGCCTAGTTCCATGTCCTTTCCTTGTCAATTGTTTTGTGTATTGATATGAATGGTAGAGCTAAGGAAATGGGTCTGATGAGATAAATGGAGTAGGGCAAATAATTTAAAAATACTTTTTAAATAAACTGTTTTTGTAATGAGTGTATGTTAAGTGAACAGTAGAGGAACTCATTTCTTTTCTCCACATATGTAGTTTAAAGGCTGAATTAGAAAAGAGTGCTAGATGTAGCATGACAAGATCTGGGCTAGCATCCAGGACAACCTCTGAGCCTCAGTTTCCCCAGTTATAAAATGGGGATAAAATCTTACTACTTGCCTCACAGTCCTCAAATTGCTGGAGGTAATAAATTATTCAAATGATAATATGTATGCGCTGTAGGAAGGTGATTAATCGTGGTTAAATATTTTCTTTCATAGAGTTAAACGAGGGACGAGCAAGAGTGGAGAAGTGGAATGTAGACCATTCTAAGAATGATAAGGTCGTTCGAGAACTTCGAGCTCAAGTTGATGATCTGACTGAAGCAATAGGTGCAAAGGATTCCCAGCTGGCTGTGCTGAAAGTGAGATTACAGGAAGCTGATCACCTGCTGAATACTCGAACTGAATCTTTAGAGGCTCTACGGAGTGAAAAATCACGGTAGCTTTCCAATTGCTGGAGATGGGAGATCATTCAGAGGATGATGTAAAAATGTTCCAGAAAAATTCTGTTTTAGCAGAGGGAAATTTTATTTTATTTTAAATGTTGGAAATGTGTATTTGCTATAGTAAGCAGGTTTTGAACCTGGAAATATTTGATTTAAAAAAAAAAGCACCAAAAAATCCTTAGCTAAGAAATAAAAACAAATCAAGTATCCTAGATACAGCAAATCATCCAATAAGAGAATATTGCTGTAACAGAATTACAGACTTGATGAGTGCTAATATTCTGATGCATTAAAATGTCAGTATTGGCTACCAACGGAAGGAAAGTATTTCAACATAAAATCTAGTCCAACTATCTTTTTGTCATGGGTTGAAGTGTAAGGAGACACTTTTAAAATTGGTCTACTTAATTATTTAATTCAGTATTTTGATAGCCAATCATGTAAAGTAATGTACTTTGCACACAGATGCCTAATAAGTGTTTGCTGAATGAATAAATGGATACTTTCTTTTAGGCTATTGCAAGATCACAGTGAAGGGAACAGTATGCAAAATAAAGCTTTCCAAACTCTACAAGAAAGACTGCATGATGCTGAATCTGCCTTGAAGCGGGAGCAGGATAGTTACAAGCAGATGCAGGTTAGAATGGCAAACACAATAAGCGGAATTATTTTTCCGCTATCATTTCATTTTGTCTGTCTGTGTATCTTTTCTAGCAACTACATATAGGGCAGCATTTGAAGAAGTACTTTGTTTCCTTAGGCAAATGAACTGGACTTTAACATTTATAGTATGACAGATGGGTCATTTTTACTTCAGTCTTGTTAGAGTTATAAAGTAAGTGGCATATATGTATATAATGTGTATATAATGTGAGGTAATAGTGAGGGTTCACAGTTTTATAAGCATGTGCTGCTAATTCTCTTAATTTTTAAATTTTTACTGTTAGTAACTTTAGAATTACAAAAATTCCCTTGATTCTGAAGTTATCAGAATTTGTTTTGAGACAGTTCATGTGATTTTTTTCCAGATTCGATAAATGTGTATTTCTTGGACTATTATTTTTAAATTTAATTTTGTTTTCAATTAATGAAAACCTTCCTCCTTCAACCTACCTCTTCCTCTTGAAAAAGAATGAAAGAAAAAAGCAAAACTTTTGTAACAAATATATTATAGTCAAGCAAAATAAATTGCCTCATTGGCAATATCCAGAAAAATATGTGTTGGTCTGCACTCTGAGTGCATCTCCTCTCAGTAGATGTATAGTGAGTCCTTGGAAGTTGTGCTTAGTCATTGTGTTGATCCAAGTTCTTGAGTTTTTCATAGTCATTTGTTTTTACAGTGTTGTTGTTGTGTAAATTATTACCCTGATTCTGCTCACTTTATTCTGCATCAGCTCATACACATCTTTCCAGGTTTCTCCGAAGCTGTCCTTTTCTTCATTTTTTATAGTGTAATGTTACATAGCACATTCACATCTTCTAATTTGTTCAACTATCCTCCAGCTAACCGATAAACATCTTCTTAGTTTATAGTTCTTTGTTACCACAAAAAGAGCTACTGTAAAGATTTTTCTGTGTATGAGTTCTTTTCCTCTTCTTTATCTTTTGGGAAGTGGTGGTAGTAGTACTGCTGGATTAAAGGGTATGCACAGTTTTGAGGCATCGTCCATAATGACTTGAGCTAGTTCACATTTCACAGCTGCACAAACAAACGGTGTCTGTTTTCCCAGAGTGCCTCCAGTATTTGACATCTTCCATTTTTCCCCACATTTTTGTCCATTGGTGTCAAACTTAAATAGAAATAGATCTCTGCAGCTACATATTGACTTAGAAAACCACAAATTAACATTATTTATGTTGTATTTTTATTTTGTTAAATATTTCCCAGTTACAACTTAATCTGGATCTGCCATTTAGAGAGTTTTGCCTCCAGGCTGCTAGTTTTGTTTTGACATTTGGTGGTTTTAAGGTAGAACCTCAAAGTTGCTTTAAATTAATTTGTTATTTAGGGAATTTTTTCATAGGAGTATTGCTAGTTTAGGTTTCTTACTCTGAAAACTGCCTCTACGTGTTCTTTTAACATTTATCAGTTGGGAAATGATATTGATTTGAACAGAGTTCATTGTATATCTTAAAAACTTGTTTTAAAGAGTTTTTCCCATTTACCTACTTCTTCTCTAATGTTAACTACACTGGTTTTGTTTGTGCAAAAAACTTAAGCATTTTATGCCATCAAAGTTGTCCATTTTAATTTCTGTGATCCTTTCTCCTTCCTAATTTAGTCATGAACTCTTCCCCATTCATAGATCTGAAAGGTAATTTATTCCTTGCTCCTCTAATTTCTTTATAAATTAATATAATTAACATTTATAAAATACACCTTTTCCCTTTAATCAAATGTTTAGCTTTGGGGTCAGGTTTAGAATTTCTAAATTTGCTTCTGCCTTTCCATGAATTTCATATTAATGTCTTGGTTTCACATGCTTTGACAAAGCAATTTTTCTCAGGTTTTACATCCAAAATCCTATTTGTTCTGTGTGATGAGTGACTTTGCATTCATAACAGCTGACTTTTAAAAAAAGAAGGTGATTGGGTCCCCAAATGTGTCAGCATCTTGCTCGGCAATTTTAAAGTGTTTTTAAAAAAAATCTAGTAAATCTATACTGTTTATTTTTTAAATTAATTTTATTTTTCCCTAATTACATGTGAAAACAAATTTCAACATTCATTTTTAAAGTTGAACTCTAAATTCTCCCCTTTTATCCTTACCCCTCTCATTGAGAAGGCAAGCAATTTGATATAGGTTATACATGTGTGACCTTGTGAAACTTATTTCCATATTGGTCATGTTGTAAAAGAAAACATAGAACAAAATAAAAACCAAAGAACAATTTTTTAAGAATATGCTTCGATCTGTATTGAGACTCCGTCACTTCTTTCTCTGGGGATGGATAGCATTTTTCATTGTAAGTCCTTCAGAGCTGTCTTGGATCATGGTACTGCTGAGAATAGCTAAGTATTCACAGTTCATAATCTTAAAATATTGTTACTGTATACCGTGTTCTCCTGGTTCTACTCATTTCACTTTGCCTCAGTTCATGTAAGTCTCTCTAGGCTTTTCTGGGAGCATCTAGTTCATCATTTCTTATGTCACAGTAGTATTCCATCACAATTATACACCACAAATTCTTCAGCCATTAATTGATGGAAATCCCTTCAATTTCCAGTTATTTGCTACCTGAGAAAAGCTGCTATAAATATTTGTGTGTCATTCCAAATTGCTCTACATAGTGCTTGAATCAGTTCACAACTCTACCAACAGTGCATTAGTGTCTCAATTTTCCCACATCTCCTCCGTGTATCATTCTCCTTTTCTATCCTACTAGCCAATTTAATAGGTATGAGATGTAGTATCTCGATATTGCTTTAATTTTCGTTTCTCCAGATGTTTTTTCTTAAGGCTATATAGATAGCTTTAATTAGTTCATCTGAAAACTGACTTCATATTTTCTGATCAATTAGGGGAATGACTTTTATTTTTATAAATTTGATTCATTTCTCTGTATATTTGAGAGATGAGGCCTTTTTATCAGAGAAACTTGCTTCAAAAATTTTTTTCACAGTTAATTGCTAATTATATTTCCTTCCATCCTATATCCCCCCTGTTTATTCTGTTCTTTCTTTGCTTTCACCCTGTTTCTCCTCAAAAGTGTTTTGTTTCTGACTATTGCCTCCTCCAATCCACCTTACTTTCTGGGACACCGCCCCCTTTTCTTGTCCCCTTCCCCTCCTACTTTCCTGCAGGGTGGGACATCTTAAACATTTCCTACACAGTCCACGGTTTAAGAAGCATTGCTGTAGGGTAGCATAAATTTCTATACCCAATTAAGTGTGTATATTATTCCCTCTTTGAGCCATTTCCTATCAGTCAGGTTCAAATGGCCACTTCCTCCATCTTCCCATTCACTGTAATAGCTCTTTCTTACCTCTGTTATGTGAAATAATTTACACCATACTACCTCTCACTTTTCCTTTCTCCCATGGTATTCCTTTTTCTTGCCCCTTAATTTTATTTTTAAAGATATCCCACTGTATTTGACTCACACCTATGTCCCCTGTCTATATATATATATATATATATATTCCTATATATATATATAGGAATATAAACAGTTTAACCTTTATTCAGTCCCTTATGATTTTCCTTTCTTGTTTCCCTTTTTATGCTTCTCTTGAGTCTTGCATTTGGAAGTCAGATTTTCTATTCAGCTGTGGTCTTTTCATCAGGAGTGCTTGAAAGTTCTCTATTTCATTGAATATCTACTTTTTTCCCCAAAGTATTATACTCCTTTTTGCTGGGTAGATGATTCTTGGTTGTAATCCTAGCTCTTTTGCCCTGCATATTCCAGGCCCTCCTCTCCTTTAATGTAGAAGCTGCTAAATCTTGTGTTATCCTGATTATGGCTCCATGGTACTTTAATTGTTTCTTTGTGGCTGCTTGCAGTATTTTCCTTGACCTCTGGGAGCTCTGGAATTTGGCTATCTTATTCCTGGGAGTTTTCATTTTCAGATCTTTTTCAGGGTGTGGATTCTTTCCATTTCATTTTTACCCTCTGGTTCTAGAATATCAAGGTGGTTTCTGTTGATTTCTTGAAAGGTGATATCTAGGCTCTTTTTTTGATTATGAATTTCAGGAAGTACAATAATTTTTAAATTATCTTTCCTGGATCTATTTTCCAGGTCAGTTATGTCTCTAAAAAGATATTTCACATTGCCTTCTATGTTTTCATTCTTTTGGTTTTATTTTCTTGATGTCTCATAATCATTAGCTTCCACTTGTGCCATTCTGATTTTTAAGGAATTATTATTTTCTTCAGTGAGGTGTTGTGCCTGTTTTTCTATTTGACCAATTATGCTTTTTAACGAGTTTTTCTCATCAGTGAATTTTTCTGTATCTTTTTCCAGTGGAGTTCTCCTCATTGGATTTTTGTGCCTCTTTTACCATTTGGCCTGTTTTGTTTTTTAAGGTGTTCTTTTCTTTAGTATTATTTTTGTGCCTGATTTACCAAGCTGTTGACTCCTTTTTCATGATTTTCTTTCATTGCTTTCATTTCTCTCCCAATTTTTCTTCTACTTCTCTTACTCCTTTTTTTCAAAAAAAAAATATCTATCTATTTATTTATTTATTTAACTTTTTACATTCATTTTCACAAAATTTTGGGTTCCAAATTTTCTCCCCTTTTATCCCCTCCCCCCACCCCAATACACCAAGTAATCTAATTTTCCCTATCTCCAATCTGCCCTCTCTTCTGTCATCCCTCCCTTCTATCATCCCTCCCTTCTCTTGTCCCCATCTTCTCTTTCCTCCTGTAGGGCCAGATGACTTTCTATTCCTCATTAACTGTACATCTTCTTTCCTAGTAGCAACAAAATAATAAACAGTTGTTCCTAAAACTTTGAGTTCCAAATTCTCCCCATCCCTCCCTCCCCACCCATTCCCTTTGGGAAGGCAGGCAATTCAATATAGACCATATCTGTGTAGTTTTGCAAATGACTTCCATGATAGTCGTGTTGTGTAAGACTAACTGAATTACCCTCCATTCTATCCTGCCCCTCATTGTTTCTCTTCTGTCTTTTGATCCTGTCCCTCCCCGAGTGTTGACTTCAAATTGCTCCCTCCTCCCTTTGCCCTCCCTTCCATCATCCCCTCCCTTGCTTATCTCCTTCTCTCCCACTTTCCTATACTGTAAGATAGGTTTTCATACCAAAATGAGTGTGCATTTTATTTTTTCCTTTAGTCAAATGTAATGAGGGTAAACTTCTTGTTTTTCTTTTTCTCAGCCCTCCTCTTTTTCCCTCCACTAAAAAGTCTCTTACTTGCCTCTTAAATGACATATAATTACCCCATTCCATTTCACCCTCTTTTCCTCCCACTACATTTCTCTCTCATCATTTACCTTAATTTCTTTTAAGATATGGTCCCATCCTATTCAATTCACTCTGTGCTCTCTGTCTCTCTATGTGTGTGCATGTGTGTATGTGTGTGTGCGTGCATGTGTGTACGTGTGTGTGTGTGGTCCCACCAACTACACAGATACTGAAAAGTTTTAAGAGTTACAAATATTGTCTTTCCATGTAGGAATGTAAACAGTTCACTTCTGGTAAGTCCCTTAAGACTTCTCTTTGCTGTTTACTTTTTCATGCTTCTTCTCATTCTTGTGTTTGAAAGTCAAATTTTCTTTTCAGCTCTGGTCTTTTCATCATGAATGTTTGGAAGTCCTCTGTTTCATTGAAGGACCATATTTTCCCCTGAAGTATTATACTCAGTTTAGCTGGGTAGGTGATTCTTGGTTTGAGTCCTAGTTCCTTTGACTTCTGGAATATCCTATTCCATGTCCCTCGATCCCTTAATGTAGAAGCTGTTAGATCTTGAGTTATCCTGATTGTATTTCCACAATACTGGAATTGTTTCTTTCTAGCTGCTTGTAAGATTTTCTCCTTGACCTGGGAATTCTGGAATTTGGCCACAATGTTCCTAGGAGTTTCTCTTTTTGGATCTCTTTCAGGTGGTGATCGATGGATTCTTTCAATACTTATTTTGCCCTCTGGTTCTAGAATCTCAGGGCAGTTTTCCTTGATAATTTCATGGAAGATGATATCTAGGCTCTTTTTTTGATAATTTCATGGAAGATGATATCTAGGCTCTTTTTTTGACTACCTGACTTTCAGGTAGTCCCATAATTTTTAAATTGTCTCTCCTGGATCTATTTTCCAGGTCAGTTGTTTTTCCCATGAGATATTTCACATTCTCTTCCGTTTTTTCATTCTTGTTGGTTTTTTTTTTGGTGATTTCTTGGTTTCTCGTAAAGTCATTAGACTCCATCTGTTCCATTCTAATTTTGAGAGAACTATTCTCTTCAGTGAGCTTTTGAACCTCTTTTTCCATTCGTCTAATTCTGCTTTTGAAAGCATTCTTCTCCTCATTGGCTTTTTGAACCTCTTTTGCCAATTGAGTGAGCCTATTTTTCAAGGTGTTATTTTCTTCAGCATTTTTTTGGGTCTCCTTTACCAAGGTATTGACCCGTTTTTCATGCTTTTCTTGCATCTCTCTCATTTCTCTTCCCAGTTTTTCCTCCACCTGTCTAACTTGCTTTTCAAAATCCTTTTTGAGCTCTTCCAAGGCCTGAGCCCACCCGACATCCCCCTGGGATATCTGGGGTACCGAGGCCCCACCCTCCACATCTTTCCCTGATGGCAAGAATATGTCCTCGTCATCAGATCCGAAAGTCAGGATCATTTGCATCTGTTCAAAAAAACTATAGTCTTATTTTAATTCTTCCCTTTTCTAGGCATTTTCCCAGCCAGTTACTTGACTTCTGAGATTCCTTTCCACCCCCGCCTAGACCCGCCCAGCTAGTGCTTGGGGTCTGAGATTCAAATGGGCTTTCCGCAGCAGGTGCGGCGCGCCTGCTATTCAATGTGAGCTTTAGTTCTGGTGCTGGGGTCGGGGTAGGGCCACCTCCCAGGCTCAGCTCCTTCAGGTGGTTTATGCAGAGACTTTGAGTAATGAAGATCCTGCTTGCTGCTGGGGGAGTCCTGGGCCGCCGTGGCCGGCCGCGCCACTGCCGGCCGCGCCACTGCTGCCTCCGCCACCACCCCCGCCTCTGCCTCTGCCGCTTCCTGCCTCCGCTGCTTCCTCCCGAGGGGGCCCGAGTCACGGAGACACCCTGCTCCCCTCAGCCAGCCAGCCGTCTCTCTCACTGACCTGTAGCTTCTGTGGGCGGAGGGACCTTCCCGGCCGCCGGAGCTTCCGTCCCTGAAGCCTGCTCGGATCAGCTTCTCTGGGGCCGCGGCCAGGGCAGTGCTGGGGTGGGGTCCGCTTTCTGGGGTGCGATGGACCCTGGGGACGGCTCTCCAGGGCTCTCTGGAACGGAAATCTCTTCCACTATGTTTCTGCACACGCTGCAGTGATCCAGAACTTCTGGGGATCTCTTCTTACATTAAATCTATGGGCTGTGGGTTCGGAGCTCGTATACGTGTGTCTTTCTACTCCGCCATCTTGACTCCGCCCCCTCTTACTTACTCTTAAGATTTTTAAAATGCTTTTTGAAATCTTCTTTGGCCTGAGACTAATTCTTACTTTTCTTGGAGGCTTTAGATGTAGGAGTTTTGACTTTGCTGTCTTCTGAGTGTGTTTTGATCTTTCTTGTCACCATAGTAACTTTCTGTGGTCAGAATTTTTTCTGTTTGTTCATTTTTCCTAACCTATTTCTTATCTTTTAACTCTTTGCTAAAGTAGGGCTCTAATTCCAGGGTGTAGGGCATACTGTGTCAAGCTTCAAGGGTTTTATGCAGCTGTTTTCCATAGATACTTCTAGAGACTTGTAAGTTTTCAGTTTTTCCAAGGTGGTGTGATAGAAGGAGAGGTATGTTTACTACTTTCCTGGCCAGTACTTTAGTCTGTGAGCGACCACAAGCACTCTTTTCTCCCCTGAAACTGTGATGAGGGTCCCCTGTTCCACTGTGGCTACAAGCTCTGATTTGCTAGTGCTCCTCCTCACCTTGGGACTGCCACCCAGGACTGTGACCTGGATCTGAATATGCAAGTCAGTGCCCCCAATGCTAGTAAAGAGACCCCCTTGTAATCTCCTTCTGACCACCTGGTTCAAACCCCTTATTGTCTGCGGGCTGAGAGCTTTGGAAGCAGCTACTGCAGCTAGTGATTCATTTGTTCTCAAGGCCTGCTCCTGGTTTGCTGGGGCTTGGTCTGTGCTGTCATAGCCTGTAGTGAACTGCTCCACTCTCACTCCAATATGATGGACCATTCCTGTCAAATTTTTAAGTTGTCTTGGTCTGAAAGTTGTTTACCCTGTCCGTTTATAGGTTCTGCCACTCCAAGATTTGTTTTAGAGCAGTATTTAAAGGTCTTTGGAGGGATTGGGGGATAGCTCAGGCAAGTTACCTGCCTTCTCGCTGCCCTCTTAAGGTGTTATGATTTTTTTTTAAAAGCATTCTTTATATTTCAAGATTATTTCAAAATATCTTACTAAATAGGATTAAATTTTTAAATTCATCCATCATATAAGAAAAGGTCTTTTTCATTTGTAAGTATTACATTATTCTTATATTAAGTATTCTGGAATACCATCAACTGTAAAATCTCTAATCCATAAATGGCCTATTAAGGAACAACTGTTTACCTATTTTTATGTTTTGTCTGTTGTGCTGAACTAGTAAATATGTGTAGATTCTGAAATGTGACTGCAAAATCAAAGCAAACTAACCAAATAATGATTGTGTGAACATTTCTTTCAGAGTGAGTTTGCTGCTCGCCTCAGTAAAGTAGAAACGGAACATCAGAATTTGGCAGAAGCAGTAACCACAGCAGAAAGAAAATACATGGATGAAAAGAGGAGAGCTGATGAATTGCAGCAACAAGTCAAAATATCTAAGACCAGTGTCGAATCCCTTAAACAAGAGCTGACTGACTACAAACAAAAAGCTTCTCGCATCCTTCAAGTAAGCGTAAGATTTATACTTTTTGCTGTCAAAGTATTCCATAAAATTAACTCTGAAACAGTTTGTGTAACATTACTTTCTGAGACAGTGGTGAATTTTGCTTTAAAGTTTAGTAGAAGTTCTGGAATGCGAATCCAGAAGCCTTTGGTTCAGATCCTGCCTTGACACCAGTCACTACATGGTCCCTTAGTAAGTCACTTATCTCCTTTGAGCCTCAGTTTCCTCTGCTATAAAATAAGATTGATTTACTTCACAGGTTTTTTTTATGAGAATCATGTATATAGATCAAACATTTTGCCGTCCTTAATGAGTTATGTAAATATTAGTTTGTTTTTACTACATCATATTAAAAAATAATGTGCAACTTTTACATAGTGTATATTTATGTGGTCTTCTAGAGTTTTGCTGTGTAGTATGACTTATTGTGAAAATTAATAAAAATTATCTTAGGAGTTTATTACTAGAAGTACCAGAACAATTAGAATCCTCCATTTTCTTTAGTTATAATATATTTCCTTGCCAAAATCTCTCAAGGATTGTGTCATGTCAAGTTTCCACTATTTTTATTTGTATAAATTAGGAATATATAAATTTTCCATGATAAAAAACTTTGGCTATGATTCAAATATAAGATAAAAATCTTTCATTTGTATCAGTTTGATTTTGTTTAATAATAAATCTGTTGGCACATTTAATCATTATCTCTTTTTTCCCATTTTAGTCAAAGGAAAAATTAATTAGTAGCTTAAAAGAAGGCTCTGGTTTTGAAGGTCTAGATAGCCATACCGTGAATACTATGGAATTAGAAGACCTTCGGCATGAGAAAGAGATGCAAAGAGAGGAAATGCAAAAATTGTTGGGCCAGCTACAGCAGCTTAGAACTGAGTTACAGGTAAACCTTATAACCTTTTGCTCCCATGATTAAACTAGCAACAGTTTGTAAGATCGGTGATGAATGGTGACATACAGGCTGGGATAAGGACATTTATGAACATTCAGTCCGTCTGTCTGTCTGAAGTTCGTAGTGACGGATGAGTTTCTATGCAGAAATTAATCCAGTATAGCAAGCTTTGTGTTCACTGCCTGATGAGAGTAATAAAACAACCACCCCCAGACTTTGTGTTTTTAGTTAGCTTGGTTAGTTAGTTTAGTTTGGAGAGGGAAGGGCGGAAATTCCTGGAAAACTGGAAGATCTTGTATTACCGTTTGGGTAGTCTTCCCAATGGTTTTAGGGTGTGAGAACGATTGCTTTTCATTTGTACAGAACTGTTCCTCTTGCTATATACTCTGATTTTCAATAAGTGCCTTTAGATGTTGACAATAACACTTTTGACATGTCAATCAGAAGCTCAAAAAAATTTTTTTTTTCAGAATTTACACTTGGAATTATCATTCTAGAAACTCTGAAATTTGTGACTTTTCTAAAAGTGAACAGTCCCATCTAGTCATTAAGACAGTGGTATCTTTGGTGACTTGTGATGCCAAACAAGTAGGATTACAGTGAATAATATTAGCTATTTTATGTGCTACATGTTTTTTTTAATAGCCAGGACTATAGGTTACTCTGGGTACAATATTGTATATCTCTTACTCATCCTGAGTATGCATTTTCAGTAGGTTTTTGAAAGTGCTGCAGCTTATTTTAAAAAGTCTTTATAAATGTAGTCAGCTAGGGGACTAAACAGTCTTTTTCCAGCAGTTGTTTTGATTGAACATTTGGTGCTTGCAAGCTACTATGCAGAAAAATAGGAGTAAAAACATGGTCCATCCCCTCACTGGATCTTAAAGTCTAGTAAAGGAGATGAAATGTCTAGGAATAACTCCAAGGTTTATTATGAAAGTGGAATGAAGGATATAAAATTCAGAGAAAGGAGAAGTCACCGCTAAGCAAGATTACAGAAGACTTCTTGGATGAAGTAATATTTGATCTGCGGCTCACTGAAGAAGGAATGACTGTTGTAGGTGGAAATACGAGTATAAGGAGAGGCGTCAAAGCAAAAAAATGAACATTCAGAGAAATGGCTGGGATGTAGTGTGTGTATGAAGGGGAATAGTGGTATTGAAAGGCAAAATGATAGCCAAACAGCACTGGATTTGAAATCAAAGGGTCTGAGTTCAAATCTTGTCTCTGTAACTGTGCAACTTTGGGGCAAGATACCCTCTCTAAGCCTATTACCTCTTTTGTAAAATGATGTGGTTGAGTAGTTCTAATTCTGATTATGTGAAATTGTAAGTTTAAGTAAATGTAAATTAAGAGTTAAATTGGAGCCAAACTGTAGAGGTCTCTGAATGCCAGGCACCTGTAATTTTATCAGTAGATTACTGGGGATCCAGTGAAGGTTTTTAAAAATGAATGTTCCTGTCCTCAAGCAGCTTACATTATATTTGATAAAAGCTAAGCTCTGGCAGCATTATGAAGTAAAAATTAGGGAAGAAACAGACTGGGGTCAAAAAGAGGGGAAAGATACAAGAACATGGAAAAGCAGTAAAAAGAGGCCCCAAACTAAGGACTTGGTTATGGAACAAAGAGAAGGGGACAGATGTGACAGATTTCCATGATTTCATTGGTGTTGGAACTCCAGGTCAAGAAATGTCTAATAGTGAGGGCTGGCCTCTTCTCTGCAGCTTAGAGTCTTAAAGAGTTGCCTGAAGCACTGAGTAATTAAAGTGACTTTCTAGGATCACACTGCCAGTGTCAGAGAGAGGACTTTCATTGTCTTTTGGCTTCAAAGCCCACTATTGCACCACCCTACCTCTTAGGAAGATGGCATTTTGTAAATCTAAAGCATCGTATACATGGGAGCTGTTGTTGCTAAAGAATTTAGTAATCACCTTTTCGGTTAACTTTCACCTTTGAATTATCTATCCACTATTTTTTATGTGTATTTTAAAATTAATTTATGCATTTGCTTGCAGTGGAGGATGGTTTAATGGTAGTGTTACACCTGGCATCCTTAACAAGTGCTTTCCAAATATCTTTCCCTTGTGTCTATTACCTTCAAGGAGGCAGCGTGGTAGACTTGGAAGGCCCCAGTTTGAATACTGTCTTTTCCATCTAATAGGACAATTTTTTTTAATTGTAATTAAATTACTGTGACTAGGCAAATGCACATTGATTCCTAATCTATAAAATGGAAATAATATGTACTCCACAACCTCACAGGTTTATTACCATGAGTATCATTTCCATAAGAGTTTATCAGGCACCTTCTTCAGTAGGTGCCAGACACTGCTAGTTTCAGAAACCCAGAGAGAAAAACAAAATATATCTGCCTAGAATGTGGAATTTGCGTTCTATTAAGAGTACATATAAATGTATACAAATTAAATACCAAGTATTTTAGTTGGGTTGGGTAGGTACTAGCAGCTGGAATGGTCAGGCAGGGAGGGCATCGTTTAGAAGGTGGTCCTTACTCATAGTTTTAGGAACAACTGTTTAGTATTGTTGTTGCTACTAGGAAAGAAGACATACAGTTAATGAGGAATAGAAAGTCATCTGGCCCTACAGGAGAAAAGAGAAGATGGAGACAAGAGAAGGGAGGGATGACAGAAGAGAGGGCAGATTGGAGATAGGGAAAATTAGATTGCTTGGGGTATTGGGGTGGGGGGAGGGGTTAAAAGGGGAGAAAATTTGGAACCCAAAATTTTGTGAAAATGATTGTAAAAAGCCAAATAAATAAATAAACAAACAAACAAATAAGTAAGTAAATAAATAAATAAATAGAAAAAAGAAGGTGGTCCTTGAACTGAACTTTGAAAAAAATCAGAGATTTTTGGAGGTAGAGAGGAGGAAGTGTTTCATGGGGTACAGCTTGTACAGAGCCACAGAGAAGGGACACCATGTTCAAGGGAACAACACGAAGGCCAGTTTGGCTGGATTGTGGAGTCAGTCATGGCTAATAAGTCTGGGAAAGCAGATCAGAGTAGGTTGTGAAAGGCTTAAATGCTAAAAAGATATATTTGTATTTGGTTTTACAGGTGTTACACTTCAAGAATCCCTGATTCCATCAGTGTAGGACAAGCATACTCCCACCACTGAACCAGATAGAACTTTAGTAGATGGTATTTAAGGATTTCTGTAGGGCCCTGCGGCCACCTTGGTAATGTTTCCACATTTAGCTAGGTGGTCTTCAGACAACAGATGTATAGTCCTTTGCCAGGCTGGTGCTTGGAGGCATCCTGCCAGCATTTGTGCTATTTTGGCAGAACCTTCCAAGAAACTTGAACAGAAAGGGAGGTATATAGGATAAGACGTAAAGTATTCTTAAGCTGAATAGATGTCTCCCCCCTAAAATTATGTCACAGAAGTATGCACTCATTCTAAATCACTCAAAGGTTTTGTAAAAGCTTCATGGGGGCAGGGCTATATGGCCTATATTCTGACTAGTTTGGTAAATATAAACTACTGTTACTGACTTAATTTGGTGCCTTTTTTTTTTTTTAGGACATGGAAAGTCAGCAGGTAAGTGAAGCTGAATCTTCAAGGGAACAGCTGCAAGACCTCCAGGAGCAAATGGCTGAACAGAAAGCAGCCAGACAGGAAGTGGAAGCTGAGCTAGAACGCCAGAAGCAGGTGAGCATTGTCTTGTCAAGACTGTAGAAGGAAATCTGCCACCTGCCTATTGGATATGAGAAACATTACCACACAAAACAAAATAAAGTTATGTTTATTTCGGTCTCTAGGACAACATTGTTTTTAAAGTATTGGTCATGACTGAATCTGTCGGTGTAGGAAACTGTCAGACTGCACTTCATTGATCTGATTAGCAGCTGGCCATATTTTCTGTGAATGTTTTAACAGTTGTTTGATTTGGTAGAAAGAGTACTGGGTTTGAAGTCAGAGCACTTGGGTCCAAATCCTGACTACTGCTTGCTATCTTTGTGACTTTAAGCAAGTTTGCTTAGCATCTTGGGCTTCAGTTTTCTCATGTATAAAGTGAAAGGAGGTTGGATTTCTAATGTCTTTTTTAGCTTTAAATCTGTGGTCCTATGAAATAGGGCCCGAGAGAGAAGACCAGAGGTCAGATTGTGGCTTACTGTGTAATACATGTATCTTTATATGGAGGTGACCTCACTCTGAGGCCTCTTCCAGCTTTCAATCTGTAAATCCTGCATCTGTCACTATTTTAGCCTACTTCTTCTGCTTGAAGAGGCAAAATATATTTCCATTAGGATGTAAAAATGCCTTGTGAAAACCTTTTAGAATCAAGAATATTCTAAGAGAAACATGTAGTTAGTATAATGGGACAAAGGGAGATAACACACTTAATTCAATTGGGTAGATAAGGAATAGTTTCAATATTGAGTTCTGCATTCTTTACTCAGTCTCCTCTTCTGTAAGTTACAGACCTACATGGTCTACTTGATAGAATGTAAAGTACTTTATTGTCATTAAATGCTTTGTTAATGTAAACTGTTAAGAGAGTTTAGGGATCAAAAGCCTCCATTAATTTGAAGCTTTACTTCATGTAAAACATTATTATTGTAAGTGTAAAACCACTGAAAGCAGTACGCTAAATTTTGGCTAAGTTTTTGGCAGTTTCTGTTTTTAATTTATTACATACATTCCACGTAATAAAACATATATTATTTATAACATAGCCATGCTAATTTAGTTATTTACATTGCTATTTATATCAGGTCTACACAAAGCTACAGAGTCTGTATAACATTCCTTTGATATGACTGCTGCACAGTATTCAGATAGAGAGAAATTTAATTGTTAGAGTTTATCAAAGCCAAAAAGTAACAAATCTTAGCATTTAACTAATGTTGTTAAGGATAACTGCTGAGTAGAATCATGAAGGAATAGAAAACTATTCATTTAATAATCTTTCTAGGGCAAAAAAGACAATGTTTTTAGACAGAAAAGATTTTAATTTTTCTAGTTGCTTTAAGAATGCTAACCATTTGTTTTAGAATGTTTACTTTAGAAGTGCTTACTATAGGCACTTCATTGTGTAATGATAAAACTCACATATATAGAGCACTTCAAGGTTTATAGAATTCTTCCTACAAAACAACCCTGGAAAGGAGGAGGTAATTTAAGCATTATCTTCATTTTACAGATGAGGAAACTGGGACCCTAAGGGAGGGAGTAAGTGACTTGTCCAAGGAGCCATAGATGATGGATATCAGTCAGGAAATCAGAATTTTTACTTTTCTGTATTTAGCTAAATAATATGTAACATTGGCTGCTTTTCAAAAGCTTGATGGTTGTCAGTATAGTTTTTATGTATTTTTTTGTTTCCTAGAAATTGGTATTTTCCGTGTCTTAGCTTGAAAAAGCCTTTGAAATATTTGTTCCTTTAGGAGTTATTACTTTGGCAACAGTAGTTTCTATCATCAGACAATCTATTTGCCCTTAGGAAGTGAGGTAAAAATCTCTGTATTTCATAAATGGCAAATGAAAGCAAATTACAGAGTATGTCATAAACTCTAGGGCAATTCAGTTTATGGAATTATCTGTCCTTTCATAAATGACAATTTAATTAACTTAGCTAGCATGTAATTAAAAGGCACAAATTCAATTTTCTTTATGATTGGGGATTATCTTTACTTTTTAACCATAGCAGATGTTGTACTACTTCCTGTTACCAGTGCTATTTCAAGTAAGGATGGCAATAAGAGAAAAGCTGAGTTGAGTGTACCCTTAGTCTATTTATTCATTTGTCTCATTTTATGGACCTGAAACACTTGAGTGTATCTGTCGGGATCAAATGACCTTCTAGGATTTCTGTGTTACTTTAACTTAAGCAGTTATGTCTACCTCCCTACAGGCATTCACATAGACTGTTATCCATCTGAAGTTACTGTTCTGGTTTCTCTTCTCGTTTTTGTACTCCTTTGATTCTTCTATAATAAAATGAAGGTGCTAAAGTCTATGATCCCCTTTAGTTCTGTCCTTTGTTAGATGTTTTTCTAATTTCCCCCATTCTCAACCTTCAGCAGCACTCCCCTTCTCATATTATCTACATAACTGAAGTATATCACTTTTGAAATATTATTTGGTCATTCTTTATACATTTGGGAGTATTTGAATAAACTTAGTGTTTTTGATTTCAAGAACATGAAGTAGTTCCATAGTCAGAAGGTCTTTGCTGACACTGGCAGCTATGGAAATTGATGAAGTTTGTACACCTGGCTATGTGAGAGAAGGAGGTTTTGTTTTTTGGCTCTGTTCTGGTTTTTTGTTTTTTACTTTAATCAGTAGAGTTAAAACAAAAAAGGATACAAAATGATCCTTGACAGGTAGTCCTAGAGGGAATAATCAGAGTCTAGCCTGAAATAATATTTTAATTGATTTTAACATAATCAGTTATTTCCAGCACTTTAGCTAGTTTCTTAAACAACATGTTAGAAGTAAGCATTTTCCTCTTTATTTGATAATTTGTTTTGTGGTGCCTTCACATTGGGTTCACCTGATTTATCGAGTTATCTGTCTTTGGAGCAAGACATTAGTTATTCAGGTGTTAATTATTTCTATAATACTGAGCTTCAGCAAGAGTTTATTCCATTTTTTGAAAGCCTGTTAATGTTTATTATTCATTTTTCAGGAATTCAGTTATATAGAAGAAGAACTATATCGAACCAAAAATACACTACAAAGCAGAATTAAAGATCGAGAAGACGAAATCCAGAAACTCAGGAATCAGGTGCTGTTCATCATACGGTGTTCAGAACTTTGGGAAAAGATGACAGTGTAGGAAGCATGGTTGTTTTAGACTGTGCTTCTTTAGGAGAAGATCATAGTATTTTATGTTAATTTGAGCTCTTTTTTCAAGAGTGGAAAGATGAACCAAAAGCATAATTATAGATTCATGGAATTGAAGGGACTTTAGAGGTCGAGATTAGGGCCTTGTCTGAAATAGACAAATGTTTGCATTGCATTGAAAGTGAATTTGGTCAGGTATGCAATACATATATATTATTCCAGTGTGCAAAATGTAGTTTTTAGTGGTGGTGATTGTTGTTAACAGTTTATGTTCTCTAAGCCCATAGCTAAATGAATGTATAAACCTCCCTGCTAAAGACTCTTGGATCTGTCTTAATGTCACTAAGGACCAATAGACTTTATTCCATTGTCTTGTCGTTACACTTGACCTTCAGTTTTAACTATAACAGATGATACATAAAGATACATATGTCAGTGACTCTTACCCTTTTCAAAATTTTTCCTATAGACTTGCATTTAATTCCTTGGTAGTGCACTTAGGCATGGAGCAGTGGTTTTAAATTTTGACTGAAGTATGTATCTGTCCTTACATAATTTTAAAGAGTAATTTTAGACTAGGGGAACTAAGAATATAATTCACATTAGTGTGTCACTAACCATTACAGTATGTGGCTATACAATCTTGGTAAATGTAGAACATTTAACTGACATGTTTTTCACTCCCTTCTTCCCTTGTCAATTCTCTGAAGGTGCAAAAAGAAGGGAGGATCAGAGGTTATGGACAAACCAAAAATAGGATTTTCCCTACTTAATTGATTGTTTTTATTCAACTTAATGTATTAAAAATGCCCTCTGCTAGATGCTAGCAAGAGTTAATTATAGTAAATTGGTAAAAGTTATAAATCGTAAATAGGATAATTTTTTCTGATAGAAGAAAATACTGTCAAAAAATGTAGTCTTCTGAAAGCTTGCAAATAACCACCAACCTAAAGTGACCAATGTTTTATGAAAAGTAAATGCTGCTGATTCCATTTATTTGACTACCTCTCTGCTTCTTAGAGAAGAATATAGGTTTGGGGGGAAAAACTTATTAGATTGACTCATATTTAGAATCTGAAAGATTGACTTAAAATAGATTGCTTATGAAATTATTGTAAAAATCTTAAAAAAAAACCAAGCCTATTATAAGCCAATGGACTTTCGCTCGTTGTGTTAACAGCTATTAATGCACTCAGTCCTTTGTGAGGTGATGTGGGTGACACAAAAATAATATAAGGGACCCTTGCCCTTCAGGTTGGGGAGGCAAGATTCATTTGCATAAAACAAAGATGATTAGTTAGTATGGGTTAAGTGCCAAAATTTGAGGTACCGGTGAAAGAAGTTTAGAGAAGCAGTAAACGCGTGGGCCGAGTAAGGCCTCATCAAGATTTAGACATTGATCTGGGCCATAAAAGTGGGGGAGAATTTGGATAGGGGAAGGAGAATAAATGGATAGGGCATTCTCAGCTGGGAAAAATGTGAAGACAGTCATTTAAGAAAAAGATGACTAGCCTGACAGAAGATGTGGTAGAAAGTATTGGCAAAAAAGGATTAAGTAGAAATAGTTGGTCTAAACTGTGGAAGATTTTAAGTGTTAAGAAGAGGCTTTCTTTTATTTTGTGAGCAATGAGTTAATCATTGTGCATTTTTTAAACTAAGAATGTTAGAATCCAGTTAGAGAATTAGCTTTAATTTTGACTTACAGGCTGTTAAAATTATATGATTTGTATAGTATGGAATAGTGACTCATTTTGTGAATTGACTGAAGTGTTCAGACAGCTTTTTTGACTTTCAGCTCACAAACAAAACGCTAAGCAATAGCAGTCAGTCAGAACTAGAAAATAGACTTCATCAACTGACTGAAACTCTAATTCAGAAGCAAACCATGCTGGAGAATCTTAGCACCGAAAAGAACTCTCTTGTCTATCAGCTGGAGCGACTTGAGCAACAGATGAAGTCTGGCCCTGGGCACAGTAATGCGCCTTCTATTAATATGTCTGGAATTGATGGTGTTGAAGGTAATTGGAAGAAGAATCTTGAAAAGGTTATACAGTTTAGAAGGTCTAGCTTTATAAAAATTAATTACTATACTGTGTCATACTGACCTTAAGTCTGCACATTAGGAAGCATATTTTATTTTCTTTAACTAAAGTAAGTAGTTTGACTAATGATCACAGAATGATGATTATTGATGATTAGTTTGTATTTTTATTTTATTTAATCATAAGCAGGAGAATTTTTAAAAAATGAATATTTAAAATTTCATCTAATGCTGAGTTTTCTAGGCTGAGTTTTGGGCCAAGTTCTACTTTTACATTTTCATCAGTGATCTGGATAATGAATTAGAATAGTTTCAGGAGGAGAAATTAAAGGAATTAGTATCTCATGGGAAAAGGAAGGCTTAAAGTTGACAGTTGTCTTACAGTATAAAGAATTATTATGGGACACAGTAGACGGCTGCGTCCCATAGTTAAGCTCGGTATGTATTAACATTCAAACTTGAAAGCAAGAGTTGCTTTAGTAATTTACCCATGAATAATGGAAAGCATTAAAGGTAGATTTGCACTCTTAAATTCGGATAAATCTCTTAGTTCAAAAATAAAAGCCAAAGGTAACTGATAGTTGAAATATTAGGCAACACAAACATTTCTTTCAAAATATCTCATTGAAATGCTACAAATTAACGATTCAGTAATGCCATCAATCTTTGGCTTAGACCTTGGGAGTCTTCATTTAGATGAGTAGTAATAAAGGTGCAGACAGTTCTTTTTAATAAAAAAAAGGCCACAAATAGAAATGTTTGATAATCCACTGTTCTTTTGTTTAGGAACACGTGTACGAAATGTTCCAGTTCTTTTCAGTGATTCAGAAACCAACATGGCAGGAGTGTACGGTAGAGTACGGAAAGCTGCCAGTACTATTGATCAATTTAGGTAAGAGGATATTTCAAAGAACTAATACTTAAAATTTAGGATAAAGTTCCATAGATTATTCTAAAAAAGTGAGAGTATAACGAACGCATCATTTTCAAAACCAGAGTTTTAATAGTGACATTTATCTTATTCATTTTAAGAAAGTGGACATGGGGTTTACTTTACATATTCCCAGAATAGTGTCACTGAAATATGAAGATTTAATGGAACATAATTAACCCTGACTTTCCTCTCTGGAAATTACATCTTTATCACTTAATCTTTTTTAATTTAGAGAAAGACCCTATTTGTCCTGTATTTTACTATACTAATGGAACAGATGAAACTTTTAAATAATTATTTTTAGAATAAATTGTAACATTTTATAAATAAAAACAAGTTAACATTCATATCTAAAAGGAAATGCTTTCACTTAATCTTCATGTAACCTGAAGAGTTGAATATTGGGGCCTGTTAATTTGCCCCTACTAGACTTTATGTATTTCATAATTTAAAGATGAAAGTCTAATGCAGTGAAGTTCTATCCCATGCTCAAGGCCTGCCCCACTCAGATACCTCCCCTCTGCGATGATGGTGGAGGAGGGCAAGTCTGCTATGGAGTATAAAATGGTGCACAGAAGTTGAGGAGGTGGGGAGTTTTCTTGTGCCATTTTTTTCTTTAGTTTCTATTCTCTTGTGTCCTCCAGAAGTGGGGGATTTTAATCAAAAGTCTCCAAGAAACAGGGTAGTGTTATGAAAATAGTAGTGACCCTGAAGTCAGAAAACCTGGGTTCAAATGAGGTTCTGCTAATTTTATTAACTACTTGACTGTGAAGAAGATGCTGAGCCTAGTGGCTTCAGTTTCTTCCTTCATGCATAAAGTTGGGACAGCTTTGGTGGTGTGGCCTGCTTGGTGTCATACAGCCAGGCAGTGCAAGAACTGGGCCTGGAGCCCTCCACCTGTCCTGAACTTCCTCCAGTTTGGGGCGGGGGGTTTCATCTTTGTAGCAGGGGCAGAGCTTTAAGTGTGACAACTGAGCCATAGTTATTCCCCTTAAAGATGACTGATAAGTGGCTTACATTTGGGTGCTGCTTTGCTGTTTTACTGAAGAGCTCTACATATACTGGATCTCATTTGATCTTTCCAGCAGCCCTGGGACACAATGCCATTTTTCTGATGAGGAAAAAGGCTCAGAGGCAAAGGGATTGGTCATACAGCTAATAAGTGGCAGGCTTTGTGACTCCAAAACCAATGTTCTTTTCAGCACTTATTCACAACTATGAATTATTGCCAGAGTAGTTATTCTACGTTAAAACAATCTCCTCTGAGTTTTTAGAAAAGAAATTGTCTTTTGGTGGTGGCGCATCTGGTGTAACATATTAATAATAAGTATGGCTGGGGTAAAATAAGACCATGTTACCAGTCAAGGGGACCTTTCTATGAGTTTTGACTATCTCTTATGTCGGCACAGCATCCGTCTGGGAATATTTCTCCGAAGATACCCCATTGCAAGAATATTCGTAATTATATATATGGTGAGTAAGCTCCTTTGGGGAGCTGTACTTGATCTCTTGGTCAGTTTTTTTCTAGCTCCAAGGGTTAACTGACAGGCTAATAACTGTTTACTAAAGTGTCAAATTAAGACAGTTATGACTTAAATTTTTTAAAAGTACACCATGAGATGACTGGTAAAGTAATGGCAACATTGTAGATGTGAAGTTTTTATCTGGGTCTCAAGTGATTTAAATTTCTGTGCAACTTAACGTGACCTTTTCTTTTTAAACTTGCTCTATTAAAAAGTACTTGTACTTTATTAAAAATGATTTTTTCTTCAGACTTCATTAACAAATTTGTTCTAGGAGTTTTGAGGCTCTCTTTTGTTTTGAGTGTGTTAATTATATAGATTAGTTAATTATGTAGATGAGTATAAAATTAGTTTTGTGTTAAATTATGTATATGGTAAGTTTGTTGCCTAAAATAATAATTTCCCTAGTAGACTTGTATATACACAAAATGAAATTTCTCAGTGATCCACTAGAGGGAAGAGCTCTGTAAATTTAGGAAATGAAGTAGAATATGTTTAAAGAATTTAGAAGGGGAAATATAAAATGGTTTTTATATTACTAATTATGAGAGAATGATTGTTAAATATATTCAAGAGAAAGAAGTATATATGTGTGTATACATGTGTGTGTTTATATACATGTGTATATAAACGTACACATATCCATACATATCACTATATAATGTGGGGGACATAATTTGATCTACACTGTTAGTGAAGCCATGGTTATCAAGGTGCTTTACACTATAATTTTTACTGAATTTCTTTAGGGAAGGAATTAATAAATATTTACCTTTTTAGAATTTAATATCCAACCTCTACTCTTGCCTTTAGTCAAGATATATATATCAATATAGTCAAATATGTTTGACATATGTTTGACTAAGATTTCCACAGAATCATTAGAGCAATAGAACCTTTAAGTTGGAAGGGATCTTGAGGTCTGCTCTGCCTCCCCTCCCCTTCCCCCATAGCATGTATCCCTTTTATGGTATCCCCAAGTGGTCATTTAGCCAGTGCTAAAGCCCCTCTGGTGAGGGGAACCCACTACCTTTCAAAGAGCCCATTCTAGTTCTTGGAATAGCATGATTGTTAAGGAGTTTTTCTTCCTACATCTTAGTCCCCACCCCCTCACACTTTTGTTTTGGTTTTCAAGACAGTGTGGGCTCTGTGTAATTTCTCCAGCAATTAATTACTTTAGCACTGCATTCATTTGATCATTTATCATATAGCCGTATGTGTTACAACAACATGGCTTTGATGCCAAAGGTGCCTCCGTTAGATTTCCAAGGTTCTCAGGCACCACAGTTGTATTTGGTAAAATGCTTGGTACAATCCTGTGCATATGGTAGGTCCTCATTAAATGACTTGCTGACTAACTGATATATCATTTCTTTCTTTAGGCTTTGCTTCATTTCTGGGTCATGATCGTTCTACTTACTTATACACCAGAAATGCACCATGACCATCCAGCTGGCAGATAAGCTAAGCCAGAGTGTTGGAATGGTCCGTCTTCTTCCCCTGGACTTTGGATCTGCAAAAAGTCTGTTGCCTGAAATGTTCAAGAAGGCCATATATCGTTACTTGTTTTAGTACTACTTTCAGTTTTAAAATTATTGAACAAATACTATGCTCTACAATTTCTTCTGATTTTAAAATTTAGAAATATCTCTTAGAAAATTTAGATTTAGAAAAATTTAGAAAATCTCTTAGAAAAAGACATAAGCTCAGCATAACCTTTGCTTTTCGAAAAGTCAGTGGTCTAGTGTGATCCAACACAAATAATGGATTTTCATAAAAACACCAAGCTAGACCAATTTGGTATAGCAGGTACTGTATTTTAGGTCATTACTGATTGTGGGGTATAATCAGGGAAACTAATTGTGTTTAGATGTATAAGTAAAACTTTTAGTTATTCTATCTGCATTTCCCTGTTTTTTACCATGTAAATATTCCCCCCTCTTCATGGTAAAGGCCTGATTGGCTTGTGCAATATCTTTTCATAAATATTTACAGGAATAAAACCTAATTTGCATCTTTTTCTTTCTCTTTTTTTCCCCAAGAGTTTTGTGCTGTTCAGTGTAATATACCTTCCCAAATGAAATGATAATCAACATAACAAGGGTTGACGTTACAGTACTTACTGCTGAATGGTATTGGAGCAATAAGTGACATTCAGAACATTCTCACTATATGTATCTATGTATCTCTTTAGTTTTTCCTACCCTGTCTTCCTCCTTCCTCTCTTTTCCTTTTGCTTTATCCTCTTCCTTTTTACTATGTTTTTTCCTCCCTTGTCTGTGCTTTAAGCTATCCTGTGGCATTCATGAGCATAGCTTAGGTCCAATAATGACACTCTGGAATCAAGCTGGCTTTAGCTACTTACTTGTGCCTTTACATTTTTGTACTTACACAGAGGGTTTATCCAATTGTTATTTGGAAAATGACTTTTTTCCTTTTAGATTTTAGTGTAGTGAGCTTTGCAACTTTCTACCTACATACCTGTATTTCTGAGTTTTTATGGACTCAGATGATGATAATATACTTAGATGTTTTATTTTACACTTGCTATATATCTGTTTTTACCAGACTTCTTATTTGGTGGTTAATAAAAACATAAATATAAAACAAGATAATTTGAACCGAGGTTCCTACTTCAACATTACCACAGATAAGCAGGAATGCTAATTAACCACATGAAGCATCTAATCTGTGCTCATTTGTCATTAGGAAAGGAACCTTTAAAAGTGGCCTTCCAATGGTACGTGCACCTTTCTTAGTTTTTGTATCACTTTGGACAAAAAGATTAACACTGTAAGAAAAAGTGATGTTACTTGTACATAGGATTTGGAGGTGTGAAAACTGATCCTCAGTTAACCCATGCTGAGTTGTGATTCCAGGTTTGATGCTTGGGTGGAATGAACTAATAGTTTAGAACATTTAAAAATATTTGGTATATGAGTTTTTGTAAAGGGTTTTCTGGTTTAAAAAAATTAATTCCAAAGGGAGACGTTTCTTTAAAATAATTAGAAACAGCTTGCATACTTAAAATGAAAAGTGCCATGTTGTCTCATCACTGGATATTGCCAAACTTTCCTTCCTTACTCAGTGGCCACCTGCCTTTTATTGAGAAGTCTCTAAATCTTTTGCTCAGTCTTTACACATTCTTGGCTTTAGAAGTGTTTGACAGAGCATTTCTTGACTTATGTACATATTCAGACCTTTAATTGTGTCTCTATTTCCAAGTTCTTGACTCTTGATACTAAAACTATTTGTTTGAGTTTATATAATTCCTACCCACCCACTTAACCTCTAGTAACCTGTGACTTTTCTACCATAACTTAAAATATGATCTTGTCAAAGGAGCTTGTTAGACCATCAGTTCTTTATTAAAATGATTTACTTTCCTGTGTAGTATCAAATTCTTTCTGCAATGTATAGAATATTACGGTATTTTATGAGTGTTTCCATCAATTAAAAATGAGGTTTTCTTATTTCCTTAGTTTTTTCTTTTACTCAAAATGCACTGCTTCTGTTAATATAAAATATAAACTTCTATGAGAGCATTGGTTTTTCTCATTAAAATACTATTTGGTGGATAGAATTGTGAAGGCATCTTTCCACCAAAATGTAAGGAAAATGTAAACTACTTGAAGAGCAGTGACTATTTAGTTTCTTGATTTTTGTATTCACAACACCAGCCATGGTACTTTTGCTACATAATAGATATTTAATAAATGCTTGTGAAATTGAATTGAATCTCAGCAATCTCAGACCCTGACACTTAAGCTGTTCCTTTGTGACTTTACACAGATCTTTAGCCAGGTAACAATGAATCTCCTACTTCTTTTAGGGACTGGGTCTATGATTTTGGCAGGGGATGGTTTTAGAATGTTTGGTACCAGCCTCTCTCTATCTGTTGAATAATATCTCATGTGTTTAAAGCTATTGTGTTTTAAAGTTTACACAACACTTCCCTCATCATCTTGTGCTATTTTACAAATGAGGCGACAAACAGGCTCAAAACGTTATGCTTTCCAAATGGCAGAGCCAGGATTTGAACCCAAATCACCAGACTCTTAAATCCAGTACTCTTTAAAGTATGCCATACTGGGTGTAGCTAAGTGGTACGGTGCATCAGCCATGGAATCAGGAGGACCTGAGTTCAAATGCGGGCTCAGACACTTAATAGTTACGTGATTCTGGGCAAGACACTTAACCCGGAGTGCTTCCAAAAAAACAAAACAAAATATACCATACTAGACTGAATAGGCCTCCACGCAACTTTGTGTAGTCAAGGGAAATGTCTCAATATACCTAATTTAATATCACTGATATCTGGTACTTTGGCCTTGCAAAGCATTTTATATGTTTTGGTCCTGAATTAACTACTGGTAAAACAAGATAGTTGTGTACAGAAAAAGGCCAGTATGTGGTAGAATGTGGCCCTTAAAAGAAGTATGAGGTTCACTGTTAGCCAACTGAAAATGTTATTTTTTCACAATTTGAGAGGCAAGGAGCTTTCTTAGCAAGATAGCAGGTTGTGGGTAGTGCCTTTTATGTGAGGAACCTGGGGAAGGTTTTCAGTTCATCCTTGCTCTTTGGGATGTCTTACACATTACAGACACTTCCTTGTCCTCTCCAAAATACATAAAAATTAAGAAGTGTTGTAAAAGAGGACCCCACAAGTGAACAGGGACCAAAAGAAATTCTTACTGACAACCACAGGAAATACACAAATTAGCTTCGTTTAGAATGTCTCTCTTTATATTAAAGTAGGAAAAAAAAAGCCTTGTATTCTGCTGGTATTCTTGTCCCTATAATCCCCAATCAACATTTATTAGGATGTGTTAGAGAAACCCAGATTCTCAACATTTCATTCTTTCTGAATAGTTTGTTTTCATTTGTCCTTCATTCTGGAAGAGTACCATGACATCATTAAGGTGATGCCATGCCTTGCAAGTGAATTGGATTTAAGTGAGGGAGGGCTGTGCAAAATTGCCAGCCTCACTTTCTCCTCTGGAGCCAATGGGGTCCAGTTTACCCAGATCAGGAAGACTGGAGATGACCTCCATAGTTTGTATTAAACTTTCTAAAAATGGCATGATGAAAATTTCTGCTTGGACCATAATGTCACAACCTACCTGACCTGAAGAAGAGAGATCCTGATGCGAATCATAAGCTTTCCAAAATTAGTAGGGTTCCTAAGTATTTTTTGGTCTCTTTCTAATTGAAATTGACTTTAAAATTGATTAAGCAAAAGTTAAGGGTTAGCAGTGAGAAAAAAATGATTAACAACTTGAGCACTAATTGTGTATCTTGTTAGTACTGAAACTATTTCATCTCTATCATCTAAGCTAGGAAAATACCTGGAATAGATTCTTAATACTTTAATATAAAAACCTCTTGGGGTATACAGAGACTTTTAGTATTGAGATAGGCATTTAATGGGGAAGTTTTCATATAGGTTAAGAGGAATTAAGGTTCTTGAGTTTTCCATGAAAATACACCCAAAAGGCAGTCAGGAAAATGTACTTTTTTCTAGTTGACTATTTTCTTTGCCTCTTTACCAAAAAGATGAATCCTGAGGACAATACTGTTTAACAGTATGCAGTGATTGGTTATCTTACATCTTTAGTGAAGAAAATTTGGGAAGAGAATTAAGAGGAAAGAACAAGAGACTATTTGGGTGTGATGTTTGATATCCCTTTGAACTTGAACAAAGTTGACTTGGGCTTGGTGGCACTGACCTCCTTCAGTGGTCTCATACAGAGAAGAAAGTGACATGATGAAAAGAGTACTGGATTTTGAGTGAGAAGACCTGACTTTAAATTGCAGCTCAGCTTTTAATGCCTCTTTTCTCTCTCTCATATATCCACCCACTCTTCAGTTTCTTTCACTGCTTAGTCATACATATTTATGTTTTCCAAAGCTCTGTAGTTGTCTCTCTTCCTTTTATATATTCTTTTTAGTAACCTCACGGATTCATGGATTCAGGTATCTCTGTGCAGATGTCTCCCAGATATACATATATGCAGTCCCAGTCCCACATCAACAACTTGCCTATTGGACATTTCAAACTGCAAATTTCATAGGCAGCTGAAGCTCAGTATATACAAAGTAATTTTCCTTTACTTCCAAACTACTTCCTCTTTGGACTCCCCTGTTTTCTCAAGGATACCATTATACTTCAGTACCTCTTTGCAGTCTTAAAGTCGTTTTGACCACACACACACAAACACACACACACACCCATATCCCATTGTTCACTGAGCTTTATTAATTTTACTTCAACACCATCTCTTACACTGGTTTCCCATCACTCCACTCACGCAGCCACACCTTAGTTTACACAAACCTCATCACCTCTTGCTTGGACAATTAAAATACCCTCTACTTTGTTTCCCTTCTCCAGTCAATCTGCACTCAGTAACCAAAGTGGTATTCCCAGAGCCTGACCATATCACTCTCCTTTGCTCAGCAATAGCTCCAATATCTCCCTTTTACTTCTAGGATCAAATACAAACCCTTCATTTGCCCATTAACGCCTTTCAAAGCCTAGCTCCAAGCTCTCTTGGAGCTCTCTCTCAAACCTCGAAAGGTTTGTTGCCTCCATTCCTTTGCACAGATTCTCTTATATGCCTGGAAGGCACCCCTTCCTCTCTTCCTCCTTGTGAGCCTCTCCAGTTTACTTCCAAGTTTAACTCAAATGCTACCTACTACCTGAGATGTTTCCTGACACTTATCCCTCCTCTGCATCTACTGGTGCTTCCTCTCTCCTCAGATTGCCTTATGTTTATTTTGTATATACTTACACGTGTACCTATTATCTCCCCTTGATAGAACGTAGGTTCTTTGAGTGTAGAGACTTTCATAATTATTTTGGTATCCCTAGTGTCTACCATATTACCTGGTACATAGGTGTTTAATAAAATGCTTGTTGATGGATGTATAAACTTGGATAAGTCACACTGCCTCTGGGCTTCATTTTTCCATCTTTGAAATAAGAGGGTTTTATTTTAATTGACGATTTCTAAGGCTTTTTTCAACTTTAATTTATGATACCATGATCCTAAGGAATGTTCAAGTTGTTCTATGTTTCTGGGACAGTCCAGAGGTTAGAGGGAGGTAATGGTGAGAGCTAATAGAATTCAGTGAAATGTTCTATGGTTCTGATATTACTGTGACTTCGTGTGCTCAGGCTTGAAAATCTTGGAAGCCTTTAATTTCCTCTTAGGGATTTCACTTTCAGAAAGTAACATAACCTTTGTTGTGTGGTCTGAATGATAAAATACATGCCTATTTAATGTTTTGAAGAATGAAGTTTTTCTTTAGTATTTTAAAGACCAGGATTTCATCCCTGAGTACAAATCTCAACCCTTTTATGCTTTTTAAATTAGAATCCATGAGTTGTTGTGGCCATCCTTTTTGTGATGAGCCCCTTGAAGATTAGCTCGATTTGGTCCATGGATGACATTACTAAATCCATATTCTAAGGCCTTCCCCCTCACTAGGACCTGCCAGAGCTTACTTTCTGAAGTTAGCATAGCCTTGGAGAAGTCAGAACTGCTTCTGTTTCTTAATGAGGCATCAGCAGAAGACTTTCACAGAGGAAACATTTTCTCCTCAGCTAAGATGAAAGTTTTGGTGTTTAAAGGGGCAAGCCTTCCAACTCTTCAGACAATCCAGCTCTCCAGAATGACTCATTCCCCACTAGTCTCAGATAGCTGAAGCTTTATTGTCTAACTTTTTAATAATCATATCTTGAAACAATATTATCAGCAACTCTAGGTCCTAGAGTCTTTCCACTCTAAACCACTTCCTCTCTTCATAGTAATGGACATATAAGCTCCAGGCTGCAGTGATCTTTACATTTACCTTTCTTGGTTGAGACAGTGTGTTTTGATTTGTTTGCTTTGGAGTAAATTCCAGGTGAGCAGTATAGCAGGGTACTGATGCACTAAAATAAAGCTTTTTCAGAGTTTAATCATTTCCATATCCCTGGGAAGACGTGGCTTCCCAGTAGCTATTAGTCACTGGAGAAAACCCTTCACCTTCCTTTAAGTATCCATTAGTCACTGCAGAGAAGGAGTCTAGATGGATTATGATTCAGGTAAATTAGTGCCTGTCCACATGAGGGGAGCAGGGTTGTCTAGACTACAGGCATCCAGTGTGTTTTTCTTGAGTGACTTAGGGCTCAGACTCAATCACCCAAAGCAGGAAACTGGCTTGATTTAGCAGACAGTAAAAACAAGTTAAGCTTCAGCTTCAGCCCCAAAATGGGATATTTTAAGAAAGAAAGCTTTGCAAATGAAGAAAACATAAGAGCATTTTAAACAGTTAAATTTAAATATCCAGCATGAGCAAGAAAGTATGAAATAACCTTTTTTTATTAGATATGTGATTTCATCTGCACAGAGAGCTCTCTGGTGAGGAAGCTCCCTTCATCAAGGCAGATCTGCACAGCATTTGCAGTTTATAGTCTTTGAAGAGTTGAGCTGGCCTGTGGATAAAAGCTGTTGGATAACTTTAAGCCATTATTAAGGCTGGCTTCCTGCCTCCTTACTCCGCTCAAGTTTTCTTATACCTCACTAAAGGATGAAGGTAGTCCTTGGTCCTTAAAGGCTATGTCAGTGAAACAGAAGTTCATATAGGTCTTACCAAGCCAGCAAGGTTTTGATAATGGACCTGTTGATAGAAGGCTATTTGAGGGCCAATCCAGTTATGTTCCCAGAGGAAGGACCACCACCAGAGAAGGTTGACCATCAAGTAAAGAATCATTTTGGCTGTAGAAATTTATAAACTTATCTATAAAGGCATGTGGGGAAACTGAAAAGGATTCTCCCCAGCCCCTTGCATGACCTCCACAGGACCGAACATAAAGTATGTGTGCAGTCTGTGTAATCGCTTTCAGTTACAAGGCAGGGAATGAAAGAAGCATTTTTGAAATGCTTATTATGTATTAAACACTGCATTAAACATTGGAGATACATAGACAGCAAGAAAACAAAAAATCATTGTCCTCAAGGAGGGCGTTCTAATAGAGGAAGAAAGAGGAGCTAGGAAGATGGGTGTAATCTGGAAAGTAATGACTGAAGCCCTAGTTCTGGGTAATTCAAGGCCAATTCAACTCATCCTATCAGAGCTCAGGGTCCCAAGGGCAGAGTTCAGGTGGGTCCCAAGGGCAGAGTTCAGGTGGTTCCCAAGTAAAAATGGTAGAGATGGTATGGTTTGGCAATAGTGGGAAATAAAGACCTAGTTCTGACTAAAATGAGGCAAAAGTTCACCCATCAGAACCTAGGGACAGAGTCCTGATGATTCCAGGGGGCAAGAGGGCAGGGTTACACAGAGAGGTTGCAGTCTATGTCAAAGGAGAACAACCTGCATGGATAAATGTGTGCAGATCTTTTGAATTATTGAAGTGAGCCTGAGCATCATTTAAAATGAGATTTGAATTCCAGTATATTAGAACTGGAAGAAGTCATCTGGGCTATGTAGTACATTTTCCAGAAGAAAAATTGTGAGTCAACTCGATTTCAAAGCTAGTTATGGCAGAGTAAGAATGAGAATCCAGGTCTGATTCTCCAGCTGGAGTTATCTCCATTTCTACCATAAATCTGGCAACCTTGCTTATCCAGCTAGGAACTAGAAAAGAGCAAAAAAGAGCTCCTGAGTAGTTGTGACATTTAATTCAAAGAACACAGGCCAAAGCTGCTGTACTATATTCATTTAAGAACTCTTCAAAGCACTCAACCTATTTTTTAAAAATAATTTTTATTGATATCTTTTGTTTTTTTACATCTCCATAATTTCTCCCAGTATCTTTCCCTTTGCCCCACTCAGCCATTCCAGATAATAATTTTTCTTTTGTAACCCTTGATTCAAAGAGCCAGTTGTGTAGAACTGAACTCTCCTCATTGATGGAAGGCAGGTAGAGTTAGAGCTGGAGAAAAGAGAAATCCAAGCTCTTCTAGCTTCCAAATTTAAGAGAATAAAGACTTGCCATTCCAACCTCTCTTCAACTTCCTGAAGGAAGAGAAAGACTCTGGGAAGAACCTGGCATGTAAAAGAGCTGGCATTCTCCATCATGTCCCTTTCTCCAACTTGCTATACTAGAGACTTTGGTGAGATTTGGGATTCTCTCATTTGAGTGAACTAAGTTATCTCACTCCTAAAGGGAGAGCTCATTTGCTCTATATTTTCTGTTATATAGTCTCATATGTATAATTCCTCTGATTTCTTTTTTACTATCCATTTGGACAAATGAGTTTATTTGCTATTAGCTATGGGTGTTCATTGTAGAACTAGCATCTGCTGGGAAAAATGTCAAGCCTTGGGTATATACCTTGGGATCCTCCTTTCCCATTGAGAAATAATAATCAGAAGTGCAACTTAAACTTGAAAGTTACTTCCCTTTCACTAACACTATTTAAGGGAGCAGATAGATATAATTTTAACCCAGTACCCTGTCTCTCTGGAGAGCAGATGGCCAGCTGTGGCCCCAGCAGAGGAGGCTGCTTTCCTTCCTGGCAGAAATTAGGCCTCCTTAGGGAAGCATTGGGGAAGGAGAAGCTAGAAAAATACCTTTTCTTGTCTGCCTATAAGCCCCATCTATTGACAGACCTACGTGGACACATAGAACCTACACAGGCAAAACCAGCAACTCTCACATGAACTCCTTACATTTTTTAAAGGAAAAAAACCATCAGAATGGATAAATACATTGAATAGTTTGAGTGTATGTGTAATATATCACCCACACCTGTGAAGGTGGGGGTGAGGATTGTCTTCTATTTTTTCTTTGGGGTCATGTTCTTTACAATATTCATTTGTGATTGTTTTATGATACTTGATGCTGCTATCATTTATAGTCATCGTCATTGTGTATATTGTGTACACTTCAGATCTTTCCAAGCTTTTCTGTGTTTCTTATATTCATTGTTTCTTAACTACATAGCAAATTCTGTTATATTCATGTGCTATAATTTGTCTGGGCATCAAGGTGGCACAGTGCCAGGCCTGGAGTTAGGAAACCTCTGTAAGTTAAATCTAGCCTCAGATACTAGGTGGGTGACCGTGGGCAAGTCACTTATCCTTGTTTGTCTCAGTTTCCTCATCTGAAAAATGAGCTGGAGAAGGAAACAGAAAACCACTCCAGTATCTTGGCAAGAAAACCTCAAATGGGGACGAAGAATCGGACATGACTGAAACAACTGGACAACAATAACAAAAATCACAATTTCTTTAGTAAATAGGCAGTTTACTTTGTTTCTAATTCTTTGCTATCATAAAAAGTGTTGCTATAAATATTTCAGAGTATATAGTACTTTCTTCTAATCAGTAGCTTCTTTGAGGTGTAAACCTAATAGTGGGATCTCTGGATCAAAGAGAAGGGACATTTTGGTCACTTTAGCAAATACGAAGTTCTTTCCCAATGACATTTCCTAGTTTATCAAACACCAAATTACCGAGCAGTTCCATTGTATCTGAATCTCCCTTGTCTATTCCATTGATCTACCCTAATTTTACCAGTCCAGCTGGTTTTGATGCTTTGTAAGATCTTGAAGCCCTATTTTTCTCCCTTTGTCCCTACCTTTTTTCATAATTTCTATTAACATTCTAAGTATTTTAACTTTTCCAAAAGAATTTTATTTTTTAATCATGTTCTGTAAAGTACCTCTTCCTATCTTCCTATTTGTTTTTAATAAGAAGAATAATAATGAAGCAGCTGTGGCATTGTTGCTAGTGACTTGGCTGTGAAGTCGGAATGACCTGGATTCAAGTCCTGCCTCAGATGTATACTGGCTGTGTGACCCTTGGCAGATCACAACTTCTCAGTGGTGTAGGCAACTGTTGAACTAAGTTGTAGAGACAATGCCAACCTGCAGTGGAAGAAGGGATTTCCTAATCTGGGACTTCTTCATATCAATGAAATCACAAGTCCTTGTTCCTAATAATAACATTCCCATAGCATTCTGAATGTTGCAAAGTGCTCATATATGTTATCTCATTTGAACCTTATGTCAGCCTTGTGAGGGAGGTAGTAGTTATTGCTAACCCTCTTTTACACAAGAGGAAATGGAGGCTCAGATTAAGTAAATTGTCTAGTCACAAAGTTAGCAAATGTCGAAGGCAGAATTCAATTCCAAGGCTCCTTGACTCCTAACCCTCAAAGTCACTATGCTGTACAGTTCTAACTAGAATGATTAGCTGGTTTCCTTGGTGTTGATAGCAGTTTAAAAGGGGTTCTTGGGAAATGACATTGTGAATTTAGAACTGAAACAGGATCACTGAAAGGTTATAGAGAATCGCCTAGTGGGTGTGAACAGATTACAGCAGTGGTGCGTGTGTGTGTGTGTGTGTTATTTCAATAACATTTATTTTCCCTCCAATCCACCCCCAAATTAAAAAAAAATCCTCTAAATAAATATGCACAGTCAAGCAAAACAAATCCCCCCACTGTCTCATACATATTGAATCCATCACTTCTTTGTCAGCGGATACATAGCACAAATCTTCATCCATCCTCTGGAGTCATTGTTGACCATTGCATTGTTCAGAGATCTTAAGTTTTTCAAAATTGTCTTCACTGTGTCATTATTATGTGAATTATTCTCTTGTTTCTGTTCACTTCACTTCTCATCAATTCATATAAGTGTGCCCAGGTTTGTTTTTTTTTTTATTTTATTTTTCATTTTTAACACAGTTTATAACATAAAACAATTCAAACTTTTGGTCAGGTGATACTTCTTTTTAAAGCATTTATGATATGGACCACAAAAGAATTTTTTTTTAAACATTAACCAACTGAGACACAAATAATATTTATGTTGCTAACTTCACAAGCTCTTGACCTTATTGTCTCCACACTATTACTAAGAATTAAAGGACCCTAACTTACTGTTGTTGGTCTAAAGTCCTATGCCTAATAGCTTAATTTTAGACTTCACCTCGGATGTTCCCCTACCAATAATCTGTAATTTAATAGATCTGGTATTAAGCTTACAAACCTTTTGACTATAGGAAATTGCCACCAAGAGTAGGGACATTGCAGGGATACAATATCTCCCCAACTTCATGTCAGTTCCAGGCAGGATTAGATTGTCTACTTGCATTCAGTCAGGCTTAAAGTCTGCCAGGTATCAGTGGGGAAATTGAGTCAGGAGAATCCTACCTCAGCCCATGCTGAACAGCCCCTCTCCTACCCTTTCCATGAGATCACCTTTTGCAGTTCATACCAGCATCTCATCAGCTTACTGGCATCATGTATTGGAGGCTCAGATCGCCTTTCTTGCTTCCCATACCTGGAGTTAGACTCAGAAGAACAGTCACTTAATAGTCCCCAAGCATCTAAAAATGTCAAGTTCCCATAACCAAGTTTCAAATATGATTATAATTTCACTTTGGCTAAGGAACATCTTTTGAAGCAAGTCTTAAGTGGCTTACATGCCTTTCTATACATGTTCTAGTTCCTGATTAAATAGCAATCATAAAATCAAATTTACCATTAAAACCTTGACTTTTCCATCAATGCCAAATTTTACTCACGGTTACCTTCCTCTAGGAAATTTAGACTAAAATTCTTTTCCCCAAACTAAAGATGTCATTGATTTATTCTCAGTAATTAATTCAAGTCAATTGTTTTAATACTAATTGCTTTTACCTCACTTTGTAACATGTCCAATTTTTCTCCCCATCACTCCCCTCCCCCTGCTTCCTAATACCTTGTATTCTGATTACTCCTTCCCTCAATGTACCCTCCCTTCTATCACACCCCACCCTTCCCTTATCCCTATCTTCTCTCTTTTCTTGTAGGGCAAGATAAATATCTATACTCCATTCCCTGTATTTCTTATTTCCCGATTATATGCAATAAAAATTCTTAACATTTGTTGCTAATACTTTGAATTCCAACTTCTCTCCCTCCCCCACTCCCTCCCCAGCCACTGAGAAGGCAAGCAATTCAATACAGACTAAATATGTGTTGTTTTGCAAAAGACTTCAAGACTAATTATATTGCCCTCTGTCCTACTCTATTCCCCCTTATTTTTTCCCCCACAATTGACCTTGTCCCTTCTTGAAAGTGTTTATTTCTAGTCCTTTCTCCCATTTACCCTCCCTTCTAATATTCCCCTCACCCTACTTGTTGCCTCCTCTCCTACTTTCCTGTGGTGTGATAGAAATTTTCATATCAAATTTAGTGAGCATGCTATTCCCTCCTTCAGCCACATGTGGAGAGAGTAGCTTTATTTTTCCCCTTTCCCCTTCTCCCTTTTCTCCTCCATTGAACAAGATTTTTCTTATCTCTTTTATGAGTTATAGCCTGCCCTGTTCCATTTCTCCCTTTCTCTTCCCGGTATTTTCCTCCATCACCCCTTAATTTTTATTTTATTTTTTTTGTGTGTGGATATCATCTCTTCTGATTCAACACACCCTGTACTCTCTATCTATATGTGTGTGTGTGTGTGTACAATCTCTCCATCTACTCAGATACTGAGAAAAGATTCAAGAGTTATAAATATTTTCTTTCCATGTAGTAATGTAAACATTTCAGCTTTAGAGAGTCTTTTATGATTTTTCTTTCCTGCTTACCTTTTCATGCTTCTCTTGATTCTTGTCTTGGGAAGTTAAATTTTCTATACAGATCTGGTTTCCTCAATATGAATGATTGAAAGTCCTCTCTCTATATATATATATATCATTGAATGACCATTTATTCCCTTGAAGTATTATACTCAGATTTGCTGGGTAGGTGATTCTTGGTTTCAATCCCAGTTCCTTTGACCTCCGAAATATCCCATTCCAAGCCCTTCAATCCCTTAATGTTGAAGCTGCCAGATCCTATGTTATCCTGATTGTATTTCCACAATACTCAAATTGTTTCTTTCTAGATGCTTGCAGTGTTTTCTCCTTGATCTGGGAACTCTAAAATTTGACCACAATATTCCTAGGAGTTTCTCTCTTCGGGTCTCTTTCAGGAGATGATAGGTGGATTCTTTCAATATTTATTTTGCCCTCTGATTCTAGAACATCAGGGCAGTTTTCCTTGATAATTTCAGGGAAGATAATGTCTAGGCTCTTTTTTTGATCATGGCTTTCAGGTAGTCCCATAATTTTTAAATTGTTTCTCCTGGATCTATTTTCCAGGTCAGTTTTTCTAATGAGATGTTTCACATTATCTTCTATTTTTTCAAATTTTTGGTTTTGTTTACTAACTGCTTGGTTTAACTCATAGTCATTCATTTCCCTGAACTCAATTCTCTCTTCCAAAGAATTATTTTGTTCAGTAAACTTTTGAAACTTCTCCTCCATTTGGCTAATTCTGCTTTTTAAAGCCTCCTTCTCCTCATTGTCTTTTTGGACCTCTTTTCCCAATTGAGTTAGCCTCTTTTTAAAACTGCTATTTTCCTCAGCATTTTTTTGGTTCTCCTTTAGTAAGCTGCTAACTTGTTTTTTTAAGGTCTTCTATTGCCTGAACCCAGTTTAAGTTCCCTTTAGAGGCCCTGGAGGCAGAGGCCTTGACCTCCTCTGACAGTATGCCTTGTTATTCCTCCTCCAAAAGGATGGGGGGAGATACCTGTTCCCCAAGAAAGTAACCTTTATGGTCTTATGGTTTTTTTTTCCCTTTTTTGAACATTTTCCCAGCCAGTTACTTGACTTCTGAGTTTCCTCTCCATACCCACCTTGCCTCCAGTTCTGCCAAGCCAGCCCTGAGGGCTGAGATTCAGATGAACTGCTCCAAAGTCTCAGGGGCTTTAGGCAGGGGCAGGGCTGCTATTCAGTGTGAGATTAAGATCAGCTGCTCAGGAAGGGGCAGGGCCACCACAGAGGGTTCAGTTCCCTCAGGGACTTTATGATGAGACCTTCAACAATGGATGCAGGCTACTGTCTGCTTTGGGAGCCCAGTTCGTTGCTGCCTCTACTGCTGCCACCTGAGGAGGCCTGAGTTATGTATGGGGACACTCTGCCAGCCAAAAAGACCCTCTCACTGACTTTTGGCGCCTGTGGGTTGAGAGATCTGTGCAGCCACTGGAGATTCTGTCCCTGAAGCCTGCTCGGATCTGCTCCTTTTGGTGCCACATGGCCAAGGCAGGGCTGGGCTCTGCTCTACCTCTGGTGTACAGCAGACCTTTCCCGTCGGTCTTTCAGGTCACTCTGGGATAGAAATCTCCTTCCCTCCATTGTTCTGTGGCTTCTGCTGCTCTAGAATTTGTTGAGAGTTCTTCTTTACAGGTATTTTATGGACTGTGGGGTAAGAGCTAGTGTATGTGCATCTTTCTACTCTACCATCTTGGCCTTCCCAGGTTTTTCTTAGCCCATCTTTAGAGTATTTGATTAAATTCATATACCATAATCTGTTTAGCCATTCCTGAATTGATATCCCCCATTTAGATTCCAGTTCTTTATCACTTTAAAAAGAGTTATTTAAATTGTTACATATTGATATCAATGTTAATTAATGTTATTTTTTCATTATTAAAGGAGCTAGATGTTTTTGTACATATGAGTCCCTTTCTCTTAATCTCTTTGAGGTATAAGCCTAGTAGAGGTACCACTGAGTCAAAGAGCTGAGGGCACAATTTGTTGACTTTTGGGGCATTGTTTCAGTGTTCTTTCAGAATGGCTGTATAAAATTCATAGCTCTACTAATAGTGAATTTCCTTCACAGGCTGTGACACACTCTTAATGAGGAGTTGCAGAAGGAAAATTGCATAGAATATATCATCCAAAAAATTTATGATCAGGAAAAAATATGGGCTGGCTATTTATGCAGAGAAAGTAAAGAATAACCAGTGGAAAAACCCATGTGCTCCATTGGCATCCATGCAATATCAAAAAAATCCCTTGGAAGTAATAGTCACTAGAGTTTAGTGAATTTTAGTGAAGTGGGAGAGGTGAAGGAAGGTGACATGGCTAGACCTTCACTTTAGGAAGATCACTTTTGACAGCTGGGTGGAGGGTAGACTAGAGAGGGGAGAAACTGTAGGCAGGGAGACCAACCAGAAATCTATTGTAATAGTTCAAGTATGTGAAGGTGAGGTAAACTGAGGCAATTCTCAGAGCAAGATCTCATTAGCAGGGACATGCAACCTGATGATAAAGGGATTGATTGATAGTTAACCTCTTTTTGTGTCAGTGGCCCAAAGTGAAGGTTGACAATGCTTTTTAAACCTAGATATATCTTCCTTCTGACTGACCTGACAGTGCATCATTTTGGACTCTCCTGGCAAACGTAAGGCAATCCAGATTGATGGACATTTTAATGGAGAGGTGGGTTAATAGTTCTCACCTCTCTCCGGTTACTTCCTCGTTGCTGGGGCGGGGCAAAGCTAATCCTCAAGTGGAAGGATTTATCAGAAGCTAGGGAAAGTGGGCTGGCCTTCAGATATGACTGATTACACTTCCTTTCTCTGACACTTAAAGAATACTAGTTGTTTTATGAGACCCAGCTGCCTCTAGCCATCTCAGTCAGGTTCCCTCTGGTTTAATTTTCCTCAGATAGACCAGGTCACCCCTAACTTTGATTAGGATAGCTAGGACACAAGAGTCATCCCCTGGGAAGGGCCCAGCTCAAATTGACTTCTGTGTTTACAGGGTAAACAGAAGTCAGGAGCCCAGACCAAGCTGGTTAACTGGCAAAGAAATGCCTTGGGGGGACTGGGAGTGATCCTCTTTCTCCAACCGAAACTGCCTGCGCTTCAGACGTGGATCTGTCAAAATGAAGAAAAGGACAGATTACAGAGAAATATTGGTTATTAAAATAACACAGCACAACATTAATTTTCCTCACACTAGGATATCAGCTTAGTGACTGTCACTAAGCAATGTCAGAGGAGTGAAGGGAGTGTATGTTAGATACGTTACCAGACTTGGCACCAATAGGCTTGGGGGAGCTGAGTGAGAGAGAAAGGAATAGAAGATGGCACGTAGATCTCAAGCATAGGTGACTGGGAGGATGATGATGGCCTCAACAGCAATAGGAAAGTTAGGAAAAGGGGAGGGCTGGGGGGTGGTAAAGATGAGTTTAATTTTGAATGTGTTGATTTTGCGTTTTCTACAAAATATCTTGTCGATGACATCAATAGGTAATTAGAGATGTAAGTATGGATGCTAGGGAAAGAGGTTAGGGCTGGGTAAGTGGATCTGAGAAACATCAGCTTAAAGTCATACTTGACTTTATAGGAGCTGATATCACCAAATGAACTAGTATAGGAGGAGAAAAGGGCCCAGAAAGTGGAATACACATGGTTAATCCTGCATGAAGATCTACTGAAAGAGACTGAGAAGGACGAAGACCAGGAGAGGGCAGTGTCATGAAATCCTAGAGAGGAGAGGAGAGGGGAGGGAAGGGAAAGGGATCAATCTTTGAGGAAGCAGTCCTGGAGGTTAGCAGATGACAGCCTGATTGGGTGGTGAATGTGGATTGAGGACCCTCAAAGGTTGTGAGGTTTCTGAGTGATGGAGGTAAAAAGGGAGAAAAGAATATTCTTACTCCTCAGCCTCAGTCAGTGAGTCCAGGATAGGGCTGGTGGTTATAGATTTTTTTAGGGGGAATGACTTTTCAAGAGAATGTCTGGAGTAGTGAGGAAGGGAGGATCTGTGATCTTTTCCATTTTTTTCTTCCTTGATGAAAAAATGATTTAGTAGAGTTGCTTCTTTCCCAATGATAATAATATACATTTGCCATTACTACGTTAGCTACTCAAGTTATATGTATGATAACTGTTTAGCAGACTTCATCTGGGGATATATGAAGCCCTTTTCTACTTGCGAGGAAATTTTATGTTATCTCAAGGGTAATTTTAGTTTCTATAAATAATCCCTATAAGTAGGCATGAGTGTTTTGTTGGCAAGTACCTATTTTTAAACCCATTTTCACTTTTTTTTTCTTCTCATAGTCACGTATGCTTCTTTTGGGTTTTAAGTGAATTTTTAAAATGAATGCGTCCTGTCTCATCCAAAGCAGAGAATACTCTGCTTGAGTCATCTCAAATATTTCTCTGCTTTAACTTGTAGAAAAGGCATTGAAACTGAAGGTGGTCAAATATGGCCTAAGAAAGGGTATTTTCTATCTAGCTTATATAACATGTGACATCTGAAATACAACAAAATGCATTCTACTGAATATCGCCTCTTTGAGTTGAGTGGTAACTAGCCTACAGTGACTGGGTTTTGTCTGGGTGGAAGGTGGGTTCACACTTCTTCCTACTGCCAGCCCTCACCCTGGATACCATGAGTGCCATCCCCCAGCAGCTGCTTGGCAAGATTATCCTTAACTAGAACAGACTGTCCTCTGCTTATCCCCTCCTCTCCTCTGCCTCCCTGTCCTCCTTGGCTACTCCCCAGGGTTGCCTAGCATACACACCCAACTCAGGCAGATTGTCCTCTGCATTTCCTCCCCCTTCCCACACACACTTTGGAGGTTGTTCAGCATAACTATGCCCCACTGGACCATCCCTGTCATGTCTCCTTCCTTGTTATTTTCACTATCTCCCCAGGATTGCCTGGCATTACTCTGCCCAACACTACCAAAGCTCCTTCCTTAAAAGCATAGTACTTATAACTCTCCCCTAAGCCCTCTTCCTTTCCATCTGACTTTGCCCAGAATTGCTAGCTTTGGATCTGTTTCTTTCTGTGTGAAATAGGGCCAGATATTCTATGTTTTAAGCACATATCAGCCTTAACATTCTTTGCTCTAAAGCTCCTTCTGGCTCTAGAAAAATGATTTTACTTAATCTTTGGCAACAGCTGTTCTTAGAACTGCCTCAGGTTCTCCATGAAGAATATCAGCTATTTTGAAGGAGTCAGACAAAAGTATTGGTAAACAGAGCCTCTTGGTTAACAGAACATGAGCCAAATATCACTCTGTCTTTCCCTAGGAGATAGGAGGTGTCACCTCACTGGCTTCCAAGGATAGAGCTGAAAGACTTACCGATTAAGGATTGCAAAGCCTCCAGGATATAATACCACCCTAACTTGCTTCCTGGTGGAAAGCCAAAATAGAAAATGGTCAGGGGGGTGGGTAGGGAAGATTTTAGATTTTAGATCAGGGAAAAGGTACTGGGACTTGTCCAACTGGAGAGTAGAGAGAGGGAAAGGCTCCTAAGTAGGACTATTTGTTCCCTGATAGAGGGATGCCATAGAGCATGATTCTACCCTATAAATAGATATATATCCCATCTTTCCCACCCTAGGATCATAGATCTAGAAGGGACCCTAGAGGATATATATAGTTTACTTACTTTCAGCCCCCCTCCTATTTTAGAGATGAGGAAACTGAGACCCTGGAAAGTTAAGTCATACAAGTAAGAGGGTTCAGAGGTGGATTTGAATTCACATCATCTAACTTCAGAACCATTACTCTTGGAGCAGTTAGGTGGCGATAGAAGGCTGATCCTGGAGTCAGGAAGAACCAGGTTCAGATACTTGAAGGCTGGCTAGTTGTGTGACTGGTCACTTAATCCCAACTGCCTCGAAAAACAAACAACCCCCCACCCCCACCCCCACCATTTCTCTTTCCACACTGAGTATACCCATACAAGTATGTTTGTGTATGCATACATGCACAAATAACATTTAAATAAATTAATAATAAATGTTTGGGGAAAAGACTTTCCAATTCTGATGACATAAGGACAAAAGATTATTTTGAGTGGCTTACACATGGCAGGAAGGGCTTAATAAGTATTGTTGAATCAAATTGGTCTGATAATGAGCAATCTCTTCATTCGTTTCAGGTAAGTCTCAGGGGAGGCAACAGATTTTCTGTAGTTGATTGAGGATAAATTTGTAGAATCCTGGTTTGATGAAGATTCTGCCTCAAATTCATTTGAGGAAGTGAATAAAACTATTGATTAGGTGTGGGATAAAAAGACCCTTACTCAAAATTTTAAATAAATGAAGAGGCTTCTCAATAAGAACAAACAGAAAAAGATTCATTACAATTCTCGAGAAAGGGACGTCCTTCCACCAGGTCGGGGAATCTGATGGAAGGAGGCAACTTACAGAAATTGAAGCACAATTTTTATACCCTAACGCAGAGAAACCCACCTCCCCACTATCCTACCTCTCCATTGGCTGGGAGGTGGGCTCACAATCTAAGGGTGGAAAAACTAGACAAACCCCGGGAAATCTTCACCTATCCCAACACAATTACCTCATCTAATACCTCACTTAACTGCTGATGTGGCTTTAGAAAGGAGGGGAGGGGGAGAAGCGGGATCTGGTAGCGTTGATGGGGCAACAGTACCACAAACAAGGGGGAGATTTGAGTAACTTCCAAGTTTCGGCTACAGCCCACAGCATTTTCACGAAGAAAGCTGGTAGCTGAGAGGGTGAAACCAACTGACCGTCCACAAGCCCTGGATACCTGAAACTCTGGTATCCAGGGAGAGAGGCATTATGGAAGAGAAATTTCATTTAGAAAATCCAACATTCCCCATATTTTTATTATGAAAAAGTCTTCACATTCTCCTCATCTCACTCAATTATCTCCCCCTTTAATGCACTGTTCCTTGGGAAATGATCAAAGTTCACTGCAAGGAGATGGGGAAAACAAGTCAATAATCAATAAACATTCATTAAGCACCCAATGTGCCAGGAAGTGTGCTAAGTGCTGGGGATACAAAGAAAATGAAAAGACAGTCCCAGATCTCAACAAGCCCACAATGTAATATTAGGAGCATCACCCAAATAACTATTGTAATGGGGGTTTTGGGAGCATACCCAGAGCATCTAACAGGGAGGTACCCTGAGGGACCCACCTGGGCATGACCAGATCTCCTAAGATGGAGACACTCTTCATCCACTCACATCCCCTACCACATGTGTGTAGCCTCCTTTGATTGGCTATGTAACCACAACAAACTGTCTTTTGAAACTGGCAAGACTGAGAGGGCTTTTCTTTCTGTCCCCCTTTATCCAGTTTCTCTGGTAGCTCTTTCTGGCCAGTATCCATCCCACCTACAATCCTATCTCCAAGGTCACCACCCTGGATCCAGTGGGGATCGCCCACAACACCCTACACTGAAAACAATACAGAACAGAAACTGACACAAACACTCTCAGGCCCATTTCTCAGAACTGGGATAAAAGAAAGGGAGAATAGGGGAAGAAATCCTTTCCTTCCCATTGGTTCAGTTCATGGCATCATGCTTCAGGTGAACTGCAATCTTCATCAGGAAAGAGCTGCAGTCAGAAAGAGTCCATCCCAGTCTCACCTGTTTCAAAGAAGAAAGAAGCCTGTTCTGGTTATGCAGCCAATCAAAAGAGAATACACATGTCCATGTGGTGTGGGGCACAGGAGAAGAGTGCTACCTTCTCTGGAGATCTGGGCCAGACCAGGCAAGCCCCTCAGGGTGCCTCTGTATTAGACAATTTGGGCATTCTCCAAAGACCTCGTTACCCTATGTATAAACTAGCTACATGCAGGGTAAATTAGACAGCAGCAGAAAGGCACTAGATACAAGAGGGCTGGGAAGCTTTCTGTAAAAGGTGAGATTTTAGCTGGAGCTACAGAGCAGCCATGAGGTTGAATCTAGGAGGGAGGTCTTTTTTTTTTTTCATATAAATTTATTTTCAGTTTTCAACATTCACTTCCACAAAATTTTGAATTTCAAATTTTCTCCCCATCTGCGCCCTACAATCACCCCAGGACAGCATGTATGCTGATTACCTTCCTCCAATCTGTCCTTCTGTCTCCTCCCCCTTTATCCTTTTCCCTTCTATTTTCCTGTAGGGTAAGATAGATTTCTATACCCCATTGCTTATATATCTTATTTCCTAGTTGCATGTAAAAACAACTCTAACATTCATTTTTAAAGTGTTGAATTGGAGGGAGATCTTTCTACAGGTGGAAGACAGCCCTAGAAAATGTTTAGAAAGACATTAGTTATGTAAATGAGCACCTTTCACAAAATTAAGTGAACATTTGAATTTGTTTGACTGGATGTCCAAGAAAAAAAAAATTTCCTGGTGTTGGAGAGAAATGGTGGAATTGCCATTCAAAGTGGATCTTTGGGATGGAAAACAGTTTCATATACTTCAGGTATCCTCCTGGTGGTCCTGGGGCATGAACTATGTGATTTGTTTGTGGTCTTTTTAATTTTCTAGGATTTTACAACATTTGGTTTTCACTTGAATCAGTTCTCACTTCATTCTCCCCTTTAAATTTTCCTGTTGTGATATAGATATGTAGGTATGTATTTTTAAAATAATGTGAGTATGTGGGTAACTTGGGATTGATATTTTATGTCAAGCATCAGTACTGTTGCTTTGTCTCTCATTCATTAGATCATAGACCCAGACTCCAGAAGCCATTTAATTCAACCCTCTCATTTTACAGATGAGGAAACTGAGGTCTAGGGAGTTTGACTTGCCCAAGGTCATACTAATAAATGTCAGATTTCCCTAGGTCAAAGCATCATTCTGAAGAACACCTTAATTCAATTCAAAACATTTATTAAGTACCCAATATGCTAGGCATTGTGGTAAGCACTGAGAAATAAATTCTTTGATTGTCAAAAAGCATGAGGCCTACTAGTCATGTTCCTGAGGCTCTGTTTTTTGACAGCTGATACCTTACATTAGGAAGTAGTGTTCTTTGCTGATAGAGGACTCTTCTGCTCTGTCACTGAGTGGTAATGCCTTTCTGTAGCCCAGGAGCCTGAGCTCTCCTCTAATCTGGATCTGGATCTGAAATTTGGCACCCAGATATCTCTACAAGCAATCAACACTTTTTTCAGTTAGTTGAAAGAAAAGAAATTTCTGAGCATTTAAAAAAAATTGGTAGTGACAGAAAATTGTTAATATCAAAAGAAATATTAACTGACACTATCCCTTAATGGGATAGCAATGTCATGAATTCCAGTAATGTCTTTGCTTTCTTACTCTTAGGTACAGCTAGGTGGCACAATAGATAGAGCACCAGTCTTGGAGTCCGGATGATCGGAAGTGACCAGAGACACTTACTATCTGTGTGACCCTGGGCTAATCACTTAACCCCAATTGCCTCCAAAACAACAAAAACAAAAACATTCCGACCCTTAAGATAATTAAGTTGAGTTAAACCATGGCCTAAATCCCTACCCTGAAATTTTGCCTTGTAAAGAAACCTAGATCAAGCTGGATCTAATCCTCTGATGTCCTAACCCCTTCACTTGGGATTCATGGCATGAAGGACAAGACGGACAGAATGATATGGTTTTCCTTGTTCCAATTCCTGGGGGCAGCTGGCATCTCATGACAAGTCCTCGCTATCTCATACCACCTCTCCCCTTCTGCTCCTAAAGGTATAAGAAACTTTGCATGGGTCTTTGGTTTGGAAAATCCATTGTGCTCTGCACTCATGGGACAGTCCCCAGTGGGGCAGGTTTGCTACCCTGTTATCTCAATTAAAGATGCTTTATTCCTCAACTCATGGCTTTGATTTATTTTCGGACTTGACAGCAGCTTCAAAGATGAGACATTCCACTTTCTTTTGTCTTCATGTTGGTAGTCCTGGTCCAAGTTGCTAGCTGGAGAAGTACTAGGATTAGGCTAGCTGGAGTCTTAGACCTGGAGATCTTAGAGGTTGTTTATTCTAATCCCTTATTTTATAAACGAGGACAGTGAGGCTTGGTGAGTTGGTCTGCCCATGGTCACAGAGCGACTGAGTGACAGAAATGAACTTCATTTACATTCTAATGGAATCCTCCTTGATGTGGCAGAGAAGGAAGAGGCCCAGAATTTATGCAGATGCAGTAATAGCCTGACAAATTGGAGCAACTCAGGGATGGTGAATCACACCATTGCCCTAATGGCATGTGTGTTTTTGAGGGAACATACAATTTCATTGGCACCCCTTTGAAAGGTCTGCATTCTCCCCAGCTCCCACCTTTATATCAGCCCTTCAAATTTTATGTATCCAAGAAACTCTAGTTCTTGGCACAGAGTCTCTGGTTTATCTTTTATTTGTGTAACAGGTGATTAGGTAAACTCCTTGACCTGCTGGACTAGGGAACCCTGTTCTCAAGGTTCTATTTATTGACAAAATAATACATTATATAAAGTAGGATTATTTTTATAAAGAGGAAACTTTCGCTCTGTTTGAGCTCTCTTCTGAATCTGTGTCTGAGATTTTGGTAAACAGATTGACTAGGGTACCTCCCATAGAGCTAGACATGCCCACTCTGCCTCCATGGAGAAGGACACATGCTCTGTCCCTTTGCATGTGACTGGTAGCCCCTGGTTGGTCCTTGAATATCCTTGTGTCTAGGTACTACGCCAGAGGGCATTGGCAACTCATTAAGTAAGGAGGGATGGCTTCAGACCCCTTTAAAAAAAGTTATATTTTTTTAATTAACAAAAATCTATTTCTTCTTCTCATCTTCTCCCCCAACTTGACTAAAAAAAAGCAGAAACAAAGAAAAAAGAAAACCTCTTAGAAGAAATATGCATAGTCAAGAAAAACAATTGCCCACATTGGTCACATCCAGCACACACACACACACATTTCAATCTGTACCTTGAGTTTGGGCATCTTCCGAGGTAGTCTTTGTTGGGATACAACCCATTCCAGCTCTCTCTTCAACTTTCAATGAGAAAGTGAGGAAATTTCTCTCCCTTCTCTCCTAGTAATCTGCACCGATTACTCCACAATCATGGCAGCAAGAACACAGACTGGCCTCAGAGAGCTTATGACTGGACTTCAAGTGTCTGGCAGTCTCAGCCGTTTTGTATTTCTTCCAAGTCACTGAGCAGCTGTCAGGAGAAATAAACATTTCGAGCCCTATTAGTAATCTCATGAATTTGAGAGGTCAAGGGCTAGTTGGTGATTTCCACAAAGACCTTTGAAAAAATAACCACTGTTGGGAAGATTCTGCAGCTATAGAACTAAGGAAACCCAGTCTGTGCCCTGGCTTTCCAAGAGGTCTGGACTTGGATATTGCTTGAATGTGAAATACCTGTTGAGTAATTCTCCAAAACTGTCTTTGGCTCCTAAGAGACTGTAAAAACCAGGAGCTGCCTGGGGGATGGGGGATTTTTTCACATTTTAAGGATTTGTGAATGCATACTTAGGAATCCTTTGTGTTTTAAGCATTTCTTTTTGTGGTGGAAGAAATAGTTAGCCTGTATAGTTAACCTGCTTTGTACATCCAGTTCTTCTAGAGTTCTTCTTAATCCCTTTTAGGGGAGACCCTAAGCATGAGCCATACCTATGCATTATTTAAGAGATTTCCCCTGAAATTCTAGGAGGGAGTAATAAACTAAGGAGTGCAGGAAAAATCTGATCCCTTCTTTTAGGGGTCAAGCTCTCTAGAAAGAACCCAGTCTAAGTAAGTCCAAAGAAAGAGGCAACTAGGTGACACAGAGGGTAGAGTGCTGGGTTCAGTCAGGAAAACCTGAACTCATATCCATTCTCAGACACTTCCTAGCTATTGACCTGGGACAGGTAATTTAACCTTTGCCTCAGTTCCCTCATCTGTAAAATGGGGGTAATAGAGCACCTACTTCCTGGGTAGTTTTGAGGAGCACATGAAATAGTATTTGTAAAATGTTCAGTATAGTGCCTGGCACACAGTAGGTACTATATAAATGTTACATAGTAGCAGTAGTGGTAGTAATATTGGAAGTGGTGGTGATAATAGTAGTAGGGGTGGTAGTAGTAGTAGTAGGGACAGCTGGATGGTGCAGTGGATAGAGCACCTGCCCTGGAGTCAGGGAGATCTGAGCCCAAATCCAGTCTGTTACTTGTTAGCTATATGACTCTGGGCAAGATGTTTAACCCTGTTTGCCTCAGTTTCCTCATCTGTAAAATGAGTTGGAGAAGGAAATGGCAAATCACTCCAGTATCTTTGCCTAGAAAACCCCCAATGAGGTCAGGAAGAGTCAGATACAACTGAAACAACTGAACAACAAGAAATGGTGGTGGTGGTGGTGGTGGTAGTAGTAAGTGGTAGTCTCCTTGTCATAATGATCTTTGTCTCTTTTGGGAGTGAGTTCTTCCTCCCTGCACTACAAATAACACTTGGATCCCAATGTGGATCTTGTCCAACTCCCCTTGAGGGAATTTTCCCTCCAGCTCAGTGATTGCCTTGATTATTAATCTATCAAGCGCATTTAGGGTTAAACTAGGGAATCCAACAGTATTGTCCAATGCCAGTTCAAACCCTTTACCTTATGCTTGTTGCTCAGAAGTTGACTAAGTTGCTTCTTGACCTGAAACCTCCCACCCTCCACTCCTCTCTCTCACTGCCCCCACACTCTAGAGATCAGAGCAGCAGCAAAAATTGGAGTAGACCACTGAAGAAGATTCTTTCACGGGGAGGTAACTGACTTTACAATGTTCTCAGCCCAGTGAAAGCTGTTTATGGACCTCTGTACTTCTGGGAATTTCTCACTTAGCAGTTTGAAGTGACTTAGGTTATAATTTTTTTTTTTAGAGCACAGAACTATGACTGTTACAACTATAGAACCCTGAATGCCATCACCATCTGAGATGAGAAGAGGCATCAGGGAGACATGGTTAAATAGAAGTGGTTCTGAAAAGGATCTGAGAGATGGAGGAGGCATAAATAGTAATTATTCTAAAAAAGATCTGAGGATTTTAATGGACTGCAAGTTCAATACAAGTCAGCAGTGCCAAAAAAAAAAAAAATCCTAATCAATCTTGGGCTGCATTAAGGGGAGGAGAGCTTTGAAAAACAGGGTGATCATAGTTCCACTGTACTTTGCTTTATTTTTCTGTTTTGTCAACTTTGCCAATCTGATGTGTGAAGGGTAGAACCTCAGAGTTGCTTAAATTTTCATTTCTCTAATTATTAGTGATTTGGAGCTTTTTAAAAATATGATTATAGTTATTTTGGATCTCTTTTCCTGAGAACTGCCTGTTCATGTCCTCTGACCATTTATCAATTGCTGAAAGGCTTTTATTCTTATACGTTTGAATCAGTTCCATGTATATATGTATGTGTATATATATTGTGTGTGTATTTGTATTATATGTATATGAATCCATGTGTGTATATACATATGTAGACAGACATAGATATAAACAGATAGATAGACATATAGAAATAGATATATAGCTATCTTGGAATGAGACCTTTATCAGAGAAATTTGCTGCAAAGATTTTTTCCCCAGTTAAAGCTATTTCCCTTCCAATCTTAGTGGCATTGGATTTGTGCAAATTCTTTCTATGATGCAATCAAAATTATTCCTTTTTTCTTCTATGATTCTCTGTATCCCTTGTTTAGTAATGAAAGCTTCCCCAGAAAGCTTCTGTCTAGATCATGTAACCTTTTGGAGCTTATCTTGGGATATGGTGTGAGCTGTTGGTCTAGAGCTAATTTCTGCCGGATTGCTATTCAATATTCTCAGCAGTTTTTGTCACATAGTGAGTACCTGGGATCTTGGAGTTGACCAAATTCTAGGCTACTAAGTTCATGTGCTTCTGTATGGTGTATATCTGATCTGTTCCACTGGTCAATCTCTTTATTATTAACTGATGATTGATGATTGCTGCTTTGTAGTATTGTTTGAAATACAATACCATCAGGCCCCTTCTGACTTTTGTTCATTATTTCCCTTGAAATTCTTATCATTTTGTTTTTCTAAATGAATTTTGTTATAATTTTGTCTAGTTCTGGAAGATAATCTTTTGTTAATTGATTGGCATGGTATTGATTTAGTGAATGATGTAGTATCATCATTTTTATTTTACTGGGTTAGTTTACTCACGAGCAGTTACTATTTTTCCAATTACTTAGGTCTGTGTTACTATAGAGAATGCTTTGTGATTAAATTCAGTTTCCATGTGTGTCTTAGTAGACAGATTTCAAAGTACTTTATATATTTTGTAGTTATTTTATATGGAATTTCTCTTTCTATCTCTGCCTGCCAGGTTTTCACTGTAATATATAGAAATGCTAATGAATTTGTTTTACATTCATATTATTTTTCAAGAACCTAAAGTACTGGCAGACGACATGGAAACTCAAGCAGAACTAGATTCATTAGGCATTCCGTGTTTTGTAAATTTTATTTTTGATAATAATAATAGCAATGATAACTAATATTTATTTAGTGCTTACTATGTGCCAGGCACTGCGCTAAACATTTTATAGTTTTTATGTCATTTGAGACACACAACAATCCTGGGAGGTTGGTGCTAATATGATTCCTATTTTATAGACGAAGAGACTGAAACCAACAAAGGTTAAATGTCTTGCCCAGGGTCACACAGCTAGTAAGTATCTGAGGTTATATTTGAATTCAGGTCTCCCTGACTCCAGGTCAGGAGTGCTCTATCCATTGCACCACCTAACTGCCCATAGCCTTTATTTTCCATCACCTTCATTTCTGAATATATCTCTCCCTACTCCCCTGTCCAGCAAGCTACCCCTTGGGACAAAAAACAAAAAGGAAAAAGGTAAAAATCAATTACCTATCAGTCATATGTGACAATATAAGCAATATTTTATACTCACAATCTCTCAAATTTTTAAAGTGTATTTAGTATGCCTGTTTTCCTGCACTCTCTGACATTATTTCCATCTTTGCCATTTTGCTGAATTGTTTTGGTATGCATATCCCTTGTTATTTATGGCAAATTTCTGTTGATATCTTTTGTTTTAGTATCACTTAAACTTCCCACTGTATTCTTCTCCCCACTTTTCCCCATGCAACCATCTCTTGCAATAAAGTATGAAGAAAAAAATTCTGTAAAACTCAACAAAATATCAAAGAAAACAGATGTTATATGTAGTACCCCACATTCATGGTCTCCTACTTCTACAAGGGAATGGGAAGAGTTTCCATATCTTCCTTGAGGTCAAGCTTATTCATGACAATTTTTGCAGCGTTCCATTTTGATTATTTTGTGGTAGTTCTTTCTATTTGCATTTGTATAGTTATTGTGTATATTGTTATCCTGGTTCTGTTTGTTTTACTTTTATCAGTTTCTATTTCTTTCCATGTTTCTATTCATTATTGTATCTTACAGTACAGTAATATTCCAGTGTATTGATGTACCAAAATACCTCAGTATTAAATGGGCATTTAATTTGTTTGTAATTCTTTGCTACCACAAGAAAGTGCTAGGAGAAGTAATTTTTGGTGTCTTGGTTTCCTTGGGGTATATTCCCAGCATAGTCATCTCAAAGAGTATGGATATTTTAATGATGGCTATTTCTCTCCACCTCAGAGTGCTATCCTGAACACCTGGGGGGGGGCCGCATCTTTCTAACACTATATAGTTCAAAAGCCCCTAATGATGTGCTCATTCTACCCATTGATTATCAGTTGATGTCATTTAATCAACCAGATGTATTTAGCTTTTGTTTTTATGACTGACTCCTTTTCTGGTTCTTCATGAGGGGTTTTCTTTGCCAAGATACTGGAGTGGTTTGCCATTTCTTTCTCCAGCTCACTTTACAGATGAGGAAACTGGGGCAAACAGGGTTAAATGACTTAACCAGAGTTAAGTGTCTGAGGCCAGATTTGAATTCGGGGTTCCTGATTCCAGGTCTCATCTCTATCTACTGCACCACCTACCTGCCCTAATTAGCTTCTAGAAAGTTATTTACTAAAGTCATGTAGTAAGAACAGTTGTTACAAAAGATCCCCACCCCCAACCCCCCAAAAAATTTGTGACATGCTTTTACACAAGTATATATGGACTCGAGGGAAAAGTAAGCTCAAGTTTAGAAGCACATGAGACAAAACGCTAACTCACTGCTCCTCAAAGTCCCTTTGCCGGAGTCATCCAGATGTTCCCCCTTAGGTATGGTGTAGTCTTCTACTGGGATCCTTGTAGAGTCTTGAAGCGACCTTTCCTTTGTGTACCCACAACTGACACTGATACAGGTCCTGGCTTGGATGCTGCTAAGATGCTGATAAGAAATCCAAATTCTCCAATCCTCCAAAATCGATAAGGTCAAGGGAAAATGAAGAGCAGAGGCTCTACTCCATCCGTGCTCCCCTTCCTCCTCCCTGCCCTCTCTCGGCAGTTACCTTTCAGGGGCTTGGCTGCCTGACACTTGAATATTGAATTCTGAATTGGTTTGCTATTTATAAAAGATCCACTGGGATGACAGGGCACATTTAATTGATGGGTTGATTCAGTAGAGTTATTCTTATTTGATAAAGGTAAAAGAGCTAAATCATTCTGTTAGATAATTTAAGTGGGGTGGGGTAATTCACTCAGTAGACCTTACACACATTATATATATATATATATGTGTGTGTGTGTGTGTGTGTGTGTGTATAAATGTGTGTGTTTACAAACACACATATATCTTGACTATCAAGATTTAAAATCCTTATCACAGTTGATGTAAATATTTTTCACAGTCAATGTTTTCTTGTCTGAATATTCTTTCAGTTTTAATGGGCATTATTTTGTAATAGTGCCAACTACATTATCCATAGATATTTCTAGAAGATGCACTGTCATGAAAGTTTGAAGGGTATGGAGATCAGTTATCGCCCTACCGCACATGGGGAACTTGTGGCCTCAAGGCTGCATGGGGCCCTCCAGGTCCTCAAGTACAACCCTTTGACTCAATCCAAACTTCACAGAACAAATCCTTTTTATTAAAGACATTTGTTAGACTCAGCTGAGTTAATCACCCCCCCCACTTAAATTAAGTAGCAGAACCTTTTAGTAGTTGCAAAGTTTATAGTTTCTGGGAAGTCTTGTGTACACGTGCCTTGTTGTACATCAGTACACATGTACCTTCTGGCTCCCTCACTACCTCATCCCTAATCACAGGGGCTTGTTCGGTAATGTAAAAAAATTTGAGAGACATAATGTCATAGTATCTCACATAGTAATTTTATTAATTTGTTTTGGATTAATTATTAATTGCTTTTATTAATTTTATTAATTATGGCTAGCAAATAATAAAAGGTTCATCATTTGGTTTGTCATTTCTGAATCAAAGATGAAACATAACAGACCTCTCAGTGCTTACATGCTTTTGGAAGAGTGGGTGTTCCCCGAAAAGCAGCAGTCAACTCTGATTGGTTAACAATTCTTGAGAGAATGAATATTATTAAAATGAGGGGCTGGAGGATTTGATGCCGATCACTCAGTCTTGAGCAAAGAGACTTATTTCTGCCAGACATTCCCTGCCTCAAAGAATTCACTTCACTCAGACTTGTCTGAGTAAAACACAGTGGGCCAGGGATTCACCAATTCACCTAGACTAGAATTTCTTTACCTTTTGATCAAATCTAAGTTTTCCCACTTGGGTAAGTTTAGCCCCAGATTTCATCTCATTATCAGCTCTGCACTTCAAAGGCTAGCTGTATAATCTACATGGTCTGATTTCTGAATAAGGAGATAGAAAAGTGAAAAACCTTAGTCCTAATTCAATAATTGGTTATTAATATAAAAGAGAAATAATAATTTTCTCAGTTTAAGACCTTCTTGTCTCCCTTGCCCAAGACTTTTGGAAGTCACAACTTCTCTAGTATCATGTTGAATCTTGTGAAATATTGCTCAGGAAAAGTATCTTGTACAACTTCTCTAGTATCATGTTGAATCTTGTGAAATATTGCTCAGGAAAAGTATCTTGTGAGATAGCCATAAGGCTTATTGCAATGACCTTGAATTTTCTTTGCTTTCTCTGAGTGGCAATAGCACATTATACTTGTTCAAGAAATACCATATTATTTTGATGGTTAGAGCCTGGCTAGGCATCCCAAAGATTGCTCATGGCTATAGTACCTGCCATAGACTATAAACTTTGAAGCTACTGAACCCCAGCTGGGCCCATTAAGATGGATCTTCCCAAGATGGCTCACTTCTTTCACTGAGGTGAACTTCTACTTCCTACTGTGACTGAAGCCTATTTCTGAGGGAAATTTTCTGGTCTGATAATCTTTCCTCTCAACTAGTCTTTGCTTTGTGGTCACAAATGTGTCTCATATTTTTGAACTGCCCTAATTGAGAATCCTCTAGGATTCTGGTAAAATAATTAGCATTTATATAGTATTGTAAGTATGGGAAACAAAGGTAAGTTTCATTTCCACAAGGTCAAAACTTCCCCAGTGGGGAAAGTTAATCTTTGACCTAGCAGAGTCAGGTGAAGAAGGTCAGAAACTTGTGTTCAGGCTTGACAAGCTGTTTGAGGGAAAGTCTATCAGAAAGGAGAAAATCCAACTGTGCTTGCTAATACATACAATGAGCGTGTCAAAAGATTGTGACCCAAAAGAGAACATACCAACCTGTTCTCTGATGGGAGGATCCATCCTGCATAAACTTTATAAATGCCCTCACTACCGTATCTCACTCTCTTGCTCTCCCTTTCTGAAGAAGAGTGGAGCTCATCTTGGCCAGTTCAGTTCCTCTGAACTCTATTTTAATGAATCTTCCTAGATCCCTTTTTGTGTGTTAAAGACTGTCTCTATTTTACATATATTATCTAATTTGATCCTGACAACTCTAGAAAGTAGGTGCTATTATTATCCCCATTTCACATATGAAAAAACTGACGCAGGCAGTGGTTAAATGATGTGCCCAAGGTCACACAGGTAGTAAGTGTCTGAGGCAGGATCTGAACTGAGGTCTTCCTGACTCCAAGTGTCCTTTTCTGCATTTAGACTATTATTATCTTTTCCATGGTATCAGCAAATCTATTAGTAGTGCTTACTGTGTGCCAGACACTTTGCTAAGCTCTTGGGATAAATAGAAAGGCAAAAACAGTCCCTACCCTCAAGAAGATTCTATTCTATTGGGAGTCACACAGCTGAATGTTCACATAGGTACATCCAGAGTCGATGGAAAGTAACCTTATGGAGAATATTAATTACTGTGTTACCCTTTGTCCAACGGGTAATTGACAGTGTACATGGATCTGATCCTAGAAAGGTATTTTTGATGTCAGACAGTTAGATCAGAGTCTTTTTCTCCCAGACACATGCAAATGGAGATAACTGAAGTGATGGATGTATTTCCATGAGCAGAGCCCCTGCTTCCTAAGTAATTCTACCAAGCTCTGTGTTTCTGTTTTAGCTGACCTAATCAATTCTGGTAATTCAAAGGGACTTGTGGTTTGTTTGCTTATCCTAGACTCCAGCACAAAGACTCCAGTTCCCTTTGAATACCTCAGATGGGAATAACTAAGGGCAGCTAGGGTTTTTTCATCCTAATCTTCTCTGTCTAACTGAGATCCTCCTTTCCACCCCCAAATTTGTGCAAGCTTTCCAAAGTCTTCCACTTGCCTGAGCTGAGGAAGATGTTTGGGATACAATAAGTACATGGACACAAAAGAAACAACTGAACAACAACCCTCACCCTCTCGCTATTGTTCATGAACTCTGCATTAAACTCACCCATCTGTAGTCTTCATATCAAAACCAATTATTTAAGAGGGTAGCTAGGTGGTGCTGTGAATAGTGCCTTTCCAGAGTCAGCAAGACCTGAGTTCAAATCTGACCTCAGATACTCACTAGTCATATGACCCTGGACAAGTCACTTAAACCTGTTTGGCTCAGTTTCCTCATCTGTAAAATGAGCTGGAGAAGGCAATGACAAACCACTTCAGTATGTTTGGCAAGAAAACCCTGCTGTGGTCTAGGGGTGCTAGGAACTTTGCAATACAAGGCAAAGGGCAAGGGTCTGCCTTGAAAGAATTTGACCTCTTGAGCCTTTTTTCATTCTGAGACAAGGTTTATTGTGTTGCCAATAGAAGCTGGTGGGAGGAAAAATGGACATTTTTATACAGAAAGACTGTGGGATAGCTTGGGGTGGGCCAGGTACAGACAATGAAAGAGGAGTTAAAAGGATGGTTGCCTGGGATGGGTGATGCCTCAGGAAAACACCAGAAACTTGGTTCAGGAGCTTCAGGTTCTAGGTCCCAAAGACATGGTCTTTTCCTTTTAGGGGTTGTAACGCCAACGTTATACCCATAGCAGCCACTATGGATATGCAGGTGTATTTCCAGGGTAAATTCATGAAGTATAAACTCTCTTCCTCAAAGATGAAGCCAAAATATTTATTCAGATACCAGAAAGTCAATTCCACCATGGTAACAAGAAAGTTGGTACACATTATCAATAAAAGGAGCACAGCCATCCCCAAGTCTTCCCTCTGGTAGACCTTTCCACAAACAGGCTCCCTTAGGCAACATCACTCCCTCTCTCACTCATGCTAGCTGCTCTGCTCTGTCTGCTCTTTCTCCGCTCCACCTCACTCTCTCTTCCTGCTCCATGCATCAGGCAAGCTCCTCCCATGATCAGCTCCAAGTGACAGACTGTGGGCTGGGCCAAAGCTCAAAGCAGGTCACATGCCTATCAAGGGGCAGAGAAGATCTTCAAATTCTCTTAACATTACATTGGGTCCAATGTGAATCCTATCCCTATAAACCCCACAAGGAGTCATGAAAAGTTGGTCACAACAAACAACAGAATCTTCTTTGAAAGCTCAAGTCTGACTTATAACATGAAGATAACTTGTCCACTCTACTGACCAGCGTGGAATCTTTTTTATGCTACATCAGTCTAGTTATCTCCCCAGAACACATCCTTTTATGTGAATTATGACTCCCAACCTTGCTTTTTTTCCACCTGTACTCATCTATACACTGCAGTTCACATAGTCTATGACTATGTGGAGGATTCGGAGGTGGGCCAGGGCTACCAGCAATATGCTCAACCATCAACCAGAATTGGGTACAAAGAAGGTTCTGGTCATTCTTTCAAGGAGGAAAGCAGGGAAGGGGACACACATTTATTTTGATTACTATGTAATCTGTTTATCTCATTTGATTCTCACAACAATTCTGGGAGGTAGGTGCTGTCATTTTCTTCATCTTACAAATGAAGAAACTGAAGTAGAGGTTAAGTGACTAGACCAGAGTCACAAAACTAGTTAGTATCTGAGGGAAGATTTGAACTCAGGTCTTCCTGACTCCAGGTCCAGTGGTCTAGTCACTGTGCCACCTAGTACCCTGTGTCAACCCTTTAAAGAGTGTCAGTCCTTCTGGAAAATTCTATGGCAGTCTGTATAGAGTCAATTTGGGAATGGAAGACCCCTTGGGTGGTAAATCTATGGCCTTTCAGCCAACATTACCCTTGTAATCTAAGGAATTCACTCTTTATTCTGTCAGTTTTTCATGCCATTCTCCTTCACCCACTATATTCTGCCCTACACGCCATGGAAGGACAAGAAGATGATGGGGCTTAGGGAGGTAACATGGCCTTCTCTTGTACCTAGGGGATTAGTAGAGGCATGGGCCCAAGGAGAGAACATGGAAACCAGTACTCAATGTACATGCCTCAGTTGGTAGAGGCTTTCCATAAATGTTACCTATCCTGTCCTACTAAAACTATGGCTTCAAGTTTGGGACTGAGAAAGGGTGAGAGAATATTAGGGGGAATTATGATGTCCATTCCCACAGCATCACCAACATTTAGACAGCTTGAAGGTCTGAAAAGAACTTCATGTATATAACCATCTCCTGTGAGCCTCACAATAGTAGCACTTCTAAAGTGCTCTATAAATATTATCTCATTTTATGCTCATACTACCCTGCGAGGAAGGTATATATTATTTATAGCCATCTTATTATAGCCATCTTCCAGACGAGGAAACTGAAGCAGGCAGCAGTTAAGTGACTTGCTCAAGGTCACACAGCTGGTAAGTGTTAGGATTTGAACTTGGGACTATCCTGGCTCCAAATCCAGCACTCTATCCACCTAGCTGTCAACAACTTTATGAGGTAGATGCTTTTCTTATCCCTGTTCTACAGAAGAGGAAACTGGGTCTCAGAGACACTGATTTGCTTGGGATCATGCAGTTAGTGTCTGAGAGTGGAGTTGAACTCAGCCCTGTCCTGACTCCAAGTCTACTCTCCATCTACATCCCAGGTTGCCCCATGTATGATGGCACCATCAACTGCTGGCTTCTCAGAGCAAAGGAGATCGGGCTTCTAGGAAGAAGACTCAAGTCAAGGAAACAAGAATTAAATTAAGAGGCTACTATATGCCAGGCACTGCACTTAGCCCTTGGACTATAAATATAAGTAGGGAAAAAGACAATTCCTGCCTTCAAGGAGCCTATATGCTAACAGAGGAAGACCACACATAAAGGAAAGCTGAAAAGGAGGAGAAGAATTTAGTGGAGAAAGTCTGGAGACTCAGGAGTGCAACCTGATGAGGAACAGAGATGTGGCTGAACTGGGTGTCCTTAAAATGGATGTTCTGGGAAGAACCATTCCATCACAGGGGGAGGCTGCAGGGGTGGAGGGTACCTTCAAAGTGGGAAGTCCAGAGTGAGGTTAAATTAGAGGGTGAAGAGGTTTCTGTGGCATAGTGGACAAAATTCAATCAGCAGAACGGCTTGCAGAAGAATTATAATTTTTACCAATACTTCTATTCAATCAGCTGATTCTACATGGACTCTCCTGGCTTAAAACTACATGGCTTCTGGCTCTTGCCTCTGTCTTAGCCCCATGGGTTTTGGCATGTCTGAAAAATTCTGGCTCTTGACCAAGTATAGGCTCTGATTTAGCTCTTGCTAAATTATGACTGGAATCGCACAGCTCTTTCACTGGTTAAAGTTTTCCGTCTGGCCCCAATCACTAGGATGTATTGCCCATCCCTCTAATTCCTTCCATTCCCTGCCCAGGAACATCTGACAATCCAGTCCAGGGTCCTTTCTCTTATACCACATGACTAAAGGCAAATAGGTGGTACCTGTCAAATGTCAAATATGGCAGCACAAATGTATACAGCCAGGGTTAGTGTCACCCAAAGGCATCATCTATTCCACATGAAAAAAAAAAGAGACATTCTCAGGAAGAATATTTCATTGGTTCCTTTCTCTCCTCATGAGCTGAATATTTTATAGATCCTGAAATAGTCTCAGAATTATATAATTTCAGAATTAGAGAAGAGCCCAGAAACCACTGAGTCTAACCTATACCTGAAAAAGTTTGGCCCCTACAACACAGGTATCAGATACATGTCCTGTGGGTCACATTTAGCCCTCACCACTCCCGAGTGTGGCCTAAACCAGGTTAAAATGTAAATGTACTTAACAAAGCAAAAAGAAATACATTGAAATACAGATATTATTAGTTTGTGGTTTTCTAAGTCAATAAGCCTGTAGAGATTCTTACATAAGGTTTAGTGGCTCCAATTTTTATCTAAATTTGATACCACTACATCATAGTGGAAAGAGCCTGACTTTTAATGGTTCTGGAGTAAGAGGACCTGTATTCCAATCCTGTCCGTGTCAATTATTTTTTTGTGTGACCTTGGGCAAGTCACTTAACCTCAGTTTTCCCCACTATAAAATGAGGAGGTTGGACCAGAGGTCCCTTCCAGCTCTGGATCTGAGATGCTCTGATTCTCAACCATCCTTTGCTTAAGGACTTCAAGTAAGGGCAGCTAGGTAGTTCAGTGGATAGAACACTGGCCCTAGAGTCAGGAGGACCTGATTTCAAATCTGGCCTCAGATACTTATTAGCTGTATGATCTTGATTGCCTCAAAAAAAAAACAAAAAACTCTTGAGTGAGGGGGAGACTCCTGTCTCCAAAGTCAGCCCATTATGTTTTTGGATAACTATTATGAGGGTTTCCTTAAATTGAGCCTAAATTGACCCTTTCTACAACTTCTACCCAACTGCTTCTAGTTCTTCTCTCTTGGATGAATTGGGCAACCAGAGACAGTACTAGTTGGATTCTGGACTACTCTGAAAATGAGGGATCATAGGATTGGAGATGTTCAGCTGAACAAGACTTAAGAGGCTTATCTAATACAACCCCTTCATTTTACACATGAGGAAACAGATTAAGCTGAAGTTGAGTAAATTGATCAAAGTTATTCAAATGCAAGCCTTGTCTCAAAGGACCCTTTGCATGATACTTTTTAGTAGTGGAGATTGATAACTCCATGCCCCTTGCCTGCTCAAGGACAGAGTTGCTGACAATCAGAGAGAAGAGAGATCCTAGATCATAGAGATCCTAGAGAAGAGAGATCCTAGAGATGCCTAGGCATCTGTCTTCCAGCTTCAAGAGAGAAGACACTGTAGTTTCTGATTCTCTTCAGGTCCTTGAAGGGAGAGAAAGACTGGGAAGAAGTCAACATGGTAGGCAGTCAGTCCATACAGAGTGGATACTACCACATTCCTGTCTGAGGAAGACATGAAAAATACTTCATCTGTCTAGATAGATTTGTACCAAATTGAGTGAATTCTCCAAAGCAGTCCTGCACAAAATCTGGTAGACCAAAGGATTTCAAGCAGCTGTCATGTGACCCTCAGGTCTCAGCATGAGATGGATTGATGATGGTTTGGTTGCCATCGGTCACATGACAGCCACTTGAAATCCAGCATGGCCCACAGGGCAGTATGCTGTGCAGGCCTGCTCCAAGCATCTCAGCAATACAAGGCACTTTCCAAAGGTTGATGGAGAAAGTTTTGGGGGACTTGAAGTATCTGGAGATATCTTTCTGACATCATTGTCTTTGGTAAGACCCTAGAGCAGGAGTGGGGAACCTGTGACCAACAAGGCCACATGTGGCCCTCAAAGGTCCTCCAGGGACAGCTTTGACTGGATCCAAACTTCACAGAACAAATCCCCAGGATTCAGTCAAAAGACCGTACCCAAGAACCTAGAGGGCCACACGTGACCGTGAGGTCACAATTTTTTTTTATGAAATTTGGATTCAAAGGGTCACATTTGAAGACTAGAGGTGACATATGGCCTCAAGGCCACGGATTCCCTATCCTAGAGTTACCAATGAGGAGAGTCTTACGTAAATAGCCTTTTGAGTCAAGGGTTACTTAAGTAAATAATGACCAAGGTGGGATTTGAATCTAGGTTCTCTGACTCTAGAGTCAATATTCTTTCCACTATAGTTGCAGAGTCCCAAAAGACTCAGATAATAAGAAGCCAGGGATCACATTGTCAGGTCAATCTGGGCCTCACTTTGAGAATCCATGGCTCACACATGTCACCCCATTCCTATAGGCATAATCCTCAAAGGAACTTGAAGTGATGATCAAAAGCCAAATTAGGATATGTTTCTTGGTTTCTCTGAGTGCTCTTCCTCACTCTATAGATTGCTGTTTACTGCTGAGGCATCATTAAATCTAAGAGCAAACTATTGAGATAATTAACAGCAAGGCTTGTTAGGGGTGCTTTTCATTAATGTCTATGGTAGTGCCCAATTAGTGTTTAGCTGTAATCAGGATGCATCCTCTGCTAAAAAAGACAGCGAAAAAGCTCTTCTTTCAGGGAAAATTATCAGATGTTGAGCATACCAAAAGATCACAGCTATCTGGTTGTTCTGTCTTCTTTCATCTTAAAAATTGAAGGAGGAGAAGTTCTTGTGGAGTCATGTCTAGAACTGAAATAATAGATTCACAAAACTCCAGATTAGAAAGGACCTAAGAGTCATCCAGTCCAATATTCTACCCAGTGATGGAACTCATATTCCCTTTAGCATCTCTAAGAGATAATGCCTGTGGCTAGCAACTGAGTCCTACTGAACCCCCTTTTTTTTAATCTCATCCAGTGCCTCGCATAGTTCTGTGCACACAGTAGATACTTAATAAATCTTGAATTGAATTTGTTAAGTTCAAAATACTTTAAGTCACAGGAAATTTACAAATTCCTGAGGCAGTTCAGACCTTGGTATGACCACGAGCAAATCAATTAATCTGTTTCATTTTCTTCTCTTGTTTGCAAGAGCATACTGGAGCCAGGTCATACCAGAAAATAAATTGTTAAAATTTTAGTGTGAACTGTTATACCTAAGAAATTGGTAAATGCTACAAATTAGGGCTTGATTGTCTTTCTTCTAATTTCCAGACTTAAATTGTGGAGGAAATGATAATAATGCAGGTTAAATTAGTACACCACTACCTGTATGTATTTCTACCTATGTACTAATTTATGTGCAGTTTGTCCCCCTCACCAATTAGAATATTAGTCTTCTTGAGAGCAGGGCTTTTTTTCTTTCATTTTCTTTGTATCTGCAAAGTTTATCACAGTAAGCACAGAGTAGACACTTCATAAATGCTTATTAAATTTTTGGATGTGGCCAATGAGTGGAATTTGTTTTGGGGGGAAGGTTAACCAATAATGATACAAAATTTTTAAAAAATACCTCAATAAAGCATTAAAAATGAACAAAACAGAAGGAGATTCAGAGGGAAACAAAGAGAAGCAGAGCAGCTTTGGAATTAAAGTGCTGAATGTTATCATATATATTTTTAAAAAGCTATACTTAGTGGAAATTCATGTTTTTACATAAAATCCTCTTTTTCTGTTGTTCTTTGTATATGACAATATTCATATTTGATGAGTTTTGTCAAGTCCAGAATAACAATTTTTTCCTTTTAAAAATTGTATGAATGTAATCCCCACTCTGGGATCACTGATCACCCTGTACTCACAGTGGTACAATTCCCAGAGAGCAGCTGATTGCTATTCTTCTTAGGGTCCTGGGGTAATTCTGAGGTTTTTCTAGTATTGTTGTGCACAGGTCCCCACCAGTGTGCTCCCTATTGACTATCAGTCATGCTTAATTAGCTTTTAGAAAGATTATTTACCAAGCAGTTATAGCAAAGACAGTTATTACAGAAACATGCCCCAAACCAAGGGCACACTGTCCCCTTGCACACTTGAGGTCCCTAGGAAGAGTGGGTTCAAACATCCAGAGCACAGGGGACCAAAGTTACTAGTTCTTTTTTTCCCTTTGTGCTTTTTTCATGAGATTCCTCTTAGGTGTAACTTTCTGCTGGGCTTTTAGAATTCTAAATCTGCCTTCGTGCAGTGTGCCCTATTTGACCTTGATATATCTTTCCAGCACCTAGCACAGTATCTGATAAATTTGTTTAATTTTAAGGTCTGTTAAATTTCCCTTCTGGATCTCTAGTTTCTTATCTATAAAATGAAAAGACTGTACTATTTATTTTCTAATATCCCTTCCAGCTTTAAAACATCAAATGAAGACAGTAAGACAACTTAACTTCGCCAGGAAGTGGCCTTTATGATTTTGTTCTCTTTAACAGGATCCTTCTTCTTACTGGTTCAGATAGTTGAAAAAGACCTTCACTCCTCCAGAATTTTTCTTCAAATCTTTTCACATCAGAGTAAAGGTAAGGGATGGGAGCAGAATTTATTATATTCTAACTGAAGTAAAAAAAAAAAAGCTGAGGTGGCAATCATGATCTCAGGCAAAAACAAAAATAGATCTAATTAAAAGAGATAAGGAAATTATATCTTGCTAAAGGCACAATAGACAATGAAGTAATAGCAATACTAAATATATATGTACTAAATGTTATAGCACCCAAATTCTTTTTTTAATATAAATTTATTTAGTTAACTTTTTACATTCATTTTCACAAAATTTTGGGTTCCAAATTTTCGCCCCATTTATCCCCTCCACCCACCCCAATACACCAACATTCTAATTTTCCCTATCACCAATCTGCCCTCTTTTCTATCATCCCTCCCTTCTCTTGTCCCCATCTTCTCTTTTGTCCTGTAGGGCCAGATGACTTTCTATTCCCCATTAACTATATTTCTTATTTCCTAGTAGCAACAACAATACTCAACAGTTGTTCCTAAAACTTTGAGTTCCAAATTCCCCCCATCCCTCCCTCCCCACCCGTTCCCTTTGGGAAGGCAGGCAATTCACTATAGGCCCTATCTGTGTAGTTTTGCAAATGACTTCGATAACAGTCGTGTTGTGTAAGACTAACTGTATTTCCCTCCATCCTATTCTGCCCCCCATTGTTTCTATTCTGTCTTTTGATCCTGTCCCTCCCCAAGTGTTGACTTCAAATTGCTCCCTTCTCCCATTGCCCTCCCTTCCACCATCCCCCCACACCCTGCTTATCTCCTCCCCCACTTTCCTATACTGTAAGATAGGTTTTCATACCAAAATGAGTGTGCATTTTACTTCTTCCTTTAGTCGAATGTGATGAGGGTAAACTTCATGTTTTATTCTTATCTCTCCTCTTTTTCCCTCCACTAAAAAGTCTCCTGCTTGCCTCTTGAATGAGATATAATTTACCCCATTCAATTTCACCCTCTCTCCTCCCACTACATTTCTCTCTCACCATTTACCTTAATTTCTTTTAAGATATAGTCCCATCCTATTCAGTTCACTCTGTGCTCTCTGTCTCTGTGTGTGCATGCATGTGTGTATGTGTGTGTGCATACACGCATGTACATGTGTGTGTGTGTGTGTGTGTGTGTGTGTACATCTGTGTGTGGTCCCACCAACTACCCAGATACTGAAAAGTTTTAAGAGTTACAAATATTGTCTTTCCATGTAGGAATGTAAACAGTTCACCTTTGGTAAGTCCCTTATGACTTCTCTTTGCTGTTTACTTTTTCATGCTTCCTCTCATTCTTGTGTTTGAAAGTCAGATTTTCTTTTCAGCTCTGGTTTTTTCATCAAGAATGCTTGAAAGTCCTCTGTTTCATTGAAAGACCATATTTTCCCCTGAAGTATTATACTCAGTTTTGCTGGGTAGGTGATTCTTGGTTTCAGTCCTAGTTCCTTTGACTTCTGGAATATCCTATTCCACGCCCTTCGATCCCTTAATGTAGAAGCTGCTGGATCTTGTGTTATCCTGATTGTATTTCCACAATACTGGAATTGTTTCTTTCTAGCTGCTTGCAATATTTTCTCCTTGACCTGGGAATTCTGGAATTTGGCCACAATGTTCCTAGGAGTTTCTCTTTTTGGATCTCTTTCAGGCAGTGATCGATGGATTCCTTGAATACTTATTTTGCCCTCTGGTTCTAGAATGTCAGGGCAGTTTTCCTTGATAATTTCATGGAAGATGATGTCTAGGCTCTTTTTTTGATCATGGCTTTCAGGTAGTCCCATAATTTTTAAATTGTCTCTCCTGGATCTATTTTCCAGGTCAGTTGTTTTTCCCATGAGATATTTCACATTCTCTTCCATTTTTTCATTCTTTTACTTTTGTTTTATGATTTCTTGGTTTCTCAGAAAGTCATTAGAGTCCATCTGTTCCATTCTAATTTTGAGAGAACTATTTTCTTCAGTGAGCTTTTGAATCTCCTTTTCCACTT